>OY735215.1:41824324-41846824 GCA_963457665.1 Thysanoteuthis rhombus
TTGTTGGGAAATTGTAGGAGTATCTCTGATATATATTCATATTTTTATCTATCAATCAGCACTAGACTGTTATTTACAAACCTCGGGAAAATTCTGAAGCTTGGAAAATGGGTTTCATTTGAAACAGCCATTGATCAATATTTCAACTCTGGTCTTTCTCTTGCTCGATATGGGAATTTGTTTCAGATTAAATACTCGTTGGTAATGGAAATTTGACTTATTACGAGAACCAATGATCAATAAAATCGAGACTGATCTACGATAGTCTAGGATATATCGACTGAAACGAAATCTAATGGGGAGAGTGCTGACTGAGATCTAAAGGGGATCCTTCATTAGGAATACTGGAATCTAGAACAATTGTTACCGTGCAAAACTACCATGAGCAATTGGCTCGTTCGAATGATATATTACAATAATTGTTTTGTGGCCTGACCCGAATAGATGATCCATTTGCATGTCAAAGTCATAAAGTATATTCCCATTTTCCTCCATCATCATCATCTATTATTTTTGAATGCTATCTCTTGCATAGGTCCATAAAAAAAAGAATATCTTATACACACTATATAGTTTGTGAAAACATCATCATCATCATCATCATCATCATCATCATCATCATCATCATCATCATCATCATCAGTCTTTTAAGGTCTGTAGTTTGACATATATCTCCCCCAGGATCCGCCAAATTCCTCTATCACAAGAGTCTCGGGGCCAGTATTTTCTAAATTCGTCCAGTTAATCTCTTCATCTAGTATTTTGTCAGCCTCAGTTTAGCATTTGGTCTCTGGGGATCAATGTTGATGGTAGTGATGTCAATCAGTTGTCTGTCATCCTTGCAACATGGCCTGCCCCTTGCCATTCAAGTTTTCTCGTAGATTCTGTGGTGTCTCGGACTCCCATTTCTTTCCTCAGTTTGCGAGTCTGTCTCGTGGTACCGTTCCATGTTTCAGCTCCATAAGTGACTATCGGGAGGATGAAATAGTTCTATACACTTCTTTTTAGGATTATTTTTGAAGGTTGAGCTTGCTCTACCAAAGGCTAGCCATCCTGTAATGATTCTTCGCTTGGTTCCTTCACTCAACTCTAATACATCTCTTTCTTGCTCTTCCGTTTTCTCTCCTCTCTCTCTCTGTCTCTCTCTGTCTCTCTGTCTCTCTCTGTCTCTGTCTATCTGTCTGTCTGTCTGTCTGTCTGTCTTTCTCTCTCTCTCTCTCTCTCTCTCTATATATATATATATATATATATATGTATATATATATCAGTCTATTCATACCTATTTATCTATCAATTTATCTATCTATGACTGTTTTTATCTGTTAGGGTTTAACAGTCTGTGTAGCTAGAGGACTATATCACCTTTCTCTTCCTCAGTCAGCTTAGCTATCTTACTAGATATATTGATAGTCATACCGATGTCAAACAAGGTTTTAGTCAACATTACAAGCTGACTGCTTATAACTATATTTTTGATACAGCCTCAACATTTTTGTCTCCGATTTTCGTATTCTTTACATCTTATCTCATCAGGACTGTTTCATTATCTGTAAACAGTCATCTTCTTTACTTTGATCTGATATCAGAAGACGGATATCATCTGATCCGTCTTGACGTCCGACTGACTAGCGCTGATTTGACCCAATCATCAAACCATTGAATCAACCATAAGAGACGTAGCGGACACGTCAAGTTGACTCACCTTTGCATCCTGGACCGTAAACAACAATAATAAGTATTAATCCTCTTTGAAACTGAGTTCAACAACAAAAATATATCATTTTTCCCTTGGACCAAACCCAAAGAGAAATGTAATACCCGTAATGAAGATTAGTTTGTGTGGTAAGAAAATACTGGGTAATATTCTAATCTTAATAATATTCATAAGAAGTATACGAATGATAAGAACACAAATTGTCATTAGCTATTTACTAGAATTTCCATAATCTCAATTGTAAAGGCTTTCATCGCAACTTTGAGGTCGTCATTCTACGATCGTTAGTAAGCATTGCTGATTAGAAATGAAGAATAAGTCCCCCCGTCGAGTCGATACATACTTCGTTATTAGTAATAGTTTATGGCTACTTTTATAGCATCTTATCATTACTACTTTTTGTCATATATATACACACACATGTGTTAATGTGTTTGTGCAGTGAATCTCCATTCTACTATGCACACACACATACAAACATACATATACACACACACACACACACACACACACATATATATATATATATATATATATATATATATATATATATATATATATATATATATATATATATATATAAAATATATTTTTTCTTGCATTCCAAACCCTCCCCATTTACGAAACCCATCTGAAGAGGGCCGTATGGAACCATGGCCGGAAATGTTATGTTCAAAAGATGAACCAAGATAAGGACATCAGTTCGAAATATTATTTACGTTTTGTTATTATTCAACTACACCAGTCAATTTTTGACGGTGATACATTTTGCATTTTTATAAGTGGTCTGTAAAAGCCATCGAATAGGAAAACTGATTCTCACGGCATCAGGCTCTCAGCTCTTGGGATAATGACCACACACTCCAATTCCTTCAGTTGACATCATATCGTATCAACTTTGGATCTGTGATTATATAATTCTGTTTTCTCGTAATTGACATCACGTTAGTCTCCTTTTGTATTTTCGATGTCTATATTTTGATACGACTTAGTCCATTAGTAATCATATGTACACTTTAGTAGAATAAAAAGCTCACCCAATATCATGCCCATTACAATATCACATTATAAAGACACGAAAAAACTGAGAATGTCACATCGAACAATGTAGTTTAAAATGGTTACATTATTCATAGATGGAAGAGCCGTATCTGTCACTCTGCATCGGTAAGAGCCACAGCTGGGCATGTTGTCGTTCACTTCTGATGACCACCTGCGAAACTAATAATTTTTATGTTTATGTACGTATGCATGTATGTGTGCACATGCCGGCGTATATCTATAGGTATTATTTGTTTCTATGTTATGTGTTAAAGACAAATACCGTGGGGCCTCATTGAGATCATAACATGGCCCCGTAAAATACCACAGTTTCTTCAAGCGTTGTTTGGGTCTCCATGGGGCGTTCCTGAAATGGAGTCAAAAACATTTGCTTCATATGTCGTGCAACATGGAAAGCCAAGCCGAACTTTCTGAGTAACCATCTCAAAAAGATTACCAAGAAAGGAAAAAAAATGTATCCGGGTGTTGTCAACTATACCTTAAAATCAGAGTTAGTCATTCAACCAATGAGCTTCAAAGGGTTACGCTAATAACCAATCCTCCGTACACACTGATACAGACACATGCGCACACACGGGCATACATGCTTATGTGTGTGCATACGTGCATATTTATAGGTATCGTATGTTTTTCTGAGTTTATGCAATAAGTTTTGGGTGTTACGGATCATGCTCTTGTGGGTCTATATGCTGAAGTGCTTACTTGAGGTTAATGTGCTTTCAAGAATGTGAATCTAAGATCATCCTTGTGTAAATGCGTGGGTTTCTCTACGCCTATACTGATCATGTATCAATCACGAATGTCTTCGATCTGTGCTGTCTATTTACGGAAAGAGTCATCTTATACAATGTATCTCATTAAGACGATTTTCTTTGATGTCAGATAAATAATCCAAATGAGAGACACGCTAGGCAGAGTTTCTAACACACACATATGTATATACATATATATACAATATTATTAAAATATATATATATATATATATATATATATATATATATATATATATATATATATGTGTGTGTGTGTGTGTGTATGCGTTTATCTATCTATCTATCTATCTATCTATCTATCAGCATGTGTGTGTTTATCTATCTTATTTATCTGAGTTGAATAGTGGTTATATATGTGTATGTGTATATACATGAACACACACACATATATGTGTGGACAGAAAATTACACTCATCTCATTTACATCATTAATTTTTTTTCGTTCCTATCTTATAAAAAGCATCAGTTACAAGCCATTGACAGTTGGCATACATATATATTGATATATAAACGGCTCAGCGCACAAGTATACAGACACAACACATAGATATTCAGATCGTAAATACAGATACACACATACACACACATATATATATATATATATATATATATATATATATATATATATATATATATATATATATATGTATATTTATATATATATGTATATATAGATAGATAGATAGATAGATAGATAGATAGATAGGTAGGTAAATAGATGGAGAGAGAGAGAGAGAGAAAGAGAGATACACGCATGTACTTTCTTCGTTCTTCTTTTTTTGCGTACACACTTTTGTCTTCTTCTCTCTGTCACACACGCTGGAGCACTGTGTCTCTGTGTTATATACATAACTAGAGATATTGATACGTGCACGCACACACTTTATTCCTTTATCTCTCTCACATGCACGCACATGGGTATACTTTCCCTTTATCTCTCTCAATCCTCTCTCATGCACACACACGCGCGCACATACTTACCCTCACCCCTCTTTCCCTCTCTCACACTCACTCTCTCTCTCTCTATATATATATATATATATCACACATATTTCACTTATAAAGACCCAGTTTTTTTTATGAGATTGCATTTTCTAAAGCCACATTAAATATGAGAAAAAAATATCAAGCGTTTCTGTCTTCTTTGTTCTATACAGTTTTAAAAAATTCTGAAAGTTTTTGATATCCATTTTTTTTCGATATAATTCTTCATTTTTAATTTCTTCTTCGATTAAAAATAAAAGAAGTAGATTTTTATCCATGGCATTGGCTGGAAAAAAAAATTGAAGAAAAACTAAAGACGGCCTTGGTTAGTCATGCAATAGAAACATTCACGCAACCAACGCCGCTTGGCAGCATGCTGTGTTGGGGGTGATCAACTGAACTGTTCAACAAATATCACCTTTTGTTCGGTAGTGATCATTGAAACGTCTGCATTTTCTTAAATCAAGCGGGCACAAACGAGGGATCAAATTAGCATATATTTACACACCTAATAGGGCCCCCACCACTGAAAGAAAAAAAAAAACAGCAAAAAATAGTTTTATTGGACACATTGTAAAGAGTATACGTTAAGATTTTTAGCCCTCTGGTTCCGTTGGTGTAGCTCGTACACGTGATACTTACTAACAAAACAAGCCGGACTGTCTCCAAAACTGAAGAAACCCATCTTGACAGTTTGGGTGACAGCTTTGGTTTACAGTTTCTAAAAATAGAAAAAACGATTTAAAGACGAAGAGTTTTTCTCTTAACCTGGAAACAAAAGACTAAACATCCTCGCGACAAAGAAGCAACATTGAAGGCTTTCCAGGCAGATAAGGCAGGAAACAAAACCGATTTATATCTTTCATATAAGAAATTCATCGTTTATGCATTTGGTTGTTACACATGAAATGTCATTTTTATAGTAAGATGAAAGATGATATAAACAACAAAATGTGCTGAATGTTTCATGAAAATACGACCAACTGGAAATTATTGCTTTTTTTTAGTTATCCCTTTGTGATAATATGCCATTTCCATAAAATTATCGAGGTTTAGTGGCCAGAATTTTTTTTTCACTCAATTCCTATAATGTATCTTTTTATAACGTATACGAGGTTCAAAATACTTGAGTACATAATAATCTATTGGAGAAAATTCCAGTTAAATATGGAGGATGCTACTAGACTTCATATCCCAATTTTCTCTGTTTGAACAGTCAGTTGAGAAGCATTGGGTCTCATACTGTCATTGAACATCTAACTTAATTCGTATGGAACACATTTTCCGATATTTTGACCTCCCACATTGTCTCGAGTCGTATTCGAAGTATTCGGCCCCTAGAGAGTGCTAGAACCGTTGTTTACATACCGAAGCAAAATTTTAAGCATCTTAGGTAGATTAGATAGAAAACGAGAATCAATTTTTATCTCTCTCATTGAAATACATCTACGTATAAATGTCTGTATATCGGTGTCTTATAAGCTTTGCAGAATGTCATGCAGGGCGATAGAGATTATATTCAATATGGAATAATTCGTAGCGTATCAAAGATCAAAGCAGATATCAAGAAAGTCGCTTCATTTAGTGCCTAGGAAAAGCTGTCTTGAAAAAAAATACCCATGGGTCTCATCTTAGATCAGTTGTTCTCAGAGTCCCAGGTCATATTCCCCCACTTTCAAACCCAGGACATATTCTTCCCCGTACAATCCGAGGTCAAACATCCTCCCTTGTAATCCCGGATCATACCTCCTCCCTTGCGATCCCAGTTCATATCCCTCCTGCAATCTGCGGTTATATTCCTCCCTTCGCTCTCCCAGGTCATTCTCTCCCCTTTGCTATCAGAGGCTATATTCCTCCCTTTGCAATCCAAGGTCATACATATCCCTTGCAATCCCAGCTCACACTTTCCCCTTTGCAATCCAAGGTCATATTTCTCCCCTTGAAAACCCCAATTCATATCACTCCTTATTGCGATCCAAAGTTTCCCCAATACTTCCCCCATTTTGAACTGTCATTTTGTAATTTTTTCACCATTATACTTTCCATCATATGTTCCTCCCCTGACTCAAGTCCCTTCAGCCAGGTGCCCCCACTTTGAGAATTACTGCCTCACCCAAAGGTACGCATATCTATCTATCTATCTATCTATCTATCTATCTATCTATCTATCTATCTATCTATCTATCTATCTATCTCAGCCAGTCTGCATGAATGTATCTATCCTAGTCTGTATGTATGTATGTATGTATGTATGTATGTATGTATGTATCTATCTATCTATCTATCTATCTATCTATCTATCTATCTATCTATTTCAGTCCGTTCATATCTATCTATCCCCTGATCTAAGTTTGTCCATACCTATATATGTATGTATGTATGTATGTATGTATGTATGTATGTATGTATGTATGTATGTATTTCAGTTTATTTGTATCTATCTATCTTAGTCTGTTCGTATCTATCAATCAACTCTAGTCTTCCATAAGGAAAAAAATATACTAAAAGGGGAAAACTTCCTGATCACCCCTTCTCAACAAAGGTGGGAAGGTTTGAAATATTTTTGAATATATCAAAATATATTATTATCGATGATCAATATTTGAGCAGTACAGTTGTTTAATGTAAACCCAACAATGCTTCAATGAAAAGACTGCATTAGCATTCGCTGTCGTTTGCTCCATTGTGTCAGCTCGGGGTCAGGGCATGCGTCTCTGTCAACGATTAAGTGAACTGTCTGACATCTGGATCATACAGCTTGTCGTAGTTACACTATTTTTAACGTCCCCAGGATTCGCCACACCTCTCTATCGTCGGCATTGTAGAGCCAATATTTTCTGAACCTTTTCAG
Organism: Thysanoteuthis rhombus; assembly: GCA_963457665.1. Taxonomy (NCBI): domain Eukaryota; kingdom Metazoa; phylum Mollusca; class Cephalopoda; order Oegopsida; family Thysanoteuthidae; genus Thysanoteuthis; species Thysanoteuthis major. Next base: position 41,831,709 of record OY735215.1, read on the forward strand.
TTCGTCTCGCCAACGAGTATTCTGTCCGGTCTCCGTTGCACATGCGATCTCTTGAAATCCATGTTGTGAGTCGTGGTGTCCATCGATTGTCTGCCATTCTTGCCACATGTCTAGCCCATTTCCATCTGAGTTTTTTAGCAGATCCTATGATGTCTCGGAATCCTGTTTTCTCTTTGATATATTGAGCTATCTCGTGATCTCTCCCATGTGAATTTGAACATGATTTTTTCAAGAGTTGCTACAAATATATATTCCGAATATACCGTTTTGTCATGCCCCTAAAAAAAAATATGCATCTCACCCCACGCACAAAAGTGACAGCAGACGCCTGTGGACTTATGATTATTCTTTGAAAAGAGTGAATTAGGAAATATCTCCACTTTGAGAGTAAACAACACATCACATGTTTATAAAAATCTCAGTATTTTTTGCAAATTCCTGGCGTTGGTTTCCCCACATGAAAAATGACTATATTTCATGATGTCCAGTATTTTTGCTAATGTTCAACAAACTTTAAACAAAAATAAGCGTGAGACGAATTCAGAAAAAAAAAACCGAATTAGTCGAGTAAGTAAAGACATGATAAATATAGACCATTAGATATATAAAGCTGAATGTAAACTATATGTGGTGGAGAATATGAGATTCGATCTCGCATCATCGAATCATTAACAACCTTTATCAAAAGAAATGAAAATCCCTGCAAGAGCAAAAGTGTTGAACATTTCTACTCAAGGTTTTTTCTCGCTATCCATTATTCAATAAAAGATCAAAAATAGAATGGAAGGGAGTACATCAGGGGTAGTTTACAACTTAATCATACCACAAAGTAACCCAGCGGCCAAGACAGCTACTCGCAAAATTAGTACAATTTAAGTAATATGAACCCATTTACGATTTGCTTTGAAACTTGATAGCCTTGCCGTAGTTTTTTCTCTCTTATCCACTAACTTTCGTTCCTAAAATTTAATGAAAAATTACAGTGGATTTCTTTATCGAGTTGAACTTAAACAAAAGGAAAGGTTATTTTGATCCAACTGCTTTTCGCTCTTGCAAAATACCGCCCAAGGAATAGAAGAGTAAGTACAAAGAAAACCGAGGAAAACGAAACGAAATTCAGTAAAGCTATCATAAAAACTGAAATCAACGAAACTGATTCGTGTGGAGAACGTGAAATTCGATCTTGGATCGTTGATCAAACAACTATTTGAAAAAAAAGAAAAGAGGTAAAAATCCTCAAAAATGGAAAAGTGTTGAATAATTATAACAAAGGTTATTTTGATATTCAGCATTCACTGAAAATAAGAAAAAAACAAGAAAAAAACAACAAAACAAAATAAAACAAAGAGACTGCGCCGGGGGTCGGGTTGGGCGAACTCTTTGGAAGTTTACCAATTGTGTGAGTATATGAAGTAACCCCACAGCAAGGCTCTCCTGCTGTAGCTGTCGTCCAAGCTAACTCATATGAACTCATTTACGATCGATGATTTGCTTTGAAACTAAGAAAGAATCTCTGTAGTTTTGTTTCCTTTTATCCATAAACTTGTATTTTTAAATTAAAGAATAAAAACTTTTTGATCCTTCATCTATTTTTCTACCTGCATGTTTGCATGCTTATGCATCAAGAAACAGACACGCCAATATACACTTATATTAAAGCCTATAACTGACACATAAATATACATTTCTATTAAAGCCTATAACTGACACACCAATATACACTCATATTAAAGCCTATAACTGACACGCCAATATACACTTATATTAAAGCCTATAACTGACACACCAATATACACTCATATCAAAGCCTATAACTGACACGCCAATATACACTTATATTAAAGCCTATAACTGACACATATATATACATTTCACCTAAAGCCTATAACTGACACACCAATATATACTCATATTGAAGCCTATGACTGACACGCCAAGATACACTTATATTAAACCCTACAACTGACACGCCAATATACACTTATATTAAAGAACTGACACTTCAATATACCTGTATACTAAAGCCTATAACTGACACACCAATACACACTTGTACTAGAGTCTATAACTGACCCTACCAACTGTGTTCCACACGGACTTTTCCATAAACACAATTATGCAGGTGTATTTAAAAAAATTTATTTCCTTCGAAATATAAAAAGGAAATGATCTCTGAAACGGAGATAGTCTTGTGAAGTTTTATCCTTTGTCTGTCTATTGATGAATCATATGCTATCATCATCATCATCATCATCATCATCATCATCATCATCATCAGTCTTTTAACGTCTGTCGTTGGACATAGACCTTCCACAGGATTCGCCACAATTCTCAATCATGGGTGTCGCAGAGCCAGTACTCCCTGAATTTGTCTTGATTTTTTTCAAAATAAATACGGACAATCCCGCACAAGAAAGAAAGGAAACTAATTTTATCGAGATTTCAAAACTTGCATCAATCAATCTGGAGTAACAATGTTAACGGTGGTTTTCTGAAAAAAACATACTTCAATTTCTAAATCATAACCCTCACGCATACAAATACAATTGACCACATCTGTGCTCACATACTGGCATACACTCATATATCTATCACTCTTCCTCCCTCGTGGAAAGATGGGCCCCAGCAGTCCTTACTTCTCAATGCAAACTCATCAACCACAAGGATTTTATGACATCCATAAAACCTGAACACAGATCAAGATGAATGACTTGTACGAATATGATACAACCCACTTGCTGGATAGTGGACAGTGACCCTTCTAGTTCATCCTGTCTTCTGAAGACATATTTCAAAACCGGTTAAAATCACTATGCATATAAACTGAGACTAATTTCACAAATTCATCAAACCCTTATTTCATCCATTTATATATATATATATATATATATATATATATATATATATATATATTACTATTATAGGTTGAATTCCCCATCCACCGGAGTGCTCTATTCCTATGGAAGAGCATTGCATAAGCTTATATATTTTAAGTGAGTTACCTCACTTAAAGAGTGTTCGACCCTTAATTATTGTGTCATCCACAGACAGCTTTTTCGTTGTATTACCACTCTTCAGTGTGGCTATAGACTTTCCATTATACCATCCCGTCAAAGTGTAGTATCTGTTCCACAGCAGAGCCCGAGGCGCAATTACTGATACTTGCCCGTCGGATTGGCCGGAGATAGGCGTGTGGGTGGTATCAAAGACCGAGTGCGCCGGTGCAGTACGTAAGCCAATGAGGTTTTACTGAGGCTGCCACTGCTAAGCACATTGGGGAGCCTTTGGACTCGTCCTTGGGCTCTCCTATTATAACTCGGCCCAGCTGCAGGAGTCAGTTTCCCCGGAACAGCAATGCTCCATTGCACTTAACAGAGCAGGTCCCCAAGTGGACGCTTTCGTGGTGGAGGTTGCTTTGGTTTCTTAGCAAACCAAAGTTGCGTCGGCTGGAGCCATTTTTGGATGGTTTCCTATTCTTCCCACGTTAAGCCTCGACCTTGTGTCACATTTCGCTGTATTGGGACAGCTGATAAACGCCCCATATAGTACCAGGATTGAAACCTTCGCTTCAGACCAGGAGGCCGATATCGTATCTCTGAGCTACGGAACTAGACGGTCAGTAAGGCTGAATTTGAGCAATATATTTATTATAGGTTAAATTCCCTGTCCACCAGAGTACTCTATTTCTATGGAAGTGCATTGCATATATATATATATATATATATATATATATATATAGAGAGAGAGAGAGAGAGAGAGAGAGAGAAAGAGAAAAGGAGAATAATCATAAAACTATTTCTGCTTTAAGAAGATACACTCATATGATAAATTAATATTCTTCGGTAAACAATCAGGGGGTGATCCATGCATCAGATTAACACACACTAGCTAGGACTTCCTGTGTCACCAAGGGAGTAAGTGGTCAATTATTAAAGGATATACAGTAAATTCTAAAACAGGGATTCTCAAAGTAGGGATTGCAATTCTTCAGGTGGTCGAAAATGTCAAAAATCGACCTCTCCTGGGAATGCCAATTTGACCTAAGCTTGAGTTGACCTTTAGGGGGCACCAAAGGTCGTTGCCACGTATTGTTTGTTCTCCTTGAAGTCAAATAATGCACGGATACAAATTTTGAGCCCATAGGGTACAGCCGTATCCTTTGATCAGGAAATTCCAAAATTAACCTTTTTAGAAATAGCCGAAATTGAATTGATCGTGAATGCCATCAGAGGTCAGAGCCATCAATAAAAACCAATAACCTAATAATTGAAATGAAACATTCGACACAGAAGAAAAATCAATGAGAATATTTGCGATAGAGAATATGTGATTCGATCTTGCATTATTGAATATTCAACAATCATTAATAAAGGAAATAAAGATTTTCTAAACAGGGAAATCAGGAATATTTCAACCCAGGGAATTCTCGATATTCATTATCCATCAGTTCATGAAAATAAAAGGCAAAGAGACAGCACCAGGAATCTGTACAGCAGCAACAGTTTGCAATTAAATCATATTGAGAAATAAGCCCATGGCAAAGCTCGCTTGCCGTAGGATGTACTAATAAGAGACCATTTACAATCAGCTTCGAAGCTACGATAGCATCATCAGAGGTTTTTCCATTTAATTCTCTATCTTATGTTTTTTTTTTCAATCAAATAAAATAGATAATAATGAATTTTTTCTAGAGATGGAAAGATTATTTTGATCCAACTGCTTTTGGTTATTGCATGGATTAGAAAGTGAGTATGAATATAATCTTGGAAAATAAGACCTAATTTTAGTGAAGCAATTATGAGCATAAAAATTACTGAAAATGATTTGTGTTGGAGAACATGATATTCGATCTTGCATCGTTAATTTATAAACCATCTTTTTTGATAGCTAAAAATCCTGAAAAGGGAGAAGCCTTGAATTATTGTATCATTCAGCATTTGTCGGATATATAAAAACAAAAAGACTGTATCAGAGGGTTGATTGAGCAAACTCTTTGAAAGTTCACCAATTGATTGAGTTTATCACGTAAACCCTGGGCTAGGCACGCCTGCTGATATCCATGTCTAAGTTAACTTATATGAACTTATTTATGATCAGTGATTTCCTTTGAAACTACTACGGTATCAATGGAGTTTCCTCTTCCTTCATCCTCTGAACTTTGCTTTTAAATTGAAAAAAAATATTATAAATCTTTTATTAAGTTAAACTTCTACAAAGGAAAGATTATTTTGATCTAACTTTTCTTCCGTTACTGCAAGCACCCATCTCACAAATAGAGAAGTGAGTACGGTATAGGATGAATCCTTAGAAAACGAAATGAAATTTTTGTGAAACAATCATAAACGCTTCAATATTGATCGTGGTATCAATAGAATGATGCTTTGAAAATGGATGACATAAGATTAAAAATGAATTCATAAAATTTGGGTTTAAAAAAACAGAATTGTTACGTTTGTGCAAAAGTTTCTCGCAAGTAAACGGTTTCAAATTGTGTATCAAGTCTCAGGATTTTAATATAGATCACTGGTAAATCTTGCACAGAGAATGTTTTAAGAATGATTTAAATAAAGTTAGATAAGAAAGAGTAGGATTTCATAATCCGATTCTCAAACCCCCAGTATAATTATCACTGAAAAATGCAGCTACATTTATTTTGAACGAAGACCTTGTGTTTATTTCAACTTTGCACGGCCGACTGAACCCACCCGGATGAATAGATAACGTTTACAGTTGTCATATTGAATGAAGTCATATCTTTGCTCCTGGATTTGATAGATACTATTCATCTATCGATCTATCTCAGATTGTTCGGTCACAACCATAGATGTTTAGATCTGTCAGTTTGTTCATATAAATATAGTAACCTGTTGAAGCTTCAACTATATATATATATATATATATATATATATATATGTGTGTGTGTGTGTGTGTGTGTGTGTGTGTGTGTGTGTATTTATGTTTTTGGCAATTCAAATATCAGCATCAGTCAGCTGAAATCGATTCCTGATTGCTCATGTATATATTATATTGAATTCTCTCAATGCTAATCTTTCATCCTCATACAAGGTTTCTCCACTAAGTCAACTCTGACGGTTGGATGAGGTCATCATCATTATCACTGGATCAACGTCATAGCCGCTAAAACTTTGACAGATTCTGTGAATCATCGCCGCATTTAGTTGAGCATGAGCCAAACATCATTACGGTACCAAATTAAGGGCATATTTTCCTCATGAATTTTTGAAAGTTCTATTACTGTAGTGCTGGAAAAGCAAGTTTCATTGGATTGTTTGAGTGTAGCGGGTTTTGCACCTTTCTGTGTATTATTTTGATCTGATTTGTTTATCGTGATGATTCTGGTGAGTACGCTCACACTTCACTGATCAGTGAATCTCTAAAAATACAGACATTCTAGAGCAGAGATACATCTTGTGTGTGAAACTGAATATGGTTACCGATAGATGACTTGATTTTGCTAAATCTAAATTTCTGGCAAGCACATCTAATAAATCCAGTTTGATTGGATTCTTGATCCATGAATGGATGCAGCCTCCTTCAAAACTCTAAAACAAACAACTATATGTAACAGTAGCAGAACATGAATGTGAGATTATAGAGTTCAGATCAAGCCTTCAAGAAGCAGAAACACTCCTGTTTCTTCATGCAACACGTATAGTGCTGATGTATGTCAAGATATCCAGAGAGTTCATACGATATTTTGAGTAGTTTTACTAGCAAAGGAAAATTGTTGTCACAGAAACTTCTGTCAATGTCTAGAAAAAACTGAGACAGGATTCAAAACTAGGTCCTGAAGCATAACAGTAGCTGGAGGATTTCACATGTGGACTCTATTGAGATAAGGACTGCTATGTAGATATCATAACTCTGCACAATAATTTGTTCAATTGAAAGAAACAGGAGATTAAATCTCATCAATTGCCACCATGTAAATATGCTCTTTACATCATAATCTTACCAAAGTGCCGTTTGGAAAAAGACCATAACGTGTGAAGTGGCCTTCCCTGATCCAAGAGTCATTTGTGGAAGATTTGGAATGTTGATGATTGGGATGTACAAATCATACATTGGATGCATAGTTTTCCCGTACAAGAGGTTGAACTTGAATTGCTATCCTGTAACAGTTCAAGGTCGTGTACACTACAATAGGGGCAGTTAGTAATTTCAACGTACGATGTGAAAATCTTTGACGTTTCATCCAATAACTTTCTTCTACGTGCCCTTAGTTCAAATTAGACAATGTTACACAAAATTACGAAATAAATACGTTCATTATCGAAGAATTTATGTCATTATATTGAAAAAGCACACGACTGAAAAGTATTATATGGTTGTACACACTACAAACATTTCATCATCAGTAATCTATTATGAATCTTTTTTGATCAATTGTCCAACAACGAAGGTTGAAAAATTGGTGATGATGATGACTTTTATCAAACGTTTCGACAAGTTACACAAATACATTTGGTACGTTTCGACAGGAATATTCCTTCATTTTTCTCAGTTGAACATCTCTAATTCCCATTTCTTTTCCTATCATTCATTTATGATACCTTCCATAAATTTTCAATAGAATTTATATCAGATGATTGAAAAAGCCAGGGTGAAACAGTGATTTTTTTCTTTTTTATTCACTAAGTCACCAACCATGACTTATGTTTGAGATCATTGACTGATATGGTAACCCAATTCCTTCTCATATGGAAATTTCGTGGTTATCCTCAAGAATATCAAAATATTTTTCTTTTCTCGTGGTTTCTTCGTTACACACAAGTCTTCCGATACCTTCTGCATTAGAGAAACCCCCATTGAATCTTGTCAATGCTTTACAGTCATGTAAGTGATTTTTGCCCGATTATCATTGTTTTTTTTTTGGCGATACGTTTCACTGCTTGAATTACTGGAAACTTCCCAGTTCCGCCTCATAAAACAAAATAACTTCATGCCAAACTCGTCATCTCTGTTTTTCAAAATTCAATCAGCTATCAAATTGATTGGGATCAATGGTGTCTTCTGGGTCTATGGCCTTTCAGTCCCACGGTTTGCAATATATTTGCTGTGCTCTGACTAAAATTTGAGCTATATATACCTATATGTAAATATATAAATCATTTACTACATTTTCCTGTGTCATTCATAGATCTTTAGCGGCGTCCATGAATACCCTGTGCATGAGTTTTGGAGAAACTTTACGAGGAAAACCAACTTGCAGAAGATTTGTCATATTCAAAGCCATCTTGAATTTCTTTATCATGGACTATACCGTCAATATGGTGACACTCAGTTCCTTTGAAATCAGAAATTACTTACCCCAAACTGATACTGAACTCGCTTGTTTTCATAGTGGAACGAGTTCAATTCTTGTATGAATAATATGATTCTTTAAAGACGAGGTTCAATGCGCCGAATATTTCAACCAAAATGGAAAACAAATCATTATAAAATATTCAATCATTTATAAAGATTTATATCAGTAGTACTTACATTTTTGTACCTGTGATTTTCAAATATAATGTCAGTCTTGCGTTTTAGTAAGCAGAACTAAGTTAATCTCATATTGTTTTGAGCTTTACAAAGCAAAACTTCATAGTAATTACTATACTGATCTTGCATCGTAGTAAGCTCAGAAAATATATATTGGTCTAAGCTGAGCTCAGTAAACATGATATCGACTTGGTGTCTCGCTAACCAAAGCAAAGTAACTATTGTATTGGTCATGTGCCATTATTTCCCGGCCTGAGTGAATATCATGAATTCAATACATTTGATTACATCGACACCTGTCGGGTACGAATATTTCTTCTAATCTTTTGTAGTCAGAAGGCGCAAAAATCTTATGCTGTGCGAATATTTTTCCCGAGCCAAAAGTATGTACGCTCTTGTGAATTCGACTTTGGAAATAAACATTTTTTCAATAAAAGCTCAGTAAGCTATCAACAGAATTCTGAAATCTCTTGCGTGCACATTAATTTCCTTTGTACGCTGGTTGCCAGACATGTGCGCATGCGCACAGCTTAGAGGGAACTCTGGGTACAAAACAGTATTATTTTTCGCTTTGAGCATTATCATTTGATAGCGCTCCACTTTCTTTATGTAACATTATATGAGATTTAGTGGAAAACCAAAGACCTGTACGTTCTTAGGATTTGCATCTTTAGATATTGAGAGCAGGTTTTATTTGAAACCGTCGTTCAAAACTGTCAACATAGATCATTCACAGTTTTGAAGCTGTTCTGGTAAGCTAACCGACTATGTATGTAACACGCGTACGGACCCTCAATGTGGCTAAAAGGCTGAAAATTTCAACGTCTCCTCATTAGGTAAATAAAGAACGCCTTTTTGTTTTTCCGAACCCCCTCCCACAAGCGGTATTTTCAGTTTGGTGTTCAATTAGCAATGTTGGTTCATGTTAAATCGACCTTTTAGTTTGAGCCTTCCTGTATTTTAAAAATTTAGACTTTTTTAACAATCACTTCCCATGAAAAGCGGGAGAAGTTACTTATCATCTATCACCCTTATATCAATTTTTTAATTGATCACCCCCAACTAGGCAATCTACTGTAAGACGTTGGCCAAAAGACTGTTAGCTTGAGTGACTAACCAGGTCTGCTCTTTTTCAATATTTAGTAGGGTAACTAACTGCAGGATGGATTTTGTTATTTCAGGTTTAATTCGCTATCCGGAGAAAAATGTTCGAAGAAGCGATTAGGATCAAATTATATAGGAATTTTTTAGCGTTTCCGAATGGTGATGATGGTATGTTAGGCTGAGACGGCAGAGTTTGGCGTGGTTAGAGTTACAGGAGACTGGAGTATAAGGGAGATAGAGAGAGAGGGAAGAGGTAGCGTGCTGCCTCTATAAAGGCTGAATGAAAAACAAACACCGAATGTTATCTTCGCTTTCTTTCCGTAAAGCGAAAAAAGTGGCATTATGCGAGCCTTTGAACAACTGGGTGACTTGTAGAATATTTTGGAAGGATTACTCGACCACTTTTTAATGTAAACAGAGTCTATGCAAAACAAAAAAAGAAATGAAGAAATAAAACACGAAAGTAACTGGGAAGGTAGACCCAGCAGAACAAGGAATAAAATAAAATAAGGAAATATGGACATTTCTTTGGAAATCTATGATTCATGAGGATGAAAGAAATTCTAGTAGCATGGAATGACTTGGCTACAGGCAGGGAGGTTGAAAGGAAAAAAAAGTGTAAATTAGATTTCTTTTACCATTTTGGATTTTTTTTTGTCTGGTTTTTAGCTCAACCACTCTGATCTTTCTTCATAAAGTGACCATGTCATTTCCAGTAAAGTTATAGTTCTCACATAGGGTAGCAAAGCATTAATATTGGCTGTCACAGTAGTCGCAGATTTAGATTCAGGAGAGTGATGTGAAACTAATCAAAAAGGTTGAGGCACGTAGGAAATATTTATCTATCTATCTATCTATCTATCAATCTATCTATATCCATCTATCTATCTATCTATCTATCTATCTATATATATATATATATATATATATATATATATATATATATATATGTGTATATATATATATATATAATGAAGTTATCTGTGGTATATATAAATACATATAACATTCAGCTGACTGCTAACAGAATTTTATCATTCTTTTGTTTTCATCACTTTCTTTATCTTTATCATCCTCAAAATTCAGCATTTAACAACGTCATCAGAACATAAAATTCTATCTTTACGTCATCATAGATGAGTTATGTCCCTTAGCAGGACAGAATATAAACACACCTTGCTAAATATTCTATGTGGATATACATATGTATGTGTGTATGTCTATGTAAATGTGTATATATAAATGCATGTGTATGAATATATGTATGCTTGTGTTTACGAGTGCTAGTGAGTTGGAAAACAAATTCAGAATACTTAAAGAAAAATACCAATAACAACATTATTACTAATGATAACAAATATTAAAAAAATAGTGTAAACTTATTTCATTGCAAAAAATGGATCAGGACAATAAAGAAGATATATGAACAATTAATAGCGTTATATGCAGGTATTGCAAAAAATTAAAAAAACATCTTGTCATTTCAAAGAACCTTTATTAATTCAAAACTTAGTCATTTATAAATTGCCCAGTGAAATCAGTGACTGCATGTTCCACGTATGCAAAACACTGACTAACCTTCCATGAGTAAGCCTCAACATTCCCGTTGGCATACGTCCAATAGAGGAGACTGCAGTTAGTTGGTATATTTCGAACCTAGATGGCTGTAACTGCTAATGAAATTGATTCTTTAAAACGCAAAAAGTTACGAAGGAAAGGTGACTTCCTTTGGATGGGTGGTTTAATTCTGAAAAGAATAGTCCAAGTTCATCATATCATATAATAAACTTAGCTGGTTTATTATATCACCAAGGGGCATTGTTGGTAAAATCTGATAGGACAAGTTAGTTCTCTAGTGAATATATTGTCATAATTGTCATCTTGATGAATATATTGTCATTTGAGATATATGAAGTTTTCAACTAGACTGAACCAAAAACAGCAATAGAAAACGTATTTGAGTAAGATGTGAGATTTTAGGAAAATGATGATCGCCTTGAAGTACAAATGGAATCATATGAGAGTGAACCTCAAGGAGGCATTTTAATAGGGTATAAGATGGGAAAAGAACTATAAGAAAATAATGACAAATTCATTGACATCCTTCACCCAATAAAAAGGAAACAGATATTAAAATGACATCAGTAGCAACCAAGGAGCAAATTGTTTATCTGTTTAGTTGTGTTAGACGATAATTTGTCAAATTCAGAGTCAACGGATGTATATTTTTGACGAACAAAGTATTCCCTGTTATTTTTTAAAACACGCTCGACATGTACCAACATTTGAAAAGATGTGCACTTTGCTCAATTCTCACCATGCCTTGAATTGAAATAAGGTTCTTTGCACACCAGACAAACGTTCCGGCAACTGTGAACAAAATAGTGTTATTAGTTTTCACCCTTTTTGTTTGTTTCAGGCCCATTTTCCACTTTTTTTTTCTCTGAACAATTTTTGCTTGTTTGAAATTAGTTTTGTAATTTTGCAGGCTTTTGCTTTCCCCCAGCCTCAATAGCAGCTTTCAGAGGTATCAATGAGAGCAGGTGGTCGTTTCTTCTTTCTGGTCTCCATTGGATGGGCTCTGGGTAGTGCTTTAGATAAAGGGCAAACCTTTTCAGGAGAAAGCTCTTCAACTGAAGAATGCATCTTGGTGGGCGGTGCAGGGCTTTGACCAAACTCTGTCTTCTTGGACTTAATGACAGCACTGTTATGTCCATTCAACCTAAGATCTTGAAGTACAAGAATATCTATCTATCTATCAATCTATCTATCTATCTATCTATCTATCTATCTATCTGTTTGCAACAATAACGTGTGTATAAGTATTAAGGAGATCTTTATTTTTTTACGCACATCTGAAGATCTTTTTTGAGTTAAACAGAATGTACAATATGTAGGCGTTTCCAGAGAGCTATAACAATTGTGGAATATGGAATACTAAAAACTGAACATAATACTTTTACCAAACGGGGTGTTTTGAACATTACTAAATAACTTTGCCAAGAAAGAATTGCATAAACATTCTCGTTTGTAAGAGTTACATAGAACCTAGCCAGATGGTTAGAAAAACTGGAAATCCATGGAAGAATCTTCATTTAATGATATCAATATATATAATACAAAACTCGGACACATTTGTAGATGCAACACCTCAGAGCAATTGTTACAATGCTGGTCTTGCATCCAATTACGGCTGTAATGCAATCCGTCTTCGATGGTTGCCCCACACTTTAGGCCTTTAGCTAAGTCCAGTAGGTTCAGAGAATATTCTACTCTGGAGTAGTGGGAATAATGGTTAGCTAGTTCGTTTCTCCGAATATTATGGCTGTTATAAAACAGATCATTACCGAGAGCCCCGCACTCGTTGATCTATACTAGACCAGTGGTTCTCATTTTTTCTTTCTGGTTCATGGTCTCTTTTGACTTGCGAACTACCTCTGTGGCCCCTTTGAGCCGTTGTTAGGAATGAATTACTATTCACATTTATTTCAAAATGTATAAAACGAGTATTAACACCTGCTTACTGAGGAGACAAAGCAAAACAGGTCCGGTTATTCATTGAATATAAACCACGATCAACATTTTCCGGCTGCAGGTTGTGTTAAAAGAAAGTCGAAAAGGTAGGGCAATCAATGGATAAGATACTTTTCACGTCCCTTAGTTGTGCTGTGGAATAAACAAAACGTGAATAAAAGAACGATCGTGAATGCTGCCGGACACAAATAAAGGGATCAATTTTGGAGGGATTTTCATTGAAAATTGAACGCCTACTAAAAACCCTCATGGGAGGAATTGTAATAAAACAAATAAAAGTAAAATGTTCCTGGACATAATTATGAGTAAATGTTGAAAATTACCTGAAATTTTCAGTATTTACCCTTGATTATACTCCATTGGTACGATTTGGATGCCTGATTCATACGTACACACATAGTCAGCCAGCCAGCCAGTCGGACCAACTTGAAAACCGAAGAAACTTTATTTGACTGTTTTCGTCGAACCTTTCTGATTATACAAATATGTTAACAGCTGATACAAAGAAAACTAGACAGAATGAAATTGTTTGAAATATGAATAACGAGTATTTCATGTGTCCCAGCCCAAAATGAGATATATTCCATCCATACTAAGTAACTGAACTAAAATTTGAAAAATACTCTTTTTGATATCCTCATCAGTCTTTTAACGTCCGTAGTCGGACATAGACCTTCCCCTGGATTCGCCACAATTCTCTTTCATGGGTGTCACGGAGCCAGTATTTCCTGAATCTGTCAAGTTCATCCCTCAATCTTTTGTTCTGTGTGCCTCGGTTCCTTATGTGATCTCTGGGGATCCATGTTGTGAGACATGACGTCCATCGGTTGTCTTTCATTCTTGCAACATGGCTTGCCCAAATTATACAAGGGAAGCTGCTGATTGTGATAACTTTGCGTGGGTTCATATAGATTAGAATAACTGGCTGATAGCATAAGCAGAAGATATATAAATTGGAACAATAGACGTTCAACAATGAGCATCTAATAATTTTTGTAAAAAACTTAAAAATATGGGAGCTTAACATTAAAGATTATAACTTCAGTTTCTCAAATCTTTTTAACCGAATAAAATGTTCCCGATCGATTACTTTCAATACCAATAACCTGTTGATAATATTATCAGTGGTTATGATAGAAAACTTCCTCTTGATATATATGCACCAAATCTCCTTGTCAACAGGAGATTCTTTCAAGAATGGATGAATATCGAGAAGGTAAAATGTTGTCTCAGCTAAATTCATATTTATTTCTTGAGATTTCCTATTACTTACATTCAATTCAATCTCTTCCCCTTCTCTCTCTAACAGCAACCTTCCCTTATATTCGTTCTCTCTCTCTCTCTCTCTTTTTTTTTTACATATTCAGCTCTAAGATGCATCTTCTCATTGAAAACTCTATGAGATCCTTTCGTTTCTTTTGTCTCGGGAATATCCTTTGAATCCTAAGATCGTAGCCAACTCTTCCAGGGGCAAAATCCGATAATAAGAACCGGAATGGCAGAGGTAAGTGAAAGAGAAATTGGATAAACAATAAATACTTCTTAAATCTACTTTCGCTTTCACTTTAGCTATCTTCTTGTACCCTGGCAGCACCAACATCGTCTCTACACTTACTTCCCATTCTTTTAAGTCCACGTATTTCAAATAATTTCTCGCTTTTACCATTTCTCTTTCATCTTTGCGCCCCCGATGCGATTCAACTCTCTTATTCACCTCTGGTTCGTTTTCCATCTTTCAACATCTTCAGTTCAGTCGCTTTTCAAGTTCTTTCTTTCTTTCTTTTTCTATCATTTGTTTTTGCTACTTTCTTTCTTCATTCGTCTCTTCCTTCCTTTCTGTCTATGTTTCACTTCAGTTGGGTTCAGTCGAAACTTTCTTTCCTCTTCATTTTTGCTAGTCTTAGTCAAAACTTTTTACTGTTCTTTATTTTTTCGTTTCTTTTTGTCTTTTTTTCTTTGGTTCTATTTCAGGT
>OY735215.1:41851824-41964324 GCA_963457665.1 Thysanoteuthis rhombus
ACCTATTATTCTTCCGATGAAACAATATTCAAAAAAGTTAGAAATAATTACATCAAAGCCTTAAATGATAGCCGTTTCACGAGAATAAACCTCCAATATGATAAAAAAATTAAGTCTAATAATGAGAAAGAAAAAAAAATAAGAAAAACTGGAATAGAAAAATCATCTGGTATACCCCTCCATTTAACTTGCAAAACTTAGGCAAAATCTTCATTCGATTAATTGAAAAACATTTCCCCCCAAACCACCCACTAAACAAAATATTTAATAGAAATACTTTGAAAATTAGTTTTAGTTGTACAGAAAACTTCAATAAGATCATCACTAAGCACAATAACAAAATTATTAGAAATGATAGAAGTAAAGGAAATACTAATACAAAAAAAATCTGACTGCAACTACCCAAACAAAGAAAACTGCCCCCTGCAAAACAAATACCTTAGATCCAACATAGTATACCAGGTAGGGATATCAACTCAGGAAAAACCCTTAGATATAAAATAATACATCGGCATATCGAACACACCTTTTAAGCTTAGATTAGCCAACCACATATCATCGTTCACTAACGAAAGATACAAAAACAGCACAACCCTATCAACCCACTACTGGGAACTACACCAAATGAATCATAAGCCAAAAGTTAAGTGGAAAATCCTTAGACAATCCAATACATGCCAAAATTTAAAAAATTCATGCAATTTCTGCCTTAATGAGAAATTCGAAATTCTAAATTTTACAAGAATCACAAAAAACCCCAACGAACACCTACTAAATAGAAAAAATGAAACCATAATACAGTGCAGGCGCTGCTCTAAATTTCTTTTAGTCAACGTGAAACAACACCAATAAATCATAAAGTAAAGTAGACAATCCGTACCCATGTCCATTATCCCCAAAACTTCCCATTACCAGCTTTTACCTTCAAACATAACCAAACACATTATGAATTAAACATCTGCAGGAAGGGCCCCTATATGGAGTACTAACTCCTTTGACAATATGAATATCCCCACACCACCCACTACAATACTAGCAACATTCTCACCGAAATTCCCAATAAATAGACCAAAGAAAACATAGACAATCATTTGCCTGAAAAGGCCCAGAGAGGGCTGAAACATGATCTAGTTTGTGTAGCGAATCCACAACCTGCTATTTATTTCCTGCTCTACTCTAAAACAACTCGACTCAATGTTGCATGTATCGAGCACTCTACGAAATAAATCCAATACATTTCAGAAGTGGCTTTATATTATTGATATATAATTATATTATGTTATACTGCTAGCCTGATTTGAGAGAGAGAGAGAGAGAGAGAGAGAGAGAGAGAGAGAGAGAGAGAGAGAGAGAGAGAGAGAGAGAGAGAGAGAGAGAGAGAGAGAGAGAGAGAGAGAGAGAGAGAGAGAGAGAGAGAGAGAGAGAGAGAGAGAGAGAGAGAGAGAGAGAGAGAGAGAGAGAGAGAGAGAGAGAGAGAGAGAGAGAGAGAGAGAGAGAGAGAGAGAGAGAGAGAGAGAGAGAGAGAGAGAGAGAGAGAGAGAGAGAGAGAGAGAGAGAGAGAGAGAGATTTGGTCCTTCCTGAACCTGTCGGATTTATTTTCCATGCAGTGTCTGAGACTACCTGGAGTTTTACTTAAGTATTCCCCCGCCCTCTGTTCTTGGTTGTCTGAGGTACTTGCAGGAAAAAATAGAAACATCTATCTTATGATAGGTACATTTTCAAATGCATTTTATATATCATACTTATATTCTATTTCTTTCATATATTATCATTTATGTCATCATATTGTATGATATATATATATATATATATATATATATATATATATATATATATATATATATATATACATATATATATCAAGAATACAAATCAGGAATATCATATTGTATAAAAAATGCAATATCCGATAAATGATAGGACTCGATACATTCAACATTAAACATCAAGTTGAGATAGAGTAGAACCTAATTCATATTTTAAAAGTGAATAAAGTATCTCCACTATGTAGAACAGAAAAGACATTGCAAACAATGACCAACAGGTGAACAACGAGAACAGGAAAGAAAAAGAAAGCATATATGTAAATAGAATAAGAGGAAAGTTTTCCACCCAAGAAAAGTAGAAGTACCATCAAGAACATCCTAAATAGGGATCAAAGATAGAACAAATCATTCTCCAGACGATGACTAAAAAGGACAGAAACATAAATGTGTTGTTCAGATCTTCTATTCCATCACACACTCACACACATATATATATACATCCTCTGATTTTAGCTCTTCCCGTTTCCTCTCTCTTTTTCTGCTTGTCTGTCGGTGAGTATCTCCTCTCCCCTATCTCCCCCCTCTCTCTCTCTCGATATATATATATATATATATATATATATATATATATATATATATATATATCATTATCATTATTAAATAATATCAACGTTCCCTCCTTTAGAGTTGAGCACTATTAGGTAGGGCATCCATCTGCAAAAAGCAATTAAGTAACGCTCTTCTAACTCTTGAATTGAGTACTCTGGTAGATGTTGGATTATGCATAAATAAACATATAGCTCAGTTCGTCATACTGACCATTCACTTCTCCGTTGGGATAAAACACCGGACACCGAGTCTAGAGCAAAGGTTTCAATCCTGCCTAGCGGCACTGGAGTGGATATCAAGTCTATAGCAATACTGAAGAGTCGTCTACGACGAAACAGCTCTCTGTGGATTACATTATTTTTAAAATTTTTTATTTTTATTATATATATATATATATATATATATATATATATATATATTGCTGCTGTAGGTCTAGCATCAGGTCTTTTATACACATTTATGCTTTTTGGTATCGAAGACAAGAGAGACAGAATGGTGACCTTGAGTCTGCCACCTGGAAGAAATGAAAGAAGCATATTTCTCCCGCTCACATCGAAGTATAGTAGCCCTACCTAATATCGCCAAGATTTGGGTACGAAAATTCTCTTGTTACACACAAGCATACAGTCAATGAATTCGAGTAAAAAATTTATGTTCCTATACACAAACATACAGTTAATAAATTTTGGTAGAAAATTTATCTTCTTCTAAATAGACTGAAAAAATATGATAAATGTATGTATCATATTTCAGTTCATTCATCAACATTTTCCTGCTTACATAGTAAAATCCCAGTTTCATTCGAATTTGGGTTCAAAATTTCAAGTGTTATTACGGAGACCTTCAGTAAATAAATGAAAATATAATTAATACTTATTAGATTTTTATTATCGTATGAAATGGCATATTTTTTTTCTTTTTATCAAGGATGGATTTAAAAGACGTGCACCTAAAATTTTTGATCAAACGCAACCGGTTGATGTTAGTTTCAAGCTATTTATTTCTGGATCTGCAAATAATGGTCGAATTATCAACTCAGTAGCACAGGAAATAGAAAAGAGGGAACAAAAGAATCACAGAGAGATAAAATTATATACTATGGTCACCAGTCATAGCCACCTAATTCTACAGACTGACGGAAAGAGGGCAGAGGGAAACATATCAAACCCGTGCCATCTCAGCAGCCCCATACCCAAGTAAGGGTGGTTAGAGAAGCTGGGAGAGGACGTCTTATTCTTTTGGAGTCGAAAACACGACTGACCTCTTGAAAATATTTTAGCTGAGTTTATTTATTGACACCCACACGACTACAAATATGACACAAGGTCGGGATTAAGGTGGGATCATGCTCACTCGAGAACGTGTAGGTACAGGGTGCTAGAGAATCCGAGTCCCTACGTCTGATCTTGAGAGGACATCGGGACAATCTTGACTTTGTTCAATAGACGAATCCTGTAGTGCAAGAGTCCCTAATCCTGTAGTGCAAGAGTCACGAAGCCTGATTGTGCGAAGTCATTAGGACCGGCTCGATTCGGATCACAGGATAGATCATGTCGATGCTCTCAGAACGGGCCTTAGTAAGCTGGTGAGTGATTTCGGAATGGGAAGCAATCCCAGACAATGATCAACTTCTTCAGGCGTCAGGGCAATCCCTGACCTATACTTTCTATTACGATGAGACAGTGCTGCCCTGCGTCACTGAGTCTCGGCATTGCTAAGCGCATGGGGCCTTGGATTCATCCTCAGGTCTCAAATATTAACCTGGTCCTACTCCTAAACCGGTTACTCTGTTGGTGTTCGGTACTGGAAGGCCAGCTTCTAGACGTGTTGATGCCTTGCCAGATGTGGCACTCCCAGGCCCCCATCGTTCGGTCGTTGGATGCAAACCTACCCACGGCCCATCGGTTAACCCCGTTCCCCAGAATAAGGAGAAGAACATTTATTCTATCGTCTGTATCCGGCCCATAGGCAGTGGAAGTACAGGCAGTCGGTAATGGGCCAGGGGAAATATGTACGTGCAACACACCTCCACCCTGCCACTCAGTCACAGTAGCTCCGACCTTTGTCTGTACTTCTGATCAATTTTTCTCCAACTGGGAGTCGGGGCAGGACCTAACCATGAGGATGGGCACGGGTCCGTCCGTCCAATCGAAAAGTCCTGGGAAATGAGCTTCTTACTCCAAGCACCCGATTGTAGGCCGTTACACTTGCTTTGGTTAATCATTGCCCCTGTTATCTATTTGTACTGCTTGATCGCCTCTTGCACTAACTTTATCTCCCGATGACAGGGCATGAAGGCAAATATGTAAAACTTGATGAAAGTAAGGAACTCTCCCAGCCGCTGGAGGTAAGAATATTGCAACACCAGATTGTTTTGCACATATACTGCCACCAACCGGAAATTGCTGTCTCCAACGGCGATATTAGCCACGATCACTGCCCTCCGTGTCAGCGTGGATAACGTTGACCGTTGCAACGAAGGTGAGTTTCACCTATGACAAAACGCCCCGAGTTTCACCTATAACGACTATCAACATTGCACACAAAGTGAATCTCCTGCACCACGACTACATCCACTCCATACGACCTAAGGTCTTGAAGAAGGCTCTCCTCGGGGTCCTTCAACTTTGAGCTCGCTAAGGTAACTGACATTACTTCTTTAATGGGTTCCGCCAGCAGGTCAGAAGTGGTCTTTCTAAATAAGTTTTTTAATTTCCATTTTATCAGATGAAGTATTGTAAATCAAGAATAAGTTCCTGGTGAGAGAGTCTCGTGGTCGATTCTCGCTTGGAACTTATTCTTTATTCAGATTCGTGCTCTCAATTTATTTACTCACAGTCGAAGGGAACCTAACCTGAGTTTAGTTGCAATAAAAAGCAACAACAATTCAGATGGAAGTAAACGGTAACAGCACAATTATTTGGGACTAAAGACCAGTTATATTCCCCCATTTAGACCAGGAGACCAAATCAAGTCACTATAAACAGAAAAGACTATTAGTGGATATCGCAGTTTATAGCCTACAATGTTATGAAGGAGAATTGGAAAATATCCAGACTTCTCCTGAGAATTATAATAATTGTGGAATATCGACGGGATGTTTGGAACTGTACTAAATGACCTTGGCATGGTACTAGGATAACTGCGTGAAGATTCTTTACACTCTTCTAACAGTCGCGAAAAATATCGCCAGGCGGTTCGTTGGATCAGAAATATATGGAACAATATTGATATTATAATACCATAATACATGATATATGCCCTCGACAAAAATACTCTGAATAAAGAAACTTTGAATAACTAAATTTGGTTCAAACTTGAGCATTTAGTGCCGAAATGATACATTCACTGTGTTTAATAACGGAATATCTTTCATATAGAGTTTCAAAGCAATATACTACTTAGATAATTATTTCTGGCAGATTATACATCCATTGCTTAATAATAATAATAATGATACGTTGTCCCCACTATTATTTGTTCTAACAATGATACCGCTTAACAGAATCCTGAGAAACAGCAAAGGATACCACTTCTCTAAAACAAAAGGAAAGGTCAACCACTTAATGTACATGGACGATATTAAATTGTTTGCAAAAAACAGGGGAGAGCTTGAGACTCTGTTCAACGAAGTAAGGGAATATAGTGAGGACATAGGAATGGAGTTTGGGATAGAAAAATGCGCAATCATGGTGATGCATAAAGGAAGGCTTTCAATGACTGAGGGAATTGACCTTCCGGACAACAGCAAGATTAGGGCATTAACTGCACAAGACCGATACAAGTACCTAGGTGTCCTTGAATGTGACACGATAAAACGGGAAGAGATGAAGGAGAAAATTAAGAGAGAATACCTCAGAAGGATAAGGAAAATATTAGAAACCAAATTAAATAGCAGAAATCTAATAAAAGGAATGAACACCTGGGCTGTGTCAGTAGTTAGGTATACAGGACCATTCCTAGGATGGACAAAGGAAGAGCTCCAATCAATGGATAGGCGAACAAGGAAACTTATGACGATGCATAAAGCATTACAT
The DNA here is from genome assembly GCA_963457665.1 of Thysanoteuthis rhombus. Classification (NCBI taxonomy): domain Eukaryota; kingdom Metazoa; phylum Mollusca; class Cephalopoda; order Oegopsida; family Thysanoteuthidae; genus Thysanoteuthis; species Thysanoteuthis major. The sequence goes on from OY735215.1 coordinate 41,858,238, forward strand.
CCTAGGGATGATACAGATAGGCTATACGTTAAGAGAAAAGAAGGTGGTAGGGGGCTCATCAGCATAGAAGATTGTGTCCAGAGAGCTAAGGTAGTCCTAGATAGATATGTGCAAACAAATAATGAAGAAATCATAAAGAGCGCGAGGGATAGTGCGACAAACAATAAAGTAGAAAACAATGGAACAGTACAGCAAACTAGAAAAGAAAAGTGGGAAGGGAAAAAATTGTACGGCGAGTTTAAAAGACAGATAGAAGATATAGCAGACGAGAAATCATGGACGTGGTTACGAAAGGGAAACCTTAAGAGAGAAACAGAATCGCTCATCATGGCAGCCCAAAACAAAAGCATAAGGACAAACTACATAAAAGCAAAAATCGATAGAACACAGACAAACAGCAAATGCCGCATGTGCGGTGAAAGAGATGAGACAGTAAACCACATAACTAGTGAATGTAGCCAACTCGCCCAGAAGGAGTATAAGCATAGACACGATAGAGTAGCAACGATGATACACTGGGAACTAAGTAAACAAATGGGATTCAACCATGGGGAAAAGTGGTATCAGCACAAGCCAGAGGCAGTTTTGGAGAATGACAACCACAAACTACTGTGGGACTTCGACATCCAAACTGACCACCTCATCCAGGCAAGAAGGCCGGACTTAGTAATAGTAGACAAAAAAAGGAGGGCCTGCCAAATAGTAGACGTTGCTGTACCTGCAGACCATAGAGTAAAAAAGAAGGAGGGTGAGAAAAGGGAAAAATACCAGGACCTAGCAAGGGAGTTAAAGAAAATGTGGAACATGAAAACCAGGGTAGTACCGGTCATAGTGGGAGCACTAGGAACTGTCCCCAAAACGCTGAGGGAGAGACTGGAGGAGATCGGGATTAGGGGGAGGATAGAGACCGTACAGACCACAGCACTGCTGGGCACTGGACGGATACTGAGGAAGGTGCTAGAGATATAAGGACTGCAACGAATCGTAGCTCTGTCATGATATGCGAAAGAGAGAGGAGACGTTAGCTGAAGACCTGAGGAGACTTATTGTCACTCAGCCTTCAGCGATAACCACTGGGCAACCGGTGTGAAACTGTAAGTCGCAAAATTACTGCGATCTATGAGTACGAGGAGAGGAGGGCTGGAGACTTGAGGAGACTTGCTGTCACTCAAACTCCAGCGGTTACCACCAGGCAACTGGTGTGAGATTCCTAATGATAATAATAATGATAATATATATATATATATATATATATATATATATATATATATATATAAACATATCAACCTTATCCAATATATATATATATATATATATATATATATATAAGCTTATGCAATGCTCTTCCATAGGGATAGAGCATTCTGGTGAATAGGGAATTTATGCGTAAATAAATATATCACTTAAATTCAGCCTTACTGACCATCCAGTTCCGTAGCTCAGGGGTGGGATATCGGTCTCCAGATCTCTGGATGGGATAGTGGAAAGTCTATAGCCACACTGGAGAGATGTAATACATCGAAACAGCTGTCTGTTGATGACACAATATATATATATGAATAAATGCATAGGTGCATTAGTATATCCGTAACCAAATGATGAAAAAAAAAAGCATTCATTTCACACAGCGAGATAATCTCCTTTTTTCAACATAATCTCATCGATGTACTTAATTCAGTGCTGGATATCATTCACGTTGGTGGAAAATTTGATAAGTAATTGTCCTGCTCTGGAATTAATTCACATATATATATATATATATATATATATATATATATATATATATATATATATATGTATATATATATATATATATGTATATATATATACTTATTAAATTATTATATATATATATATATATATATATACAGATAGATAGATAGATAGATAGATAGACGTGTGTATGTGCGTTTGTATTGGGCTGTGAAAAAGGAGAGCTTGGAAAAAACTGAGAGAGTATGTGTGTGTGCGTGAGAGAGAGAGAGAGAGAGAGAGAATGAGTTGTTGACAAGGGGAGTGGTGTATTGCTTGATATAGAAAGGAGGTCAGTGTGATAACAATGAAAGTCGTAGAGCAGGGATTTCGCTCTTAGCAAAGACGTCTTTGGCGGCAATTGTATTGGACTAGTTTAGTCGGATTGTGTTTGGGTCAAGAGTTTCACAATGGCAGGAAAACAGCGTGGGGTTCACCAACCAAGTCGCTCCCTCGTTGTCACATACCATTCTTGTGTCGAAATATAGATACGCAGGAAAGCATGTATCTATCTATTCATCAATCTATCAGTCTGTCGATTAGTATGCATGTATGCATGGATTTATTTTAGTCTCGTCATATAAATTTGTATATTCTTATCTATCAGTCTGCCAAGCTTTTTTATGTTTTTAAACACACACACACACACACACACACACACACACACACACATATATATATATATATATGACAGTTATATTTGTCAATCTACTTCAGTGTATTCATACCTATATATCTATTTATTTATCTATCTGGGTCGGTTCCTATCTATCTATCTATCTATCTATCTATCCATCCATCTATCTATTTATCTATCTATCCATCCATCTATCTATCTATCTATCTATCCATCTATCTATCTATCTATCTGTATATCTATCTATCTATCTATCAGTGTTTTTCTGCGTGTTTGTGTGGCTCAATGAAAAAGGGAAATAAGAAACAGAATAAATGTTATAGTAAAAGATACATACAAACACATGTGAAGATGCATTCATAGTCGAACAAACTGACTTTGATGATACTTTTTGTATCAACATAAGACTCAGTATTCACCGAGTAAGAAATTCACCTTACTGACCTACTTAAAAAGGTTGTACCAGCCTCATTAGAACGCTTGATGGCTGAAAATGAATGTTTTGGGGTAAATTTCCAGCTCTTTCATTACTTGACCGTTATTCAGGAAAGCCTTTACAAACGACGTACACACTTGTATGCATACACATGCCGTGTTTGATATCTATTCAAAATATACAACTGAAACTGCAGACATCGAAAGACCAGATATTTGAAACGCTCTGTGCAGAGTTCCAATGATGTACACATGCAAAAATTGAACCGAATTTTTGATTCTTTAGAAATTAAACATTTTTTTCCGTCGGTGTTTAGTTATGTATCAAGCTTAGTCCAATCTGACAAAATATCACAAGTAGGGAGTACCAAGATAGGGGTGAACTTACTACTCAGACATTACGGTTAGTGAGACTAGTTTGCAAACAATTGTTCTACGGTGATGCAGAAAAACTAAACGGTACTATTATGCGAATACATAGGGAACTGAGTGAACGAATGGGATTTAACCACCCGGAAATGCTTACCAACATGAACCGGAGAGAGCCTTGGAGAAAGGAAACCACGAATTATTTTGGGATTTGGATATCTAAACGGACGACCTCATCCAAGCGAGAAAACTGGACCTGGTAATCATAAACAAGAAGTGGAAAACTTATCAAATAATAGACGTGGCCGTACCCGCACACCATAGATTAAAAAGGAAAGAGAGTGAAAAACTAAAAAAATACCAAGATCTGGCAAGAGAACTGAAGACGGTTGGAACGTGAAAATCAGGGTAGTACCAGTAATAATTGGCACACTTGGAACTATCCCAAAGACACTGAGAGTGAGATTGAGGATTTGCGGATGAAAGGAAGGATTGAGACTGTACAGGCCATTGCACTGCTGGGAACTGCGTGAATACTGAGGAAAGTGCTAGAAATAGAAGATTTACGAGCCTAACTGTTAGCAGTGACCTAGCAGAGGAGGAGGGAGAAAAAACACTCAACTGGTAGTAGGAAGACTTACTGTTACTCAGCCTTATGCGATGACCACCGGGCAACTGGTGTGAAACTATTAACCACAGTACTGCTGTGATCTATGAGAGTGTGGAGAGGAGGGCTGGAGATTTGAAGAGACTTGCAGTCGCTCAACCCCCAGCGGTAACTACCAGGCAACTGGTGTCAAATAATAATAATAATAATAATAATAATAATAATAATAATAATAATAATAATAATAACAATAATGATGATGATGATGATGATGATGATGATGATGATGATGATAATAATAATAATAATAATAATTTTAATTATAATTATAAGTGGTAGTTGTAACATTTGGACCGTATGAATGAACCCAGTGATGATTTTCGAAGGTTTAAAAGATATTTTACTTTAGGCTTTAAGAATGATTATTCTTGACATATTGATGATATTTCTACTTCTGAGATGGTTTTTCTTTGCGATTCTGAGAAATGTTCACCTAGATGAATTGTCCACTGCCAAATTCTACCTAATGAAAAGAAAAAAAAAAGTTGAGAGTGGTCTGTTGTTTCTTGGAGCTGCACGTGGGTAAGTGGAATTAAATTTAAAATTTATAGTTCAATGCCTAGCTACCCCCGAGTATGAATGAATGGAGTCTGTCCACCCCTGACCGTTAGGACCCCTTACTGCTAAGTAGATATAGGGGAAAGAACACAGATTGCGAGATAGCCGGTAGAAGAAGCATTTTATTTTTTGGCAAAAAGGTAAATCTCTTTCTTTGAATGATTTCTGGTGATTGACTTTGAAAACTAACTCAGACTAAATTCTTATATGTATATTGTCTCAATAATGATAATAATGATAATAATAATAATAATAATAATAATTTTAATTATAATTATAAGTGGTAGTTGTAACATTTGGACCGTATGAATGAACCCAGTGATGATTTTCGAAGGTTTAAAAGATATTTTACTTTAGGCTTTAAGAATGATTATTCTTGACATATTGATGATATTTCTACTTCTGAGATGGTTTTTCTTTGCGATTCTGAGAAATGTTCACCTAGATGAATTGTCCACTGCCAAATTCTACCTAATGAAAAGAAAAAAAAAAGTTGAGAGTGGTCTGTTGTTTCTTGGAGCTGCACGTGGGTAAGTGGAATTAAATTTAAAATTTATAGTTCAATGCCTAGCTACCCCCGAGTATGAATGAATGGAGTCTGTCCACCCCTGACCGTTAGGACCCCTTACTGCTAAGTAGATATAGGGGGAAGTCCACCATTGGGAAAGAACACAGATTGCGAGACTTATACTAAGTCAAGACTTAGAAGATTTAAGGGAGACGTATGACCTTCAAGGTTGTTAATTTCACCCAGATGAAGCTTAATGTGTTAATTGTTAGGTCTGAATGTAGAAGGGGATGGTCATACCACCAAATAGATATATCTGTGCAGCAGAATGGCCTATCCATGTAAGGTTATACCATGGGTTGTAACAGCTGGTGGGACTCCGAGAGTGTCACTGAGCTAATTGCCCACAATGAACCCACCAAGGTCTGGTGCTACCTTAAAAGAACCAAAAAGGGCTGGTGGGGCTCTTCGGTTATTTCTGAACCACATCGGTCTTAACCAACCCACCAAGGTCTGGCGCTACCTCAAAGAACCAAAAACCCCTATCATGACAGTACAACCTAACCATTTTACCGCAAAAAACGGGGCACAAATCCGAGATTTGTGTGTCGTAACCGGCAGGTGTTCCCTTGTTAGCCACCAGGAGGGACCCGGTCGTCATCCTGTGACTGCTGGCCAAAACTCCGGCTCGTGTACCCTTAATGGCCTTCAGGAGGGACACAGTCGTCACATAGCTACTGTTGGCCAAGACTCATATACCACTAATGACACCCAGGGTAGGCGCGGTCCTCACGGAGTGACTGCTATAAAGAGAAAGAGATGGACAAGGGAGGAGAATAGATTAGTTATGTATTGTTACTTTAAAAGCAAGCCTTCAGAGCGATCTTATAGGGAGCGTATGCTCCAGATTTGGAGGGAAAAATCTGATGTGGAAGTATCGAACCAACGCCTTGCTGACCAAGTAAAACAAATCCAAAAGAGGAAATGGCTGTCTGAGACAGAACTACTAGAGATTCGCATTAATGTAGAGAGAGACTCAGGTGACACATCTGTAGAATGCCCCCCCAGCACAACTAGTACCAATAACAAAACTATAAGAATTCCCCATAAGACCCCCACAGTAAACTATGCACCAGAGGGTGACGACGAGGCACCAACAGCAGAAGAGAAAACCAAAATACAAGCTTTGAAAGAGATCATGCGAGGAGAGAAAACAACACTCCCCTCCCTAAGAGACAAAGACAGAAAGAAAGTTGGAGAAGTGACCGAACAGGTCAACTGCCTCTTACAGCACATAGAAACGAACACCCTCCTAGAACTCAACAACCTAATTTACGCTGGGGCAAAAATGGTAGCACAAAGCTTCACAACACAAGATAGGAACCTGAGCAATAATAGGGAAGGGAAACCCAACTGGGAGAGAAGGTTACAAAGGCAGATCTCCCAACTACAGAGAGATGAAGTACTACTTAGAAATACACCACACACAGACAGACCACGAGTAAGACTTTATAACAAATACAAAGTAACGCAAAAGGGCATCGCAACTGTAGTCGAAGAGTTACACCAGAAAAGACTAGCCAAAGAGGCAAGACTAAAAAGATACAGACTAAGAACGGCCCAATACACACAAAACCGCACATTCCAAAACAATGAGAAAAAGTTTTACCAAGATTTAAATGGGGAAAGAAGGCAGGACATGAAACCTGATGCCACAGAGGCCAAGAACTATTGGAATAGCATATGGGGGCACCCAAAAAGACACAACGTAACACCGCAATGGTTAGGAAACATGAGAAAAGAACTAGAAGATATAGACAAGGGGGAACCAATAATACTGAATGAAAACACATTGAAACATACTCTTAGGAAAGTAGCCAACTGGAAAGCACCGGGGCCCGACGGGATCCATGGGTATTGGTTCAAAAAATTCACCACGTTACACGGCAGACTCACTCACTTACTCCAAAATTGTCTAAATGAAGGCAAAGCACCAGAATGGATGACTAAAGGCAGAACCACCCTCATCCTAAAAGACCCGGGAAAGGGGAACATAGCAAGCAACTATAGACCAATCACGTGCCTACCACTTATGTGGAAAATCCTGACCGGGCAAATAGCGGAGAGAATATACATGTCAATGGATAGAAGGGGACTACTACCAGAAGAACAGAAAGGGTGTAGGATAGGAACCAAAGGGGCAAACGATTTACTCTACATAGACCAGATGATCTTAAAAGAAGTAAGGAAAAGGAGAAAGAATATTGCAATGGGATGGATAGATTACAAAAAAGCATACGATATGATTCCACATAGCTGGATACTCGAATGCCTTAGAATGTTCAAAATTAGCGAACCGGTGGTTAAATTCATTGGTAATTCGATGGAAGACTGGAAAGTAGATTTGACAGCCGGAGGGGACAAACTAGCCGAGGTAGGGATAAAAAGGGGAATCTTCCAAGGAGACTCATTGTCCCCTCTATTATTTGTTCTAACAATGATACCGCTTAACAGAATCCTGAAAAACAGCAAAGGATACCACTTCTCTAAAACAAAAGGAAAGGTCAACCACTTAATGTACATGGACGATATTAAATTGTTTGCAAAAAACAGGGGAGAGCTTGAGACTCTGTTCAACGAAGTAAGGGAATATAGTGAGGATATAGGAATGGAGTTTGGGATAGAAAAATGTGCAATCATGGTGATGCACAAAGGAAGGCTTACAATGACTGAGGGAATTGAACTTCCGGACAACAACAAGATTAGGGCATTGACTGCACAAGACCGATACAAGTACCTAGGTGTCCTTGAATGTGACACGATAAAACGGGAAGAGATGAAGGAGAAAATTAAGAGAGAATACCTCAGAAGGATAAGGAAAATATTAGAAACCAAATTAAATAGCAGAAATCTAATAAAAGGAATGAACACCTGGGCTGTGTCAGTAGTTAGGTATACAGGACCATTTCTAGGATGGACAAAGGAAGAGCTCCAATCAATGGATAGGCGAACAAGGAAACTTATGACGATGCATAAAGCATTGCACCCTAGGGATGATACAGATAGACTATACGTTAAGAGAAAAGAAGGTGGTAGGGGGCTCATCAGCATAGAAGATTGTGTCCAGAGAGCTAAAGTAGTCCTAGATAGATATGTGCAAACAAATAGTGAAGAAATCATAAAGAGCGCGAGGGATAGTGCAACAAACAATAAAGTAGAAAACAATGGAACAGTACAGCAAACTAGAAAAGAAAAGTGGGAAGGGAAAAAATTGTACGGCGAGTTTAAAAGACAGATAAAAGATATAGTAGACGAGAAATCATGGACGTGGTTACGAAAGGGAAACCTTAAGAGAGAAACAGAATCGCTCATCATGGCAGCCCAAAACAAAAGCATAAGGACAAACTACATAAAAGCAAAAATCGACAGAACACAGACAAACAGCAAATGCCGCATGTGCGGTGAAAGAGATGAGACAGTAAACCACATAACTAGTGAATGTAGTCAGCTCGCCCAGAAGGAGTATAAGCATAGACACGATAGAGTAGCAACGATGATACACTGGGAACTAAGTAAACAAATGGGATTCAACCATGGGGAAAAGTGGTATCAGCACAAGCCAGAGGCAGTTTTGGAGAATGACAACCACAAACTACTGTGGGACTTCGACATCCAAACTGACCACCTCATCCAGGCAAGAAGGCCGGACTTAGTAATAGTAGACAAAAAAAGGAAGGCCTGCCAAATAGTAGACGTTGCTGTACCTGCAGACCATAGAGTAAAAAAGAAGGAGGGTGAAAAAAGGGAAAAATACCAGGACCTAGCAAGGGAGTTAAGGAAAATGTGGAACATGAAAACCAGGGTAGTACCGGTCATAGTGGGCGCACTAGGAACTGTCCCCAAAACGCTGAGGGAGAGACTGGAGGAGATCGGGATTAGGGGAAGGATAGAGACCGTACAGACCACAGCGCTACTTGGAACTGCACGGATACTGAGGAAGGTGCTAGAGATATAAGGACTGCAACGAATAGTAGCTCTGTCATGATATGCGAAAGAGGGAGGAGACGTTAGCTGAAGACCTGAGGAGACTTATTGTCACTCAGCCTTCAGCGATAACCACTGGGCAACCGGTGTGAAACTGTAAATCGTAGAATTACTGCGACCTATGAGTAGTAGGAGAGGAGGGCTGGAGACTTGAGGAGACTTGCTGTCACTCAAACTCCAGCGGTTACCACCAGGCAACTGGTGTGAGATTCCAAATAATAATAATAATAATAATAATAATAATATACACACGAACACGCACGCACACACTCGTATATATAGTCTAGAATGCTTTACAGCTTTGAATACTAAGCATTAGAATTTTTTCAAAACTTTTTGTTTCACTTCAATCACCTATTTCCCAATATTTGTCAATGTAATTTAAGTAATTTTCTTAAGTTATTTTTCCTTTGTTTCGCATGTACTTAGTTATTATGGTACAATGTGTAAAGTTTCTCTTCTGGGAATTTTTTTCAGATTTTATATAATGCAATGTACGCTAAACTCTTCACACGCACGCACACACACACACACACACACACACACACACACACATATGAGAATATAAATTGCGTTATATTTTATAGAAAATTATTTCAAAATTATTTCCCTTTCTTAAACGGTGAATGCATCACTTCGTCTAAACAACGTAAATAGAAAGAACGATTGGAGAAACTGGAGCTGTTGCAGGAATCAAATATTCGACGGATCTGGTAGCCGCTCCAAGGTAGCATTGCTCTTACCGTTGAGCTTTGATTCCTATAGCAGTCCCATATAGATGTAGAATTGAGTTTATATATCATATATTGCAATTCATATCTATTTTTGACGGATCATATATCCATTTCTGATATATTCATATGGGGTAATGATACATAACTTTTTAGCTCATTATAGAAATTGATTTTCCCTAAAAAAAGGTTTCTGAAAGAAAAAACATCAAAATGTATACCTGTGCTAACCACTTGATAGGAAATGGACTGGAATCCACAATACTTAGACTCCAAATACAGGTACACGAATCTACTCCGAAACCTTTAGGGCCAGATATTGGAAAGGGAGGACAAGCGCAGTAAATGACGTAGATGATTAGGTCGATTGTTAGAGAATGTCCATGTCTCTATAGTGGACCACACTGAGTGATAGTTAATTAAGACTACAATATTATAATCAACTTGCATAGTGGTAAATGAAATGAAATAAAGATAGACTATAATCTTTCTCGTTTATCATTTTTTTTTTATTTCTAAGTATCAATATAAGATATTCAAGTACTTTTTATTTCTAACTAAAGTAAAAAGCTGTTGAAATCGAACATTTTTCCAAGGAAAAAGTTATTTTTCAGTTTTCTGAATACTGGATTACCGATCAAATACATTTTAGCTCTGTCCATAATATAAGTCTTTTTTACGAAAATTGTCGACTTTAATTTTGTAACAACTTTTGTGAAACTCATCAATGTCAATAAAATGTAAGGCATCTCGTTGAGAGCTTTATTGTGTTTAACCTTTTTAATCACATTAGTACACGGAGATTGCCCTGAAAAATGCTAGTTGCTCTTTTTAGTGAATTTTTAAATCTTAGGATTTGATATAACGCAATGCAAGTCTAAACCGTAGAAGTGAATTGCACCAAACTCTCCTTATACATTTAATTTGACCCTGCGAATATTTAACTAAAAAAAAAAAACGACAAAAAACCCAATGATTTTCCAATTTGTGAATATATATCAAGAGCTTTAGCGATGGTGATGAGAAATATTTCGAAAGTTAAGCAAAAATAATTCATATTGAAAATAAATTAACTCTGGTACATGTGATTCTATAGCGCAGTTGGTTTATGTATTCATTTAGTACTTGAGAAATTGGTGGTTCAAATCCACTTGGAAAATACTTATATAGGAACAAAACAATTGTAGTTACAGTTAAGGAACGACATCTGTATATATCAATATCAAAGAAAACAGGACCAGTACCAATGACAATATGTTTATATGATTTTAAAAAACGTGAAAAACACTGAACAAGCATATTTATCGCAGAATAGACGGAAAATATTGATACAGAGGCAACATTGAACAAGCTTATTTCACAAAGTTGTGCTACATGTCACTATAAATATCTATATGCATATGCTATTTTGTACAAAATATATATATATATACGATATAAATATATAGTATTATACATACTAAGTATATATATATATATATATATATATATATATATATATATATATATATATATATATATATATATGTAGTCTAGAAATCTTTATAGCTTTAGTCACTTATACCCCAATATCTGACAATGCCATTTATTTTTTCCTGTTTCGCATATACTTTGTTGATATAGTGCATTGTGTAAATTTCCTCTTGTTGGGATCATCAATTGTTTACAATATAGCTCTCTCTCTCTCTCTATATATATATATATATCTATATCTATATATATATATATATATATGTATGTATATATATATATATATATATATGTATATATATATATATATATATATATGTATATATATATATATATATATATATATGTATATATATATATATATATATATATATATATATATATATATATATATATATAGAACGAGTCCCTAAAAATAGTTATTTTGTGCATCTATTCTATGTGAACATAATCTTGTTCAGTTTTTTTTTTCAAATTCTTGCAATTATATACACACATTTTGTAGTTGTGCATTTTTCTTACTGGTCTAGAATGATCAGAGTAACGCATTTTAGTCCAGATTAGCCGGAGTCATGTTTAGTGCATGCAACATTCAGTTAGAGCCAGTTCTCACAAATGGATATTGCCTATAGCCTGCGAAGACTTCATTCATCACTCCGGCAGCATCTAATGCTAATAGCCATTAGGAGGTCAATGTAGACATGAAAACCATCAAAATACAACCTGAGGTGATTGTCTGACCGAAAACTATTCTCCTCGCAATGTTTCCACTATCGCAGAACATTTCCTGTTTCAAACATCGTTCAAGCTGGGAACTATCTCTCCTCTCCTTCCTCACTTTCTCCCTACCTATATAAATAAATAACTAAATACCAATAGCATTCAGTTGTAAATACGTATCCCCCCAAAATGTAGTACTATTGTATCACGGATATCCATCATTTTTCCACTTCAATTTTTCAATTTCCCCTTTCCAATAAAAAAGGCGGAAAGTAAAAAGAGTGCCTGACTTTTTTTCGCAGATAAAATTTATAGAGATAGTGCGCAATGCTTTCTGCTCCTTCTCTTACAACCCAGTTTCATGTACTTCTATCACCTTGACTTTTGACAACTCAGCCTAACATACCATAATCACCATTTTTGAGGACTCATATACATTAATGTCAATTGCCCGTTCGGTTAACGATATTTGACTTCAAAGTTTTTATTGGAACGTTCTGCTTTTGGATGGTGAGTTGAACTCCTATCTATCTATCTATCTATCAATCTATCTATCTATCTCAGCCAGTTTCTCGTAATACCCAAGCTCTTGTCTAAGCTCGCTACTGGCGAAACGCCGGAATAAATAAATCATTTGTTTCAGCAAGCCTTCCAATATTGCCATCTTACTCTCATATCAGATTAACCATAATTCACACCAATTGAAAGATCATGATCTATCTATCAGTCTATCTCGGTCGCTTCATATCTATATATCTTTCTCGATCTGTTCATATCTATCTTAGCCTGTTCATATCTATCTATCTATCTATCTATCTATCTATCTATCTATCTATCTATCTATCTGTAAGTATGGATTGAAAGACAAGATGCTGAAGCAAGAAAATAAAGAAAAAAAAAAGATTGTGACAGTGCGAAGGGCTGTCAGAAATAATTGAAGATAGAAGAGAAAGAAAGTGTTAAAGAAAGGAAAGACTCAGGATGTTCGTTGAAGTTTGTCAAAACCACGTCTCTGCCTTGACGACATGAAATTTCACCCCCCCCCACAAATAATCTGCCTAATACAGCGTCCTTACTCAACAGAGACCACGAATCATTCGGACACCCATGCCACTCATACAAATTGTATTTGAAACTCTGTATACCTTCTTCCCGACCCCAGGGACCACGTAATTCGTACATGTGCCTGACCAGACACAAATTGCGTTTAACCAGGAAATGTCACATAAGTCTCGAGGATTTTCAATACCCTCTACCACAGTTCATCCATCATTTCTAAAACCCTATTACTATCTAATCAACCCGTGCATGCGTGAGAAGCTCGATGGTTATCAATGGCGTATGGCGTTTTGTATCTTGGGTTCGCTGTGTATCACGGATGCACAGAATTGCAAAGATATGTTAGCATCTGTAGAAAGGAATGGGTAGTAAAAGCCTTTTTGATAAAATGTCAGGAACGTGGTCCCGATGAAGAATCCTTGAGTTTCATGGTCATGCTTTACCGATGCCATGAACGGAGAACAAATATGAATAAATAAGGGAATCAATGAAAGAAAAATAGAATTTGAACCGGACACTATTCGCTATTAGTGCTTTAATCTAAAATCCGTTTCCCATTCTCTAATTTCCATTATCTATAACACCTCCTCTTTCTACAGACACTAAACTATTTTTAGTTTTTTGTATCTTAGCATACGGCACACCCAAGATATAAAGCACCATGGGCCACTTGTTGTTAAAGTGGTAGACCCAAGGGATGCACCCCATGTGCACTTTTGGTAAGTGTTGTAATAATATCATCCCTGTTGATATTTTCTACTTTCTATAACCCACTATTCATCATTCCTCCAACCCAATAGCAACTCAAGCAGAAGTTCGATGGTTAATGCTGTAAATTCATGGTAAATAAGTCTTATATTCCATACCCCATCTTTTGTTTTGGTCAGTCTTGTAATCGTAACAATCGTAGTTGAATATTCTTACTGCCTTCCACTCCTTATATCTCAAATGTGAAGAGCGATTGTGTTTAACCTAGGACGAAATAGTCGAGGAAAATAAGCGTTTTGAAGATTGTGTCACGCTATTCTTGTATGTGAACAGATTCTGCTTGCCTTGGCAATCAGCTTTCGAAATATCGATTTTCACCTGGACTTGAACTGGCAACTGGGGTCAGTAAGAAGTATGCAAATAAAAATGTTAGATTCGAGCCCCCTCAAAAACGTACAGACAGACCAGATGTGACGTGTCCGAGAGAGAACGCACACGCTCAAATAAAACAGAAATCAACTTTTAAAAAAAAAAGACGCACTGAGCTGGAGTGTTCGGCAGCCAATGCATTGTAACAAGAATTGAAACAAAAACAAGATAATTAGTCCGAACAAATCAAAGCAATCAGTATTATGAATCTCATATTTAGCAATATTCCTTCTCCTTTTACCGATAAGTGAACCCACTAAGCTATGGTCAAATCTTACATTATCAATATTATGTTTATGGTATTTAGCGGTATAGCATTCTTGTGAAAGTCAAGAAATAACATTAGTTATTAGCTTTGGTGGTTTAATTAGTTGTTAATACCCTTATCATTATCGACTGATGAGGCTATGCCAGTAATAATTACACTGCTCAACAAAAATTTAACACTTTTTCTCATCAAAATTACAGTATAACTTCTTAGACCATTTTTTTGACCCGGGTTGCGAATTTTTAGTCTGTTTTACCCTAGCATGTCTCATTGTTTTGTTATAGTCACGTTCTGTTTTCAGTTCTACAGTATATGAAGCAATACTGTCGTGGGATAAGTAAAACAAGATTTGTATCAGTTAGAACTTTACAATAAACAAAAAAAAGACATACCAAGAATGCAGAGGGACACACTATGAACGTTGAGCTTTTGATCTCCTATGGTGCTTGATTGGTGTTATAAGCTGAAACATAGCTTTTATCTCATGAAAACTAGACGTGATACAAGAAAATGAGTTACATTTTCGGAATCAGCCACTAAAACTACATAAAGTATAGCGCAACAAATCTGATTGAAATTTGTTGATGACCAATGTAATTATTTATACAGAAGTTTCCTTCCCTTCGTTCTTTTCCTCCCCTTCTTTTTCCCCCTTCTCTTTTTTTTTGCTCTTCCACTTTATCGCCTTCTTTGTCTTTTTTACCTTCTACTTCAACTCTCTTTTATTCTTTTCTTTTTTCCTCCTCGACTCCTCCTGCTTCCTCCTCCCCTTTCTCCTCCTCATCGTCAATTTTTTCCTTCTTTTCCTTTAATTCTATCTCCTTCTTTTTCACACCCTTCACCATCATTTTCTTTCTTTTTGTGCTTTTTCTTTTATTTTACAACCACTTCTTCTTCATCGTCTTTTTCAACTCATTTACCTTATTTCTTCTTGTATCTGCCCTTCTCATTATATCTCTTTTCTTTCTTTTTGTATTCCTTCTTGTCATTTTTTTCCTTAAATTTTCCCAATCTTCTTCTTCTTCTTCTTCTTCTTCTTCTTCTTCTTCTTCTTCTTCTTCTTCTTCTTCTTCTTCTTCTTCTTCTTCTTCTTCTTCCCTCCAATCGCAATTGTTGCCACTTTTGTTGATACTCTGTTGCAAATGACCTCAGATTAAAGCAGTTTCATTTCGGATTATCGATAAGCTAATCTTCCGATGTTCTTGCCAGGCACGCGACAAGGATTTTCTTGCTTTCCTTATAAAGAGGATAAACAGCATCCAACAGAGTCGAATAGAAAAATCCAAAGAAACTGATACACACGCTCACGCACACACAGAGGACAAATCTATAATATATGGTTTCTTAGCTTTCCAAATGTAAACTAAACCGACCATGGATTAATAAATTGTAAAAGAAAAACAAAACAAACGGGATAAACGAAGAACAAAATACCGAAAATCGAAAATGATAAAAAAAGATTTAAGTGTCAGAGCGTAAGCAAGGAGGATAAAAATACGATAAAAACTAGCGTGGAAGATAACAATTCAACTGTAAACATTTCATCCGTCATGAAAAAATCGAAAGGCCAAGTGTTTAATCAAGTAATCAATTGAGAAGCGGGTACACAAGATAATGTGGCGATCAGGAGAGAAGTCACGCCTGGAAACTTATTTTGAAGGGTTCCTTTCATTACTTAACTTAACTGTAACCATAAGTTGATATTTTCTTGAGTGTTCTTACACTCGAGGGGATATCGAAAAACCAGTTGTTTTTTTTTCATCTGGGAGGATGATTCACCACGTATGATCACACTTGCAATCGCACTTATTTGAAATTTATCCAATAATAGTGTTAACAAAAAGGAAAAACAAAATTAAGCCGTTCACTGCTGAGTATATTTTTCACTGCTGTCAATCCTATGCCGCTTTTTTTCTTTCCCGTGAAAAGTTGATGAAATAGAATTTTTTTCACAAGTTGTCGTATCACCCTGAAACATGGAGCCTAACCAAAAGACTGAGTCAAAAAAACAGAGAACCATTCAATGTGTAATGGATAGAATCATGCTCAGCATCAAGCGGAGAGATCAGAGGACATCACAGTATATCAGAGAAAAAGACAAGAGTCAGAGATATCATAGGGCCCATTAAAAAAAAACTCAAATTGCAATGGGCTGGTTATGTGACAAGTATGTTAGAAAACCAATGGGCATCACGGTCACAAAGTGGATTCCCAGAGATCATACGTGATATTGTGGCTGGCAGAAAATCAGATGAAATACTGAACTAGACAAATTGAGAAAATATTGGCTCCGCAAAACCCATGATAGAGAGGTCTGTCGATTCTTTGAGAAGGTCTACTTCTAACGATGGACGCTAAAAGAGTGATGATGATGATGATAACGATGACAATGATGATGATGATAATAAATATGCCTATTTCCTTGTTTTCAAAAGGAAAAACTGCTATAGTGAGACGAACTATCTTGTCTGTGGCCCTGGATTGAATAACACACTATTATAAGACAATCTTGTCCATGGAACTGGACTGGCAACTTTCCAAGACGATTCACTCCTTCCGTTGAGGCGAACAGATTAAAACCATTTCTATGAAAAGAAAAAGAAAAACAATGATAAACAAAACGAAAACTAAGGAGACAAAAATTATTTGTAAATTTCATTTTATTTTTTGAAAATTGATAGTAGAACTCTGAAAACTTCAGATGCTATCTTTTCACTATTAGATTAGGACGCCATATTCTATTATCCAAGATTCATGGTTCGGAGATTTTCTCTTTTCGATTTTACTCTGGATTCGTAACCAGTCATAAGCTACTCAGTATATAACTCTCACGATGGTAAAGATCCAACTAAGCGAAGTTGTGCATTTTGTAAGAAAACGTACAAGAGACCGTCCTACGTAAATGAATTATAGGAACAGGTATATGTAAATAAGTTAGCAAATATAGAAAGAGAACCTTCCCAGCGACGGAACATTTTGCCATTTGCATTTGAGATTTCGGTTGTTCACTATGGTTCTTTTTCGAAGTTCGAATTACTTATATGCAGGAATTTTCTTCAAGTACTAATACTTTTAAATAGGATAAGACTTTCCACCAAAGAAACCATGAAGCAAAACTGTCAACATGGATACTAAAGCAACCTATTTTGACCTAAGTGATTCTAGCTGGCCATGCACGTGTACAGGCAGTACCAATGAAGGTAGAAAGCTGAACATTTGCTACCTTATTGTGTCTACAGAAGAATGTACAATTTTTTTGTTGGGGGGGGGTCTCTCTCAAAAAGGCTTTTGTCTATATTGCTATTTGTTGTTTATTTCAAACTTTTGACAAAACCAGCCTCTTCTTCGGTTAATACTACAAAATTCTAACTACTTGACTGGAACCCAATTAAATTGACCATTCTGGTGAGAGGTGGAAATGTTTTCATTTCTCGAAATCAAATTGTTTTTATTTTTCGATTTTCTACGTCATACTACGTCATTTCAATCCTTTTTTAAAAACCAATTTAGGTGAAAAAAAAATGACAATCGCGAGAGAGAAAGAAAGAAAGCAGACTATGTAGTGTTTATAATTGATGTATACATTCTGTAATAAAGAAAAAAATTATCAAGGTACATATATACGAGAAAGTACAAGAAAGAAAGTTAAAATGCAGACTATGGTTTTTATAATTCTTGCATCCACTTTGTATTCATATTTATAACTGGAGGAAAGTATTTTCATTTCACAATGAATCATGTTTTATATCTGACGATATTTTCTGTTTTATTCTTGGTGCAATGAAAATTTTTTTTCTAACGGGCATCAACTTGAAAACACAACTGGAAAGAAAAAATCTATCAAAGAAATGAATGTTGACAAATATTGTCAAATCCTGCCAAGTATAGCGTATACTACGTTGCAGTTTTTGAATAGTGTCTTTTCTTTTCTTGTTTGGGCTTCCATACTTAGAATTATGGATTTTAACCTTTGATGGGGACTAACAAGAAAGCCCCGAGCTTTGGTTTTCATTATTCAAAATATGTTTTGTTTCTTTATCTTTTTATAACTTTTCAAACAGAACACTTTCGGTCCATCTATTATTTGGTCTCCGAGACAAGGGCAGTGCAGTGCCTGTTCCAAACTTATTTGTTTGGAAGTGACCCAAATTTATGGTGTGGGGAGCGGCCTTCAATATTTGTCACGCAAAACAATTTTCCGTTCATTGTACGAAATTATGCCTTCGAAGTATTTTCAGACACTTTTATCTCGAAATTTAAGTCAAGTAACGTAATTTGAAAAAAAATTTTTTTTCTTCTGAACACATTTTTCATTAGATTTCTCGAGAACCGCTGATCTGGAAGAAAAAAAACCTTTTAAACTAGACGTTGCTCTATCTTATGTACTGACAAATATATCAAGCAAATGTGAACTTTATAAAATTGCCATTCGTTGCGATGCACTCAGAGAGAGAGAGAGAGAGAGAGAGAGAGAGAGAGAGAGAGAGAGAGAGAGAGAGGGGGAGAGAGAATGTTCATTCAACATCAGTCAGATTATTGAAATTTTGAATGATGAAATACATATCAGAGAATGTTGCAATTCCAACCTGGCTGCAGAGACTTTTGACAGGCAGTCAAACCTACATCGTGTATTCATTCCATGGAATGTCGCAATTCCACTTCGGCTTCAGAAACCTTTGACAAACAGTCAAGCTGAAGCATAATCTTAATCTACTGTTCCAGGCGGTATAATATATAATTTGAAGTAAAAATAAAGAAACAAAAGCGGCACTAGTACTAATAAAAAGACAAGTAAAATGATATATATATATATTGAACATTGCTATTGACTTTCTTTGGAATAAAGAAAAATGACAAAAATTTTGTTTTTATTTATTCACGTTTTATGTAAGAGGAAAGACCATTACCACCACCTCTGTTTGCATGTTTTGTAGTTGGTGTCACCAAGATCTTTACTTTTTATGATTCTGGTAGTCGTGTTTACATCTTTGATGTGTCATGCCTGGGCCTCTTTTGGATTTTAACGCTCCCATCAAGATAGACTCTCATATTAATATGCATTTAAGATTTGGCATGAAAAGAAAAGGAAAACAGACAGAAAGCAGGTAATGGTTGCGTGTATCGGATCGTTTAAAAAAGGAAAAAGATATAGAATGTGAGTTATGTGTCCTAGAATATGTGTTTATCAGTTCGAGTAGGTAACAGCAGGCGAATAATGGACGCTGACGATATCAGCAAAGCTACTTACACCATCTACTTATATAATTTACCTCTGTCAACGAAATTAAATTGAAGTATATGTAGTTGGTCACGTCTGTTCGTCCGTCAATACGATAACTCCGAAAGTTCTGAATGTATTTCAATGAAATGTTAAGGTTAGGTGAGAAATGAAGTAAGAAAGAGGTGGTGTGATTCTTTGATTGAAATATGTTTTATCGTTTTTCTCTCAATTATGTTCACGTTCATGGCTATCCACATGATGTTTCAAAAGTTCTCATTGAATTTCTTAGGAATTATTTGCTGGGGAATATACTACGGAAGAACTGATTGAATTTTGGAGCGTATCCTTGCACAGATACACATTACAGGATATACCTATGAAGCTAAAATGCTGAAAATTTAAACATTTACTTCTTATGTCTATAAAAAACTTTTAAAATAAATGTACGTTTACAATGAAAATTAATGATAAACTAGTCCCTCAATCAGCGTTCATTATTTTCCACTTTTGTTTCTTGAAAACTCGGACTTTTTTTTTTGAGGATCATTGCCAAACTTCAATTTTTAATTGATCATCCCAAATACAGCATGCTACCAAAAGACGTTGGTAACGTGACAGTTTCCATCTAGTGACTAACCAGACCTGATATTGCAAATTTCACCACTGAGTCATTTAATTTCCTATTGTAGACACATAATAGCAATGTATTATTTCAATGTCATATATTTCTTAATTACTTCTCTTTCTTGCTACTATACGGAAAAAGATGTCCGTACCAACAAACAAGGCACTATTAACTTGTAAGGCATGTCCATGGTACAGTATACGCGTAGAAATAGACATTTTCATCGTAAATGAACTGTATATGTAATCCTCTTTATACTGAACATTTTTAGACATTCATCATACATCAACAGTAAGTGGATAGAATCAATGTCCTTAACAAGCGTTTAGGTACACAGCTTCAGATATGTACATTTTTGTATTACTAACGAGATAAATAAAATGTATATATGTGAATAAAGCGTTTTGTATAAATAACCACAGAAATGCAATTTGCCGGGATGTGAATATGTGCGTTTTCGTATGAATAACAGGAGAAAAAATAATTTGTATATATTTGTATGTCTCTAGGTGAAAAGAGCTAAAAACAAAAATGTCTTTGTGTTCACGGCTGTAAATAATCGCGTATTAGTATGTTGAGGCAAAGACTTTTTTTCTTTTAGGTTGTTGCAGAATGAAACTGGCTGCCTGCGTATAATTGTGTGCACTTTGCGAAAAGAAAAAAAAATGATTTTCCAAAGGAGTAATATAAAAGAGGCAGAGAAAAAGTGTGTCTCAGAATGATAATAATAAAAAGTGAGGGAGAATCACTGATCGGAGAGCAGCGATGAGGTTAGAAAATAAAAGCCCAAATTACTAGACTTCAACAAAACTAAGCTCATAATAACCCAATGGTGGGTGAACTCGCTTGCAGTTATTAGGCGAATCTAGTTTATAATATGTGGTTGGTTACCAAGCATAACCTAGTTTGACACAAGGACAAAGATAATAGTAGGGTGGCTCTACGGATCGAACTTATGATTTTGGTCAGCGATACTATACCTTTTTTAGAGCAAATCAAATAATCTTGAAAGTTGGACCATAGATCCGCTAGTTCAATTTTTAGTATCTTTGAAAACCGTCCCTTTGGAAGCGCATTCCTTTCAAAGGTCCCCCTTTTAAAGGTTATTTCTCTTGAAAGCCCCTCTTTCAAGAGCAACTTACTTTCAAATTTTGTTTGGTTGTGTCAGTAACCCCAAGGAGCTAAATGCACCAATGAGGAGCTAGATCAAGCCCCAGAAGTATGTCAATCAGTTGGTCACTAACTGCATCCGGTATTAAAGATGCTTGTGTATCAAAAAATCAAGATGAAGGTAAAAAGTGGTCAAAATTAACCTACATTGATAATTATTACCAATGTGCAAAATAAAATTCCATTTATGCAACTGATACGAGTTTATCTTCTGATGCTATACATCCCAGTTTTTAATGACGTAAAATGTCACTTGAGTAACATAAGATAAGAGTATTTCTTTCGTCAGAGTTGCAAGGAACGCCCCAGGGAGATGTTGTGAAGTGTTTGTTATGTCGATTTGTCGGACTGTAATTCAGTTAGTCAGTGACGGCGATCGCTGCAATAGATACTTGAGGATCTAGAGATTAGGCAATCATATTGAAAGATGTGATAAGCAAATAATAAAAACAAATGAATCAAGAAATACAAGCAAATCAAAAAGAGAAACAAACAGAATCAGTGGGCATAAGTGATTTCATACGAGTTGTATCAATAAGGGAATCAAACTTTTAGAGCGGTGTGCCAATGAGACGTCTTACGGTGCTCGTGACTTGACTGTTATGTAGCAGTTACCTTGACCTTTTGTATGAAAGGATTATATCGGGCTACATTGTTAATTTTTGTATTATGCACGCAAGAGTGAACATGTGCGTAGAGCGCTAGGCGATCTTGCCCTCAAGTTAAACAATCAAAGATATTGGAGAGCAGCGTGTTTGTGCCGCATTTTTTTACTGTTTGAAAAGTATGTTCGAGAGGGAGAGCGTAAGTATATATTAGTGATAATGTGTGAGACAGTGAAATAAGAGGGAAAATAGAATTGAAAAAGTTTGTGTCTAAGAGAGAGAGAGAGAGAGAGAGAGAGAGAGAGAGAGAGAGAGAGAGAGAGGGGAGAGAGAGGAGGGGAAGGGCATCCTTGAAAAATGTCTGTAATTGAGAGAAATGGGAAACGATAGAGAAAAAATTACTGTAAAGCGTGAGAAAGAGTGATAGAAAGAGGCAGCAAAATCCAAGAATATGTGAATGTGTGGGAGAAGGAGGAAGCGTATATTAGGAGAAACAGAAGTGTGTCTGTGTGTGCATGCTTGTTTGTTTGTCAGAAGAGGGAATAAAGGCAATATATTTATCGTGTGTTAGACTATTAGAAAAGATGGCAAGATGAAGAGAAAGGGAGACATAGAGACTGAAGGACGGACAGTGAATAAAGTAACAGAGAGAGAGAGAGAGAGAGAGAGAGAGAGAGAGAGAGAGAGAGAGAGAGAGAGAGAAAGAGAGAGAAAGAGAAAAGGACGGGATGAATATGTGTCTGTGAATATTTGTAGCTTACCTTGGGTGGGGGCAATGTATCCAACGATGCCAAATGTTGTGTTTGAGCCCGATTAAAAAGCCAGAATTTTGAATCATGATTTCGAAAAAAAAAACAAAAAACAACAACAAAAAAACGGCTCTACCCGTTGGATGTACAATCTTGGCCTTGTGCTGCACCGAGCTCAGTAAAACTTTTGTGCACGTCTTTTTGTGAACATTATTCCTTGTAAAACTCGGGACAAAATCGAACCCTGGAGTTGACCTAGTTTTGATCACAAGATGAACAATCCTGACCTAATTTGGAGGAGCAAACATTCCCGTCATGTTGAACATAACCGATATATGAAATTAATATTCCTTTAGTGTGGTAAGTAATCACAACCAAGTGCTCTCCTCTGTTACCAATTGAACTAAACTAACAATCATTGCATTGTATATAGGAATTTATTTAACGCACACACACACACACACACACATATATATATATACACATATATATGAAAAATTGCAATGATCATTCTGCAGTCAGAACAGTATTAGGATTGAAGTCTGATCCTGCATCAGCCAGGCTTTTATACCTCATATTTCAACTGAACTCAACAGTAATCGATAAACGTTGCAATATATCATTAATTATTAGCTTCTCTCCAGTTATTCATATGATCTGGTTGTTTTTTTGCCAAAACTGGGTAGTTTTTCCTTATTTCTGTTTGGGAAAAGTCATACTTCATTTTCAAATCTCATTCTTGTTCGGGCAAAGCTCTTGGATTTTTGTTTTTTGATATTTCATTCTAACGTCAGAGATTCTCTTCCTTCCGGGGATCTGTAATATATATATATATATATATATATATATATATATATATATATATATATATATATATATGGTGGTGTGTATTTAGAACATTTTTGCTAAATTTTGATCCTGTTGAATGGTTGGTACGTAAACGAGGAAAAAAATCAACTAACTAAAACATCCAATAGAGTTTGCCAGTTATTTTAATGATGTATGTTTATATATATATATATATATATATATATATATATATATATATATATATATATATATATATGTATATATATATAAATATATGTATATATATATGTTTGTATATATATGTATATATATATTTATATGTATGTTTATCTATGTTTATCTCTCTTTATATATATATATATATATATATATATATATATATACACACACACTACATATATGCATTTTTATTATAGAATCTCAAAGATATTTTCATTTCTTTAACTGCACTTTGTAAACTTAGGATAAATAATATCATCAAAATGAGTGTGATTAATATATATATATACACACATATATATATATATATATATATATATATATATATATATACATATATGTGTGTGTGTGTGTGTGTTTGTGTTTGTGTGTGTACATATGTATTAACAAATATGCAGCGCGAGTCACTCACCAATTTGACATTTTGCTTCAAATCACTTGGTTTTTAGAGTTCAAAATAAGAACATTTTGCCAGTAGAACCAAATGTTTTTGCAGTCAATATAATAAAGCATTTTTTAGTAATGGTTTGTGCTTTTAGTCGACGAATTAGAAATTTTCCAATCGTGATAATAAAATGTTTTTTTTTTAATCCATTCATTCAGTCTCGATCAAACAGATTTAATAAGCACTCTCACATTGCTATGTATAAGAGTCGCTAAACCAATTCGTTTATTTGCCCCACACCCTGCTCAAAATCTTTAATGGACCCTGCAATACAGCGTTCTCTGGCATCTTTTCTTGCAAGTCAATTGGACCAATTTTAACGTTTCCATCGATATTAGTCACTATTTGACAAAAGTCCGTCGTAGTTGCCATACAATAAATGTAGAGACATTTATGGTTCCCCAAAGTTTCGACAATTCTATAATGCCGTTTTTTATGGTTTGCCGAGAACTCCTTAAAACAAACCCATTATATTATTCATGATTGAAAGGGGATCAATGTACAACCTTGTACTATCTGTCCTTTGTTACTTGAGGATATACGCCCCACCTGACAATCTTTCCTGTCCTAGAGATCTCCTAAGGGAGCTAACTTAGCACGCTGACGATCCTCCAGATCATAGGGCCAATCGATCAAAATGCAATTAAGTAAGAGACCTCCCCCCACTAATAGAACTAACCAACGTATTGACAGAAAAAATTTGATATTAACTGTGTACGCTACATTCGTGGCATTGTGCCAAACAAAATAAGTAGTCATAGATATTTGGTGCTTTACATAAAGTTCGACTCAGGGTTATATTCATAAAGCACCCACCGAGGAAAATTGTTTTTCAGGAATTTTTTCGTTATTGACTGCTACAAGAGAGCACATGTTGCAGATATGTGTTGATCATATAAAACAGATATCCGCAGACCAGCTTGACAACCGCCACACACCCCTGATCTACGAATGAATATTCTGAAACCGTATTAAACGGACAGGTTTTATTAAACAGGCTCTTCTTTTCTGCCGAGGAGAAGTGAAGCCACGACCAATTGTTGAGTCGTTTTTCAGTTCCAAAGGAAGACCCGGATACAGCCATTTCCTTCAGGCTGTCAACGGGAAGGTCTGCGATTTGTCATTGTTCTCTCTCTACCCCGTATGGTCTGCGTGAATAGATGTGTGTCCAAGTGCAT
The DNA here is from genome assembly GCA_963457665.1 of Thysanoteuthis rhombus. Classification (NCBI taxonomy): domain Eukaryota; kingdom Metazoa; phylum Mollusca; class Cephalopoda; order Oegopsida; family Thysanoteuthidae; genus Thysanoteuthis; species Thysanoteuthis major. The sequence goes on from OY735215.1 coordinate 41,883,615, forward strand.
GCGTGATGTGTCTTGCGCGGGGAAAACCTCCCAGTGAGCCGGGGTCAGTCTCCTTGTAAGCATGCACTTCTGGGAACAGTCGTGAAGAGGAGGGGTCGTTAAGAACCTGATGGATGAGATGGAAGGGTAAATTAATTTAGGTAGGGGTTGAGAGGGGGACAGTTGAATGATTGCCTAGGGAAGATGTGGCAAATGGAATAATATAAGCGAGGGTTGATGGGTTGGTTGGTAGGTTATAACAATGACTCAGGATATATACAGGATGTCTATAAAGTCCATGGGTAGTCGAGATTTTTAATAACTCATCTTCTGGCTAATATATAAATATATTGTCCGATATTTTTCCTGTGGGGGAAATTTGAGGCATTACTTTATTAAACGAAGACGGCCTATGTATATACATATATGCATTTCATTTTATATTTAGAGTTATATCGAGGGGAATATTCTTGAAAATCTCAGCTGCACAATACATTATTGACAGCGTGTGTATAGATATGTCCGTTTTGTCTGATATTAATCTTCGTACATAAAAATGATCGTATGTATGTATGTATGTATGTATGTATGTATGTATGTATGTACGTTTAAAGTTAGCGGTTTCAGTTTTGTGTATTGGAAGTTAAGATTTGGCAAAGTGGCACATTCTTACAAAGCAAAATTGACTACATGAATGAGGGGATGAAAGTACTCTGAATTGTCCCGAATTTTTGCTTAAGAAAAAGAAAGAAAAATAGTAGACCATTACATCTACCTAGATAAACAAATCTTTATGAAGCCGTCAATAGAAAAAGAATTCAAACAAAGAATCATTCAAGGATGGCAAGCTTTCGGTAGAGCAAGTTCAACTTTCAAGAACAAGTTTCAGTAAGGTACTACAGCCAATGGAGCCTAATCAAAAGAATGCCCCACTGACTAAGAATTATGCAACGTGCACATGAAAGAATCATACTCAACATCACATGAAGCGGTCACAAAGCAGCAGAGTATATAAAGAACAAATCAGAAATGAGGGATATCATAGGATTCATTGGTAAACTCAAATAGCAATGGGTTGGTCATATTGCAAGAACTCCAGACAACCAATTAAGATCATGACTCTAAACGTGGATCCCTAGAGATTATGTGCAAAACTGTGACTGGCAAAATATGAAATGGTGTGACAAATTAGACGAGTTTAGAAAGTACTGGCTCCGCAATACCCATGATAGAGAGGATTGATGAATCATGAAGAAGATCTATGTCTAACGACGAACGCTAAAAAGCTGCTTCTGCTTCTGCTTCTGCTGCTGCTGCTGATGGTGATTTGGGGTCTAGGTGAGATTACCAAAGTAAGTTACATCTCTTATTCTTACTTACTGAATGTGTTAATTAGACTATTACAGCAGACATTGATCAGATTACAATGTACGATCGTCGCTCTTTTCTACCAAGAATCAGAGAAGGAATATAAGAAAACTGAGGGAAAACAGAACATATAATAGATGAAAATACAAAATAATATATTCATGTAAGTCTATCTGTATGTACGTACTCTCATTTTTATTGGAAATCATCAATCAAAACTGTCACTGAAACTGTCAACGTGAGTTACTTCAGTTTTTAAGCTGATCTGGCTGGATTTAAGTGTAATACGCGTACATGTCGCGCCGATTGAACTAGACAGCAGGAAATTTCCGAAATCTACTCCTCAGTATGTATGCAAACTTTCTTTGTTTTTGAGACCCCATTCGTAATGGATTTTTACGTGCATGGGGTTTAATTTGCTATGGAAGTTTGATCCCTTGATTTGTGTTCAGCAACTTTCGGACTTTTAGTGATCATTGTCCTACAAAAGGCAAGAGAAATAATTCATTCATTGATACCCCCCTTTTCTAATTTTGTAATCGATTAACCCCACAGTGGCATGATGTGAAAAGAAGCTGATGAAGTGACGGTTTCTATTGAGTGACTAATCAAACCTATTTCACATTTTTCATTTCAATATTTATTTTTCTGAGATTTTGATTTAGAAATATCTGTTTTTAGTACTTTTTCCTCAATTATAAAGTCTTTTAAAAAAATCAAGATATTCGTTTTCATACTTTTGAAAGTATCTTTTGTTTTTGCTCATATTTTGCTGATAGTGTTCCATACTTTCTTTAGGATGAATCTCTTGAAAAATAAGTTAAGTGAAAAAAGCATATAGGAATAAGCATGCTTCTAAAAATGCTGCAATTAATATTGAGTCAGCGGTTTTCGAGGAATCTATTCAAAAAAAGTACAATTCGAAGATCTTCTATCAAGAATTAAAACTCTAAATTTAAATTTAGAGTATCCTATTTGGCGATAGACCTAAATTTAGGAATAAACTATCTAAATTAGCAATTCTGAAAGGAGTAAATGAAATTATTCGAAGCCAAAGTCTTGTAGGACGGACAGAAAATTATTTTACTGGACAATTATGACTGGCTTCTCCTCACATCGTAAAGTATGGGCAATTCCAAACATACTCCTCTGGTTAAAAAAAAAAAAGATTACCGCTCAGAAAACAGAACAAAAAAATTGCTGTAAGTCTTCATATTACTGCTCCGAGCTTAGACACGGTCTTGCCGTGATATGGTCCTCTTTGAAGTCCTAAAGTCTACAGAAAGTGCTTGATCTGTTGCGTTTAATTCTTTACAAATAGATCAGGTTTGGGGTTCCCTTACGTTTTATCATTGGTATCCGCATTTTCGAACTAAAGCTATTGAACTAACGATGAACAGTTTGCACTAAAATATTATCAACTCCGAATGCTTTGTTGACGTTATCAGTAGCTTGAGCTGGTTTATGCCCTAGTTTGAATACGGAGTTGAAAATTAGCTCAACTTGCAGTAAAGGGCTCAAATAAACCCGTTTGACAATGACTATACTTCTATTTACATCGAATCTGCAAAAAATGTAATTACATAATCAAATTGTTCATTTCTAGCACCGTTCTCTTTGATATAAAGAAAAATTTCATGTGTACTAGCCAAATATTAGTTCTGTCAGTGACGAGACCTATATTAAAGATACATGGCAATGTAAGAAGTTATGTTGGTCGGATTCATGCCTTTCCCAAGGATATTGATACGGGAGCGGCGTATCACTTATCTGCATAAAAAAAAATGATATCAATAAACCAAGTCCAAATTACAGTAGAACCTACCCCTGTCGACTTATATCTTGACCAAATTTTTCGACCCTGGCAAGCTGCGATAGTTGATGGAGCTGACAGGGGGTGGGGGAATGAGAAGTCGGGCAAACGATTCTCCTTCAACTATCTTGACTCCTCAGGCAGTAGCAGCAGCAAAAAAAATATTGCTTCTACGGTTAACGCACGGCATAGGTGAGATTTAACTCTCTATCGGAATGAGTGACCGGCACGAAGTCCTGACCTTACACCCTGTTACTGCTTTTTGTGGAAATTAGCGTAGGAGGGGATGCACCATACCAAACCACAAACTCTGGATCTAGTGGAGAGTGTTCATCTGACATTTAACAACAAATCGCCTAACTTCCAGCAAAGGTTGAACGAGACCAGACCGAAATGCTTACATGCACCGGTGCCTTCATTGAATTTACTTACAGCTGTCAAATTTTACCATTCTATGGTCCATGATAAAGCTAGTTTGATTGCAATCGACCAATTAATAATGAAGTTAATAACAATTTCCAATAGGTAGATTTTTATTGCCTACCTTGTAGGTAATGGCCTTTGGAGAAATAAGTGCGAAATAAACACAAGCGACTCTGTCGTGATTTGAACTCGGTCGGTCAGCTCTCAATTTTTCCTTGTTGATAACCTTTATGCTACCTGACAACTATGATGATATTTTCTTGAATATTTAGTTGAAATCAGACCTAAAAGGAAGGGTTGTTGGTTGGTACATATGTATGCATGTATTTGTATACATGTATATGCGTATTTAAGCAGGGGTGTATCTGTGCATCTATATGTGTGCATATATGAGCTTTTGCATGTTTACTTATGTGTGTGTGTGTGTGTGCATCTTCAGGAGGATCGTTTTCATGTATGAATGTATTTATTTACCAGTTCCTATGTGTCTATGCATGTATTTGTGCGTATGTATATATATTTGTATGTGTGTGTGTGTTTGTAGGTGTGTATGTATTCATATTTACGTATGTATGTGCAAGTATATGTTATATCTGGCTTTGTGAAGAGTTGTGTTATCAATAAACATATGTGTTTGTATGTGTGTGTGTGCATATGTTTCTGTATGCACGTGTGTATGCGTGTGTATGTATGTGTGCAAGTGTACGTGTGTGTGTGTGTGTGAGTGTTTGTTTGTTCAGCGTTTGAAATGAGAAATTTGACCCGTTCTCTGACCGGAAATTTAGTACGGCCGTTTGCGTAAAGTATGACGTCGCTTGCGACGGGTCAGTAGAAAGTCAGTTCAGATGATGGGGAACAAGACTGACGGATTGGACACGGGGGTAGTATGATTTATGGAAATTGTTGGAAGTGCTGATTGGTTTTCTGTTCATGTCAAGTGTCATCGAGAGAGGGAGAGAGAGAGAGAGAGAGCAAAAGAGAGAGAGAGAGAATGCGTCAGAGAGAAAGAGAGAGAGAGAGAGGGAGTGAAAGAGAAAAGATAGATAAAGAAAAATGCCTGTGTGTGTGAGTGTATGCGTGTATGTGCATGTGTTTGTCTCAAAGCTTGGCTGCGCGAACAGAGGTGTAGGAGGTTATTTTTCTGCTGCTGGCCAGTGAGGCCTGGTGTGCAAATATCTAAAACCGTGGGCGGTGAATAGACAAGTGGAGGAGAATATATATATATATATGTAATCATCAGTACTAATTTGTTTCACGATACTCTGCGATTATCCAGTGAAGCAAGAAAACAAAAAACAAACAAAACTGATTCGAGATCTAATGTGTACCCCGTTTTTTATGCTAAATTTTTCCGGTCTTTTGCATCTGAATTAAAAAGAAGATATGTATCATGTTTTGTGTTTAATATTTGAAATTAAAAAGAAATCTATTGTTCAGTAATTAGATAAGTATGTTGAAAGTCTCGACAGTATGTAACACTGTTAATACACAAAATTATCACTTTTAGCTTAGATAGTTATGTATATTTATAAAACATATTTGTATTTAATATGCCATACTTATTTACGTGTATATATAATAATTATAATAATATTTAGAAATTATAGAGAGATCATTACCCTGTGCTTCGCAGGAAACGCACGTTAGAACTGATTTGAAAACGACATATGCATGAGAATTTCTGACCAGCTGTTCCTTGCTACTGCAACATTAAAAAAAAACAAAACAACCAATCAGATTTCCTCATCTCGTTTTCGAAAACTCAACTGCTTGTAGCTAGATGGATGGGATTGGTCCACCTTACCATGTTTACCCAAGGTCGTTTCTAGGGACAAGGTAGACCACGTGGTTTGCTACGTTTTCCCCTACGCCATTTCATTGCTACTTTGATTTAATTTATAGCTTAGTTTTAAATTATTTTCACTACGGATAACCGTTTGTGCTCCCAATTGGGGCATTAGTTTTTAATGGTAATGGATAGTTGTTTCTGTGTATTCATCATCATGGGTTTGTCTACTTTACAGTGTTTCTACAATAAAATCTGCAGAAGTTGATCGTGTGTTTTTTTCTATTTGTCTGATTGTCGCTAGCATAGTTACTTATATATATATATATATATATATATATATATATATATATATATATATATATATATATATATATATATATATATATATATATATATATATATATATATATATATATATATATATATTACTTTTGTACATATATGTTTTTTTATTCAAATTGATCTTACGGAGTGGTCAAAGATAAAGTAATTTTAGAATTTCTCAACATCAATTTATTTTTTGAATGAATAAGAGTCACCCATTTAAGATCTTGCAACATTAAAAACAAATTATATAACAAGTAAATTAACACACATTGAGGGTAAAAGAAGTTTAACGCTGAGATAGAGTCGGAGTACTAGTAGAATGATGAAAATATTTACACGAAAGAGTATAGTGAGGCTAATTATAACGTTTTTCCATATTTGTTTATAAATTTAATACAATTAACGAAAGATAATTATGTGTCAAAATCAGAGAAAAGACTTCGACGTGAATTGAAACCTATACAAGAGTAACTATACTCATCATTATCAATCTTTCGTTATCAGTCGTTGGACATAGACCTTCTCCACGATTTGACACATCTCTATCGTGGGCCTCGCTGAGTCAATATTTGCTGAACCAGTACAGTTTCTCCCGCCATCTCATTTTCTGTCAGCCTCGGTTCAGCATTTGATCTCTGTGGATCCATATTGTGAGTTGTGATATCCATCCGCTAATTTTGCAACATAACCAGCCCATTGCCATTTAAATTTCTTAATGGCTTCCTTGGTGTCTCAGACTCCTCTTACTTCTCTTATATAATGCGCTGTCTTGTTTTCTCTACATTTGATGGTCCCGAAAGACAGCACAGTATATTATGGGAAGATCACATGGATATTCCCTTATTATGCTGTGCTGTCGTATAGGAACATCACATGGAGGGATACTAACGACTAAAGTAAAAAAAAAATAATAATACACAATGAATATCTAACAATCATCACACGCTAATCTGTTTCTTGAATTTATATGATATAATTATAGTATTCTATCTGCATATTATTTAGATATTAATCCACCGAAATAAATTTCACACACACACACACACACACACACATATATATATATATATATATATATATATATATGGTGAAATAATGTTTTTGCAACTCACACACGTTTACGTTTCTGCCTGTTTGGGACATTGATTGATTAAAAACAAGTATAATTAACTGATGAAGCAAGTGTTTGAAACATCTCAAATAATTTATAGCAACTAGCCAGGAATCTACTTTCCCCATAGAAGATAGAATACAAACAGAGATCAACACCTAATCAAGGATATAGAAAAAAGACAAAGAAATATAAATACAAAAAGCAAAGGTTTTTCCACCCACGAAAAACAGACATGCTCACCAAAACGTCCAAAATAGGAATCCAAATAAATCGAATCATTCGCCTGAAGAAGCCCAAACAGGAAAGAAACATAGACGTGTTTGTGTTGTGAATCCATCTTTTTTTCACCATAGTTAAGGCTCTACTTCAAATCAACTAAATGTTCAATGTATTGAGCACTTTATGAAATGAAAACACGACGCATGGGATATTGAATTAGTTATTTGCACTTATATATATATATATATATATATATATATATATATATATATATATATATATAAATAATCATAAATTTGTTATTATCATTGGGAACTTTTTTTTAAAACGACATCCCATTTTAACACAATGAATATACTGATCGGCCTAACAGCATTCATAATATTTACAATTAAAGAAATGGACTGTCCCTACGGAAAATGATTGTTTCATTTATGCTTTCCATTCACCGTGTAAAGACGTAATAACGCCTATATATCTATATCTATCTATCTATCTCTCTCTCTCTCTCTCTCTCTCTCTCTCTCTCTCTCTATATATATATATATATATATATATATATATATATATATATATATATATATATATATATATATATATATATATATGGATGTACTATTCAAGACAAAACAGGTATATATAATTCATATAGGATCTTTGCTATGATTGTGTACTATCTGCTCGGTTTCGGAGCTATTATCCATCGTCAGCGGTTATAAATCCTCATTGTTAGAAAGTACACATATACGTGCAGTCTTCCCGATATCACGGTAGGTGTTGTGAATGGTTGGTGTATGTGTTATCACTCTTATGTATTTGTGACTCCTGTTATCATCCGACCAGTATTTTGTAAGAACCAGAGGTCTAAACTGTAGGTAACCATGAAAACCAATCCCTATCCAGCTTAGATCTTGCAGTGGGTATCAGTGGGTTAAGTATATGAGGTTTTTGTGGGTGCCTACAGATATCTATGTATAAAGGGTGTCTAAGAAAACAATGGATTCTGAAGTTTTTCATTGTCAAATCTAATAGAACTGTCTGTAGAATGAAGATGTTTCAGGAAGTTGCATAGTACACACTCACACACACATATGTTCATTCATTTATGGAGAGAGAGAATACGCTCAACATCGTTATATATACACACTTGCAATCAGATGAATAATGTAATATAGAAAAAAAGACCGTGTGTCTGAGTATACTCTTGTGCTGTATTACTGTAAGCAAATACAAGGTAATAAATGAATCATACTTGTGTAGCTATCTGCACTAATTAGGGCTCACTCCTAAGTGACATTCCAAACTTGGTCGTTTCATATTGAAGAGAATATATATTTCAATGTAGGTAGCACTTTGACTTTTGGGCTCCATATGAGTCCAGCTTCACTTTTCCAGTTGCTTGCCAAGATTGGTTTTATTTTGCCAGGTCGCAGTTCGTATTTTATTGGCTGCCTTTCACTTTGAAAAGTAAACCCTTCACTTTTTCGTTCATGGTAACTCCTATCGTCTCAGATTACTTATGAGCTCACCCCCTTCTCCATCTCAGTTTGTCTTCTCGTTCATAGGAGCTCTCTCATTCTTTTTCCTTATTCTATCACTTTTAAAAAATCTCTCTCTGACACAACTGCTTTCTACCTCAGTTTCCCTTCTATTTCACATGAGCTACTTCTTGTTGATGGCTTCTAAAATTTTTCTTTTCATTTCTCTCTATATATCTCTGCCTGTTTTTGTCTCGATTATTCTTTTCTTATCCTATTTTATTTGCCATTGAAGAAAAACCTCTTAGCGTCAAGCACACCGCTTAGGGGACTCCCATTTTGTTCACTTTTGATATGATCCGTCTCGGTTAAACACTAACGGGTGAATATATATAAAAAAAAAGCAAAGTTGTTTCTGATGTTGCATAACTCACGAGGCAATGATTTTTTGTTGCGTACCACATGAGCATATCTTTTGATATACACTCACCAAGGATATCACAACTAAATCATAATGCAGTGATAGAAAATTTTGGGTAATCAAATCTCTTTCAGAGTAAGGACGCATTGACGAGACTTCTGGGTGATATTTAGATTTTATGAAAATCTCAGGGACGGGGAAATAAACTACCAGAGGAACTGTGGAGGGGAAACTGGATTCATCTTTTTATATCGATAACAAAGTATCTGGTTATAAAACAACATGTTGTTTATTGTTCTTTCTTGAAGGTATTCCAGCAACTTTCAAAGGACATGCGGAAGATTTAATGCTAAATATATTCATTGCAGTCATCTCTTTATTGACTTTTTAGTCCTTCAACCCCTACCTTATCCAGATGCACTTTCCCTGCGGAAGTGGCCGTCCCTCTCTGACTGACGCTAAGCATGTGCAGTGAAGGGACTATCTGACTAAGCTTCTAAGCGTCGCATGTGTATATTGGGGAGACGCTTGAATATCAGATAACACCAACCGTCCAAACGCGCACATGCATTTAACTCTTAGTAGGCGCTGGGTGTGATGACATGTACTCATAATCCACACCACCTCGCCGGAATATACACACACGTGTGAGCAACAAAGGTGGTTCGACTAGCTTAATGTCTTCATCAATTGAGATAAGTAAGCCTGACGCCTAGCCATCAAAATGTGAACGGCTAGATTGTAGCCAGGAAGTCAAAAATACACAACATTTGAAAATTGATAGCGTTTCAAAGGTCAATCCATTAGACCTTTTGGAGTTTTCTTAATTCAAACGTCTGACACACACACACACACACACATACACACACACGCACACACACGTGTGTATATAGTGTAATGTAAAAATAAATATTCGTATTCCTCAATGTATTGGAAACATACGTCCTCAGAAAACCCATGTTTTCATTGGATCATGTGCCATCACGCCCATATTCTAACATTTGCCTCAGTTTCCCGAATGATCTATGGATATCAGATGATAATTTGTAGATTATTTGTAGATGATTAATATATGCATAGCAAATAATATTATTCAAAAAGTTTTATCATTTGATACTATGTTCTGCAGGATAACGTGTGTATAATATCAATTTCAGATGCATGCCTAGTGGGTAGAAAATGTAAATTTTGAACTCTCCATAGAAGAATTTGAAATAACCCAGATTTGGTGAGTATTGATTTTGGTAAAAGAAAGGGATTGTCTTTCACAGGGATATAAATTAATGAAAATCAGTATAGTAAGATATAGTAAGATTATGTGTATAATTGGACTTTGATAAGACAGTCTGTGAAATTTGATTCGGAATCAAAAGAGATAGATTTTGTGGTCATAAATTAATGGGAGGATCACTTACAATTTGGTTTTCTATTGTAGCATAATGTTTTTTTTCAGAGATTCGAATTCTAATTCCAGTTGAATCTGATTGATGGTAGATAGAGAAAAGATAGAGTAAATGAGTATATGGGTAATCCACTATTCCTAAACTACTATAGCCGCTCCTTCAATGGTATCAGAATTGCTGCTATGTCAGTTGTCAACCTTGGCATAAAAGGAGCAGGTATTGATATCAACTAAACATAAATAGCACAGTGCAATAATATACCGGGGAAAATAAGGTTAGAAAGATTATATTAAACCGATTTCCAAGTGGCAAGTGACAGCAAGGCACTTAGTTGATCTCGAAACCCGACCATTGGCACCAGGGGGGAAAGTCTAATACAGGGTCAGAGTAATGGAGCAGTTGGTTTGGGTCGAAGTCACTATACTAACATATTGGACAAGACAAAGCTGCTAAATAGGCGCTACGGTAGGTGTCTTGCGATAATTATTCACTCAACCTGGCTTACTTACTCTGTCGCAAATCTACTCCAGAGGAGCATTCAGTTAGGATTGAACTTGTTACCTCAGTGAATTGGTCTATAGAACATGTTTGCTTACCATCATGCGATGCTAAGCATCTTATTATTTGAAAAACTTCTTCAACGACTACGCAGGAGCACACAGCTACCATTGAAGACGCTGGACTAGTCATTGACCAAAAGAAGACGCTAGCTAACCGTTTTGCTATGGTATACGCCCCCGGAGAGTCATTTTCAAAGTTCAGCTTGATTTAGCTCAAGGTTATTCGAGAGCAGCACCGAGTGTGTATAACACTCGTTTCACTAGCAATGAGGTCTATCGAGATAGTAGCTTAGGAACAATTGCTCTATGGTTGACATTGATTCAGTAAGTTTTACTATGTCTCGCCTAGAGCTACTCTAGAAGTTAGGATATATGTGGCCCCACTAATAAATTTCTCAGCAGAATAAGTTGCTAACCACTGCGCTTTGGCAGGCATCCATGCAATTGGTATTAATACGATTATTCGTATCCAGTTTCATAAATGCCAAATAGCTTTGCACATATGACTTCACTTTCCATCTGTTTGCCTACTTCTTCCGAATCAAACGTGATATTTTATTAAGAATTGATTCTGGATCTTCCTGTGAATTCATTGTGGTTGTATCAAATGAGGAACTGCAGGAAGTTGAATTTCCTTTCAATCGGAACGTGAGCATAACGACGTTTTGTGTGCATGACGGGGTAAATGATATAGAAAAAAGAATGAATAGGAGGAACCCGTTAAATTGATGCACGCATAGGTTTCCCTCCTTTTTTTTCTTTTCTACCTTATTCGTTGTATTTAATTCCTTTTCGTTCTTTTTTCTTTCTCTCTCTTCGGCTTCTGCATTCGTTTGATATTTTCTTTATTCATATATCTTTCTTTCTATCTTGTAAATACTTAATTTCTCTTTTAGTTTCTTTCAAATTTTTTTTATTTTCTATCTATCTTCTTTATTTCTTCCTTTCTTTCTTCACCACCTTCTTTCTTTTTAGTTTTTGCATTAATCCTACGTATTCTCATATTTACGTCACCTGTTCCATCAGCAGTATATTTTTTGTTATTCATTTGTTCATTTTTTTGTCTCTGTCTTCTGTTTCTTTCAATCTTAATTTCCTTCTTTTTTTTCAATCATTTTCTTCTCTTCTGCTTTCGTCCTTTTTTCTTTGTCTCTTTTTGATTTTTGCGTTTGTTTGATATTTTCTTTATTCATGTATCTTTATCCCCTTCTTTTAACCACATCATTTCTCTTTTGGTTTCTTTCGAAATATCTCCCTTTCTCCCCATCTTACTATCTCTCTATCTTTCTTCCTTTCTTTTTTTCCTCCTTCATCTGTTTCTTTCTTACTTAGTTTTTTGTTTTTGCATTAATCCTATATATTCTCATTTTTACGTCTCTGTTCCGCCTGCTGTATGATTTTTCCTTCATTGTTTGTTAGTTTGTCTATTTCTTCCGTTTAATTCATTCCTACTAGCCTCTTTTTTGTTTCAATCGTTTTCTTTTCTTCTGTTTTCGTTCTTTTTTTCATTTAATGTCTTCTTTTCCCAGTTTATTCTATTTTTTCTCTTCATTTTATGAAAAAAGCCATTTTTCTCATTTTACCATTTTCTTCTTCAGTGTTTCTCTTTTTTTAAAATTCCGTCTTTTCCTGCTTTATTTAATCTTTCTTCATTTCTCCCTTTCTCTCTTTCAATTACAAAATAACCTTATAACCTTTTTTGGTTTCTATGTTCCCTTTCTATTTTCTTTCCCTTTACCTCTGATTTATCTTTTGATTGCCTTCCCGTTTAACTCACTTTATTTCTTCTTCTTTCACCACTCACCCCTTACTTTTCTCGAGCACCACGAATCTGCTTTTTCCCTTTTTCTTAACTCTTCAATCGCATTCATCTTTCATTTCTCACAGTCAAGATTATTTTATAATTGGTTATCAAAATATTTTCCTCGAGGCAGATTTTGAAAAATTAGTTTTATTCAGGTACGTTGAATTTTCACAAAGAGATTTCGAACATAAGATTAGAAACAAGATGGCGAACACATGTCGTCTGCAGATTTCAAAAATCACCCTGGAAACTTATCTTTGACTCCTAACTTGCTATACATTAGAACATCACATTCACGTCATGGGAAAATTCAAACTGAATTAGCGGAAGAAATGCGCATCTTTTCTTTCAATTCTAATTCTTTTTATCAAAAGTACACCAATATTTATGTATAGATATATACATACAGAAAAGTTGAAATGAAAAATAATTCCATATATTAACAGCGTAGCTCTATCGTATCTATCCGTTTTTTTTTAACAAACTAACATACCTTAATGAATAGCTCTAGAAATCTTTATGAATAAATATAGCAGGTGTTGGGAAAAATAGAGCTCATTCTGAAATATTTTTGAATAGAATTTCATGTTGTATCAATACATGAATGTGTTTAATTATGCAAAAAGTTGTGAATTATATAGATAAATGATTAGTTCATTAAATTAAAATGTACATCAATTGAAAAAAAGGGAGACAACTTTCAAAGATCGATATATAATGACTACATTGTTTTTTTCTCTCTCTTTTTTCTTTAGAGCGGAAAGATTGTTTTTCTTTCTTACGGATAGTTTTTTCGTTCCATCTTATGAATAGTCCCTTTCTTTCATTCTTTCTTTCTTTACCACCAATGTTGTATTCTCTGTCCAATTTATGTTCATACGGAGATTTGTCTTTCCGACCGTCTTTCATTTTTTCGTAAGAGCAGTTCTTTCTCTATCGATTTTTTTTCTTTCCTGGGGAATTTCTTTCATATTTTTCCTTCCTTTAAAACTCATTTTTATTTCATATCATTTTCATTCCTTTATTTTCACTATTTCTTTCTGATAAGAATAAACCTTGCATTTCTTCCTTTCATGAGCGGATTATTTATTTTTTATTTTTCTTCATTCATTCTTCATTTCGACTATTTCTTTAAAAGCTTTCTAATTCTAGCTATTCAATGTACTGTAATGTATCCATCGTCTTGAATTTTCTCTCAAAACTTCAGTTTATTTAATGACAAAGATTTAGTCACACCGGACTGTTGAGAAATAGTAGAAATTACGACAGAAAAAAAAATAATAAACAAACAAAAATGGTTATTTCAACGTCTCTGCAGTAATTCAACTCTCTTTCATTTCAATGATGTAATAATGGTGGCACAAGAAATTCTGACAGTAGAAGAAGAATCAAAATAACAGGCATCGTTGTATTTTGATGCTGACTTTAGTATGATTGGGAAAGTAACAGAAATGAGATAAAAGAAAGACCAAGAGTAAACTGTTTCCTTACGTATACTTACAATCATATTAAAAAACGTCAGCCAAAACTCACTGCATAGATTCTTCAAGTTGGTTTGGCTAGCTGTCTGTGTACGTATCGCGCATACAGGTAGTGCTGATTGAGCTAGATGGCTTAAAATCTAAATATTTACTTCTGATCAGGTCTAAAAAAAACAGCGCTTTAAAAAAAAAATCCTCGTAATAGATTTCAAATGGGTGGTTAAATTTAAAATTTAAATTCAAAGTTTATGGTAAATTGATTCATTAGTTGGTACCTGCATGTTCTTGTCTCTTTTTTTTTTTTTAGAAATTCAGACTTCTCAGTGATCACTTCTCAAATAAAAGGTATGAGAAGTAACTTATCCATTCATTGCCCTCCTTTTCGACAAGACATGTGGTTAAAAGACCTTTGACACGTGACCGTTTCTATTGGGTGATGAACCAGGCCTGTGTACATTTATATACATCATTCTATCTATATAAGACTTTTTTTTAACTGTGTGTAACGACACTTCAGAGTGCTGCCGATAACCACAATGTCGCGAAATTGGCTATAATTTTCTTCCTACAGGAACTTTTCCCGAGTCAACTGAACTGCTGGGATGACATCTTATGTTTAACTTGAGTACCACATCGCAAAAAATACTTTTAGAGAATGTGTCACCAATGCATAAGAAGCTTTGAGAAGCTCTGATCTACATCAACAGGTTTATATATATATATATATATATATATATATATATATATATATATATATATATATATATATATATATACATATACATGCATACATACATACATACATATATATATATATATATATATATATATATATATATATATATATATATATATATATATATATATATATATATACTCCAAAACTTAGTTATCATGTAGGTACAATCAAAATACTACATCATTATCATCAGCTGTATTTCAGCTTCCGTCTTCCCCAAGATTCGCCAGCCCTCTCTATCATTGTCGCCGCGGTTCCGGTAATTTCTGAAGTTGTCTAGTTCACCAAGCTATCTCATATTTTGCCAGACACGGTTTTGCGTATGATCTCTGAGGATTCACTTTGTGAGTTGTAATGTCCAGCAGACGTCTGACATGACATTCTTACAACATGACCAGCCCATTGCCATTTGATTTTTCTAATGGTACCTACGTTATCTTTGATTTCTATTTTTTGTCGTATATTGTGTTGTCCTGTGATATTCCTATGTGATTCTCTCCCGAGCACGTTGCATGGTCTTCAGTTTGAGAATCAACCTTTTGGCTAAGTTCTATTTTCCAGCTACATAAGTGACTTTCAGGAGGATCCATTTGTTGTATACTTTCTTTTTCAGGGACTAACAGGGTTTCCTTGAGGGTCGCATATGTTATATCGAAAGCTTGCCAACCAAAAGAGATTCTTCACTTGATTTCTTCTTTTGAGGATTTCACGGAGATTCTAGTCCTTGCTAGATGTTGTGGTTTGCGGTCTTTCGTTCAGCCTTTTCTATGTGAGATTGTTGTGTCACGTTTCCCCTTTCACTATATACTTCGAATTTGGATCTTTTTAGGGGTCCTCTGCACTTTGCCTAATTTTCTGCCCGGAAAAAATTCTCAAACATAAAGAAACCTTCACATAAACACTTTACCCTTTTCAGGGAATCTCCCAGGTATTTCCAGGTCTCCTTTTCACAATCATTTTCCCTTCCATTCCATACAATTGAATACAAAGGGAAACAAACGAAATTCTGTGCTCCATTGTTTGCTGACAAAAGTGCTAAATTGAACATTAATTAAAGTGTATTCCTGGGGGACATTCTATTTTTGCATTTAGCTTTTATTTTGAAGCCAATCAGAACAAGAATGAAATTTTCCTAAAATGATATCTTGTTCAATGCAACGTCTTTCATAGATCTGTGATCTATGTCTAAGTCATGTAATGAATCCCCAAACTCGTTTATCAGAAACATTTTACAAATCTCTTTGCAAAAACAAAATATTATCGAAATATCTTTAAAGAAATATTTTTTTGCAGGCCCTTAAAATCTCGAGGCTCTGTGCACTACATTGTGTTCATCCCTAGGAAACACACACATACACATTCACACAAACAGAAACTCACAAAAATACATGTATTGACACATACCTTATTGTATACTTGCATGCATACGCGTTCAGATGAGCTTTCTCAATGTTTCTATGCATATGCACTTCATGGGAAATCTTCATATGAGCAAAGACGTGTAAAAAATGAGCAGGGTTTATTGGTCGAATAAAATTGGTGTTCGGGTTGCACTGAACCACACGATTTTGGCCAAACAGGGCCGCACGTTGAACGCTCAACGATTTCAACAAATGTTTTTGAAATGAACACCGAATCTGATGAATTTTTCTTTCGTTCTTTCTGTCTGTTGCATCCAGAGGATTATGCAAATATAATACAAATTCTATAAAGAGAAGGGGACTTGACAGGAAGCTTGCAGGCTGCCAAAGGCGGCTTTTAAGCGAGTATTTCATCAAATGTCATTTGTAACCCATTAACCCAAGTCCACAAAGAAGAAAAAGAAGAAGAAGGAAAAACAGAGGGAAGGTGTAGATAGGAGAATGAAGGGCAAAGAGAGGAAGAGAGAAAAAAAGGAAAAGAAGAAAAAAGAAAATAGAAAGGAAAGAAAACGGAAAAGAGAAAGAGAGAGAGAGAGAGAGAGAGAGAGAGAGAGAGAGAGAGAGAGAGAGAGAGAGATGTACAGAAAGGAACAAATGGCAGAAGGAAATAAGCGTTGGAAAGCTTGGAACAATTCGCAAGTACATAGGAATAATGCCTTCGGACAGCTGTATGAAGTGTCCGTGAAAGTTTGAGCAAGAAAAGACTTGTCATATGCGACGCATCAAGTGAGTACAAATGAGATCTGTCACTTTCAATACTGTCTGCAAATAGCCAATGGGAGATGACTGTTTCTGAGAGTAGCAGTAGTGAAGAAAAGCTAACATGTATACTCGTGGACAAATTGCCTCAGTAGATAGGTCGCACTCAATATTTGACTATGATAATTTTCCTGAGCCTTTCACCTGTGTGTAGTAAGTAATGCTTGCTGCCTGCATTTTTTCATGTAGTTTTCTCGGGTGGGGAAAAACTGCAACCTACCAATGAGTATATACGGTAGCGTCTCCAATCAATCTTTCAATGCAGTGAATTTGGTCCGAACTGGGTGCTTTAAAACGGTTTCTTTGTGCTAGACTATGTTCAGTTCTTTGAAAATCCAAGTGTATGTATCTGTAGAGAAATAGTTAACTAGCGAAACTCACAGACCATTATTACTGCAGTGAGTCCGATTTACACATTGTACCAAACGATAGGGGGGTTTTCTCGTAATCAGCTAAGCTTAGTAAATTCCTATTGGATGCTAGGTTTCAGCTTAGCTGTCTAATTCTTAAAAGAATTAGACAGCTAAGCTTCCAATGCCTATTTGGTATCCCCAATTATACTTAGTATAGGTTTCCCGAGATATTCGAATGTGGAGCAATCCAATGAAACATTTCTTGGGCCGAATGGTCGTAAAGTGAAGCAGCAAGCACAATTAATTTATATGGGGAACATTTTGAGCGTTCTCAGACACATAAATTAACTTTTTTTCTATATCTGCCAGTTGAATGCTAAGTGCATGGCCTTTTCATTCTCTATTAGGCTTTTCTGACATTCGAGGATGCATTTGATAAGAAACGATGGAATAAATGGAAATAAACAGGTGCACACACCCCAAAGATTTGGCGGTGTGAAGTCTATCATGAAAGCCAAGTGGCGGAGAGCGAACATTCGTAAAGCAGGGAATATCTGTATATACCTCTGGTACGTTATGATTACCAGGTTACTCTCATAGACTATGGTTATTATTATGGATATTATTCTCAGTGAGTAATCCACATATATGACCTTGTACTGTATGAGATCATACTAAACAGCAATAAATGACTGCCTACTTGTAGCTCACTTAGGAGTACTACTGTGAGCTACGAAGGAAGGACATAATTTCGATACTCTTGTTAATGTATGAGCAGGAGGACCTTTATAACCACGACCCTATTGTATATAGTCATCCGTCGATTGTCTTCATCAACATTATATTCTATTTTAGCCTTGCTGTAAAAATAACAGCATATATGAAATGTATTATGCACATTGCAATGTATGCATGTATGTCAATAATAGAGATTTCTATAGCAGTGGACTTTGAAAATAGCGTTCTACTCACCACGATCGGATTTTCTTTATTAGTTCATTTCGTTTTTATTACTTTTTATTTTTCCTCTTTGAAAATAAAACAGCTCGTTTATTACGTCATCAGAACATGACATTCTATTTTACTATGTCAGCTGCGTTACTTAGCGTGACAGAGCACACGTACCGACATAGCCAATCATTATATGAGTAGATGAGATATGATGCAATCGAAACTAACTTGACTTTTATTTCCTGCCGGTGCAATTAGCAATAAGTCAGTCCAGCGTCTGTTCTTTTATATATTTGTTATGTAATATGAAACATTTCGATGACACACGCACACTGACACGCATACATACAAACACAAACATACACTCATATACATACACTCATATACATACACTCAAAAAATGAACTAATACATACAGAGACACATACACCAATATACACCTACACATAAAAAAATCTCCCTCAAAATATCAGTGTCTGCCAATTGGTCTTGTAACTGAATTTATAGTTACTGCCTTTTTTCTGTTCGTCTTGTTCGTGTGGAGTTTGGTTACGTCCACAGGAAGGAAAATAAATCTGAATGAATATAAAAAACAAATTGTTTGGTTGTAATATTATCTCGAATGTATTTTTGTCAAATGAAGCATTGCCAACCATTATTCATTTCTTTACAAATATTTTTCCTTCTTCATTAAGTCGAAATAAATACTAGTGAAAAAAGTAATAAATAGTTACGTATTTGTTATTTCGATTATCCATATCGTTGATAAATTTGTCTTATTGTTATTCATATTGAAGGATTTACATTAATTTAATAAAAAAAAAAGAATTGAAACTCCAACAGCATACTGTGTTGGGCTGATCGATTAAATAAGTTTCTTATACAACAGGGAGAATACGTTGTCTGTTCGGAAAGTATCCGGCTTTTTTGATATCTGAAAAGGAGTTTAAATCGATTGCATGGCCTTGATTTAACTTGGGAGCTTATCAAGAGGGATCTTGCAATGCATGTACGTACAGAAGTTCTCCATTGAAGTCACTCATTCGGTAGTGAGATGCCATTGCATGGGTTTGTGTAATGTACAAGAGTCACATTCATAATTGCACACGTTTCGTGTGCGTTACATGCGCCAGGTGTAGCAGCCCTCCTACCGACAGTCAAGATTTGTCTCTCTGCAATTTCTGGCTTTCCTCAATGTAGTTTAATACCATGGATGAAAATACAACGAGTTAGCTGATGGCAAGTCCGAAAGAAGAATTTGCAGATTTCTTTGATAAGAAGAAGAGTTGCTTGGATAAGTGTGTTGAGTTCTCAAAGGAGGAACTCTAGAAGGGACCAAGTTGCAATCGCCCGATGCAGGGTATTTTTTTCTCGTCAAATCCATGAAACCGTATACTTTCCGGACGGAACGAGGATGCCTTTTTAAACGTAAAATCAAACCATTTTATATTTTAAAAAAAGTTAACACTAACTGAATTTTTATTTGAGTTTTTGACCAAGTATTTCTAAAAATAGTATTCAATTTACTCGGATTAATCAGAAACAGACTAAAGACTGTAAAAAAGGGTTTCTTCAGTTTTTAGACAGGTCTGTCTGTCTTGCTAGCTGACTGTCTTTATATATGCTTGTATAACGCATAAATAATGATCGCGAGGCCTGAAAACTTAGATTAGCGGATTAGTTAGAAACTGGCTAAATTCGTCATTAAAAAGTAAAAATAGTTTTTTCCAGTTTTTAGGCTGGTTTATCCGTCTGGTTTACAGAGTGGCTGTGTATGCATGCATGTATAACGCATACAGTTCGAAATAATGGATATAGAGGGTTGTAAACTCGAAAAAATCACTCTTCGTCAGGTCACGAAAAAAAAATCGCCCCAAATAGCTTTTTAGGGTGTATCAATTTGAAATGTATGTTTATACTGAATTCGTCACCAGTTTGTGCCCGTTTGAAAAAAAGTAGCTTATTCATTGATCACTTTTTATTCCAATTCTGATCGATTGAATCCTAACTGATTATGCTGCCAAGAAGGGCTTGTCACATGACGTTTTTTTGTGACCTACCGGACCTGTTTCCTTTTTTTTCACCATCACAATCTATCGGTAAGTTTCACCCTATAACCCTCTAACCTTCTTCGGGGGATATAATTTGAAATGTTTAACCTTGTTCTGAGGGAGATTGTGTTCCCCTTCCAATGCATGTTATTAAAGAGTTAGAATGGAAGGATTCACTTCACTTGTTCGAGATTCAACATTAAGCGTGTACTGTCCGGTCGTCCACACGAGACGAGAGCGCGACGAACGCTCCCTTTTCCCATATAAATGTGCCACCGGAAGGTTCCCGTGGCTTACAATATGACTGATCACTTCTGAAACATATATCCCCACCTCGGACGTTTATGCAAGGGGACAAAGATCGATGGTGCCGTAAACCGTGTTTAATCTGCTTACCCGCTGATTAAGGTTTATACATTTAGCATATATAGGGAGAGGTACAGTTGATCTCAAATGTAAGCACAGATGATTTCAGATCCAGTTAAAAGTTTATAGATAAGAGAGTATCACGATTTAAAAAACTTGAAACTCAAGACAGGTCTGGGTATGCACTTGCTGGAAACCATCACCTCACCAACGTCTTTTGGCTTTTTTGGAAAAGAGGGCAATCAATGTTTTGTTAGGCAGTGATCGCTAAAAAAGTTTGAATTATCCAAAAAACATGTGTAAACACAAAAAGCTTACAATGTGAATTGAAACCCTCTTCCTTGAAAACCCTCCATGGAGTTGGGATAAAAAAAAAACCCCAGAAACTAAAAAGATGTTTTTTTTTCTCTAGTCATAATAAGGAGAATATGTTCAAATTTTCAGTCCACTAGTTGTGTTGGTGTGGCCCTCGCATTGTGGTACGTACATAGCCAGTCAACCAGTCAGCCAGACCTTCTTGAAAACAGAAGAAACTTATGATCATACTTTTGTTTATATTTTTGATTGACTGCTGCTCCTTGTTTTATCCGTTGAGATTTTATGTAGGTTACACTGAATTCAAAAATTTTTTCCGACAATCGGATTTGATCTTCCTGTTAAATTATGTTGCTCTCACGACGCTCACGAAGAACTAAATAAAGAAAAAAATGAATCCAGTTCTCGGAATAACTCTTTGAATATTAATGACTCTTCTTAAGACTATTGTTGAATCAGTTGAAATGTATTTTATAGATGAAAAATTAAACTTTTCAATCCAGCAGATACAAGAATGAATGCTCAAAAGTATTAGATTGATGTTATTTCATTGCGTCATTATTCTGTCACCAAAGTATTTTCCCTGACTTCCGATAACTTTACGCCACTTTGCAACAGAATTGTATATTTTGTCCTGAAAAAAAACGGTCCTTTTTAAATCGATGAATCCTTCAACAAATTATTTGACATCTCGAACATTTTGGAACATCTGAACAGTCCAGAAGTGTCGCGTGGGGCGAAAAAAGTTATAGCCTGAGGGCCAGGAAAATACGCAAGAGGCTGAAAATCTTTCCATCCAGGTTCAGCAATCATTTGCTGCACAGTATTAACATCATGGAAAGGGCTGTCAACATACCACAAAATCATTAGTCGACATATTTCCTCAGAAATAAAGTATTTCTGTCCCAATGCCTCATTGAAACGAGCCAATTGCTCAACGTAGTGTTGTCAATATCCGGGCAATTCCTAAGAAAATCCAGCAAAGGGGATAATTTTCCCTGGAATATTGATCATCTCAACCTAAAAAACCTAGAAAACACATTGGAAAGTATCTCAAAGTGCTGGTAAAAAGAGTATCCTATCAACATCCATTTATCACCAAGATAAATATAAAACACAAGATTTGCTTGGAAATAATCGAACCGTCTCAGATATCACGAGAACCATTTGTACAGCATTGTTGTAATCTAGCAACCAGACACATTTCTGTTGGGCCGTGATACGTTGCATTTACGATGATCAATCGAGTCATCCCTCACGTCTTGTGTCGGGGCTTTCGACATTACATAGCTTTGTTAGACCAACCACTCATCCCAAGTCTAGAATTGGCTGCCTGCATCCTCTGGCTTTTACCAAAGACATTTCAAACCATGGACAAGATTCAGATACCCAAAGAGGAATTTGCAAATTGTTTTGAAAAGAATCAAAGGGATTGGAGATACGAGTCTGAGGCCTAAAGGGGGTATTTGGACGGTAAGTTTGGTGCATTTGTCCTAGGTAGTTAATTCTTTATTTACTTTCAAAAAGATTGATAATTTCCGTCCAGATCTCTTATAATACTTTTTATATTCTGATCAATTTTTTCGGTTTTATTCTATTGGACGGCCACATATTGCTGCCAACTTCCGATGGGTACAATGTATATATTCTCAGACGTGTGAAAGCTAGTAAATGAATAAAGAAAAAATAGTGAAGAAAAGAATTGTTTCGGTCAGGTCACCTAATTTCCGACTGGAATTTATGTGCAGGATGTCGTGTCTGCGTTTTTGATCGAGTACCGTATTTTATAGAGAGTCTTGTTCCAGGGTTTGTTCCTGCTATGTTTGTTCAGTGAAGTGTCTGCTTCAATTACACTGGAACAGGCAGCCAAAGTGTTAATAATCACCGCTTTTATTGACAAACTTGTATAAAACACATGCCATGGACTCTCCAGTAGCAAATAACGGGCTGTTAGAGAAGAAAAAAAAACGACAAAGAAACAGAACTTAATTTATATTAGTTTTATGAATTGTTATACGCCTTGTTCCAACCCCCCAACCCCTGCTCTCTCTCTCTCCCTTTCTCTGTCTCTCAATCTATCTTCATCTTTATTTAGTGTCCAGACTTTGCCATTCCTTCTTCTAGTGTATTCCTATTCCTCTTCCTCATTCACTCTTTCTTTCTCTCACTACTTCGTCTAATATAGATATTAACTGAGCTTAAGTTACTGTAACATCTGGCCAAATGGAAGGAGCCCAGGAAATGTTGGTTAGGTAGACTTTATCACACCTATACGTCTCTCATCCCCTTCTCTGTTTTCTGCGTTCACCTTTTATACATATTTATATACGTATAACTCTGTATTACTAATAATTGGATACTAACCAACTTACCCTCATCTTGGCTTTGTACACAGACCGAATGAAAACAAACTTTGCCGCTACCCTTTGAGAACAATATTCTTTGCAAGGTCGTTGTATACGTTTCTAAAGGGGGGCATTTTCGAAGAAGACTGTGGAAACTAAGTTTTTGACTGTTCTTTCATGGTCAATTTTCCCGAACTCGTTAGTAACACTAGTCGACTTCCTTGCCCAGCAAAAGAGATTTGCAGTCCAATGCATCGTTCAGGCAAGTCAGTTGCTCGCTGTAACGTTGAGCTGTGGAAGTTCAAACCAGATTTCCGTGATTCGTTCTAACAAATATTCTTCAAAAGCTATCTATCTACAGAAAAGATTTTCTCTAATATATTTCGCTTAGGTTGAGATGTTGATCCCGACTCTGAATCTAACCACTCTTCGTTCGTTTTGATTTCCCATGGTGAATTCTTTTCTTTCCGCCAATGACTATTTAATACAAAAATAACACTGTACCTCTGACGGGCAAGCAGAGAAAAACATGTTTAAAAACACTGACTGATTTTTGCTTCCTTAACATCACGTACAAAACCATTTCCCAAGCCTCTGAATTTATCCTTAGGATTGCAAACAATATATTACAGTTTGTCGATCTCACGAAAAAATAAAGAAGTCAGTCAACGGTAAATACACGTTTTAGGTTTCTTTCACGTTGTTAGAAAAAGGTCACTTGAAACTTTTAGATCAACTTGACAATTTGTATGTCCTGTAACAGAGCTGAGATCTTTCAAAAATTGTCGAATTCAATCCTTCTTTTTTTTCTTTAAGTCTTTGAGAGTTTAAAAATATGGATTAAAATTAAATTGTCATAATTAAGAATCAGGGACTATACATTGAACTAGTATTCTTATCATGCCCGTCATGGTGACAACGTTTCAGCCGTTCTACCCTCGAGTCTCCTTCTGCTGTCCGTCGGGGTTGTTACCTCACTTAGAATTTCATGAATCGAAATGGCTTGAGTGAAAGGTTCGATTCGAAACGCCGGAAGTTTGCCAATAACAAGAGACATATAAAGAGGGTCGAAGGGTACAACGTCCAAAACATGTGACTTTAACCACCAAGATGGGGACAATAACCTGAGTGGATCAATTCTCAACAATGACGATTCAAAATCTCAAAACATCAGACAAAGAGAATCTGGGATTTTGCCTATTGATGATATGACGTGGGAAACGTGAGATACTGTCGTGACATTGTCTTCTCCGGTTATCCACTTGGCATCGGGAATGACAGGTTCGATATCTCAGCCTACAGGACCGCGACCTCATCACTTAGTAAGATCAGAATTATATTTGTTGCAAGGCAGTGCGTGATGATAAATCGGTAACCAAATCAATCCATTGCTTTCTTTCACTCTTCCGGTGAGAATAAAAATGAACTGTAATGATAGATTAATGCCTCCCTGAGATGAAACAAAGAAAATTGAAGAAAAATATTATGACAAAAAGTATAAAAAGAATTTCGATTTAAATCCGAGAAAGCCATTGGCAAAATGAAATGTAATTAATGATAAAATGAATAAAAAAAATGAATGAATGAAGCGAGGAAGACAAAATGGAAGAGAAAAGGAGATAAAGAATGAGAACAAGATGAATAAACACCGTTGAAATAAGGAAGAAAGAGGAATGAAAAACTAGAAAAATGTGATTAAATAAGAAGAGAAAAAATTAAAAAGGATTACACAGGTTTAGTTTGTCACTCAGCAGAAACCATCGCATGACCAACCTCTTTTGGTAACATTCCTTGTTAAGGGTGATCAATGAAAATGGATATAGGGGAATCAATAAATAGGCTAATTAGTCACCTTTTATTATGCAGTGATCACTAGAATATCAGAATTAAAAATAACAAAACAAGTGGCTACAAAGGGCCAATTTAGCATAAACTTACATTCCAAATTGTGACCCCAAACAAAGATATTCAGAAAAACAATTTCGGTAAAAAGACGAGAACAAAACTTTTTTTCTTGGAATACAGTGTTAATGTTTGAATTTTCAGTCCCCTAGCTCCATTTGTGTCTCCTGTATGTGTAATACATACAATCAACACAAGCCAGCCAGCCAGCCAGCCAGCCAGCTAGCCAGTAAACCAGATGGACTAACTTGAAATCTGAAGAAACTCACGATGACGGTTTAAGCGACAGATTTTAACGAAAAAAAAAACAAAAGAAAATGAAAAGAGACGGGTCTGGGAAGTCACTCAATAGTAACCATCACGTGACCAACGTTTTTTGCTAGCAAACTGTGTGGTGAGTGACCAATAGAAAAATGGCAATGATTACGAGTAAAATAAGAATTAAAGGAGAAAAAAAAAAAGTGCACACTACCGGACACAAACTGAGGCACTAATCAAGAATAAAATTACATTGTAAATTGAACACCACAAAAAAACCCTCAATTGTTGGGGGAGGGGGTTTAAAACAAGACAATAAGTTTTTTCTATATTTATTGAGGTAGAAGTATCTAAATTTCCAGCCCTGATATATACATAGATAGACAGACAAGCAGCAAGCTTGAACATCTTGAAAACTGGAGTAACTTGTGTTGATGTTGGAAATGTTGATTGTTTCGGATGACAGTTTCTAATAAAAAAAGAAATAAAGAATAGAGAAAACATAAGAAGCAGAGACGTCGAAGTGTGGAAAATAAAAATGTGAGAAAAAGACGAGGAAAAATAGATGAGTTTGAATGAAAAAAATAAACGAGACGAAGTGAACAATTTGATTAGACTTTCTTATTTTGTGATGCTGGTTCGTTGCGATTGTTTTCGCAGGGAAACGGTTATATGTAAAAGACAGAAAGACGTTGGAAAATTCACCCAATATGAAGGAAAGTCATAAAACACACAGAGAGAAAAAAACCCATAAAAGATGTCACATTTTACTGGATTGTATTGACGTCATGAAAAAGAAAGTTTCAGAACTTGTATCAACGTAGAAACGGAACTTCGGAAAATGATAGACTGTAATAAAAATATGAAGAAAGATAATAGAAACTCTTTGTTTTTCTTTCGGGTCATCCGTACGTATTAAAGAGTATAATTGTGGACACACATCAAAAAAAAGATCTTTAAACTATGACTTTGTCTCAGACTTGGGCCAGAAAATGAACGGACTATAAATTTTGACTGGAACGGCATTCGTTGTAACGGTACTACGTATCGACATATAACTTGTGACTTCACTCTTGTTCTGTGGAGTTCTCCTAAGACTAATTTCAGAAATTATTTTGCAGTAGCGGCAACATTTTAGTGTTCAAAAACGTTTTGGGTCATTCACTTTGATTTATTTTGCTGTAAGAATAAAGAATAAGAACAACAGTTAAGATGAAGGTTAATATTGGCAAAAATAAATAATGATTTATAATGATTCATCGAGTAAAATGAATGGAAATAAAATTGTAATCCATCTCATTATCTGGCATTAAACTGCAGAAGGGTAATAGGAGGATTAGTTTCCTGTACTTTTTGATTTCTCAACATTAATACACATCGTGTACAATTCAATCATTATATTGGCATAATCCTCAAGGGTGCCGTATTAATAAGAGTCTACTTTACTACTTACATACATTGTTGTTGTTGGCTCAGACTTAGGGGATAGAGATTTAAGAAGGTTTTCCATTTTGGACTAAAGTTCGCTAAAGGCTGATGAGACCATTTACAATACAGGCATGTTTTGCCATCACGACTGCAGTTGAAGGTTGAGATGTACCAGCACCACTTCCGCCTGCTTGAATGCTGAGTACCGTCCTCAAAGTACGCAAGGGTGAACTTATTACAACCGCCGAAGTCCTTATAAGTACCAGCGCTTCCGACTTTGAGATAGTACTTCAAAAAATACAGCTGCGTTGGGCAGGTCGCATATCGAAGATGGGAGACAAAGACCATAGTTTGCCTCCAGCTGATATAACGTATGGGCACCACGAAAGAGGTAGAAGGATTCCCTTAAGAGGACCGTTGTCCCTCGCAGAACCAACTACCTAATATAGGAATTGGTGATTGCAGTCTTTCTGGTGATCTCTCTTCCTGAATCCAAACGCAAAAACTGAGCAGGGAAGGGGAGCCGATGGTGTAAACCCTGCAACATATGATTATTATTATACAATCATTTAATTATTATTATAATTATCTGATTATATACATACATACATATATATATATATATATGTATATATATATATATATATATATATATATATATATATATATATATATATATACATATATATATATATATATATACATATATATATATATATATATACATATATATATATATATATATATATATATATATATATATATATATATATATATATATATATATATATATATATATATATATATATACGTGTGTATATGTATAAAGGCAGGTTTCAGAATATTATTATTCCACTGCTGAAAAATAGGCTTCCCCAACTCCTCTCATGATGAGTATGATTGCACTAATCTCTCCCATGTCTTACCGGCAAGTCTGCACATTCCATCCTTTTATTTCGTGTCTGATCTTTTCCTATTGCGTTTACTGTTCCATCGACACCAATCAGTTTGTCTTTCACTCCATCTCTTGTTATCTCTTTCAGCTAAGCGTCCATTACATCTCAATTTTCATTACTCAATTTGTTGTATAACATGCTCCACTGTCTGCGATTCAAAATTAGTTTTCAGGCAGAAAACCTCTGTAGATCATGAACATTCCAGTACAATTTATTTTTACATATTTTCTTTTTCAATATAATATTAAAGTTCTTAATGCCCTTTATTTTATACTAAAATTGCCTTTGGTTTTGGTTTCTAGAACAACGACTCATGATTCAGGCCTGCTGACAGCTGATGGGGCCAAAACATCACAAGCATTTCCTGCCATAGTGATTGCAAAAGATTTGACGGGGGGGGGGGATAAATGTCGATTCTTTTGTAAAACTTACCTGTCCGCCCTTCCAAGTGAACACAGGTTCTGTGTTTTTTTTCCAAAGGACGCTACCAGGAAAAATGCCTCTTGTCATGTTTTCCTGTTAGTGCTTGTGCTACTCACTGGCTGTAGTCGATGCTACAGTGGATGGATGTCTGTAAGGAAATTTTGTCCCTCTGTCGCAGCCTTACCCAGTCTCTCAGATCAGTGGATAACCACTCAAGCCGTAAATGTTTGACACTTAATCTTCCCAGCATCGCTAAATCTTGTAGAGTATGTCATCTTTGCGAGCAAATCCTGCAATTTTGAATTACTTACTGTTAGTGATGAAGTCCTTCCTATACGCACTGGTACTGGTAGGGAACTACAGAAGGCGTAATTAACTGCAGTATGTTAACCAATATTTGGCACCACGTAGAAGGTTGCTACATAAAACAGATGGGAAAAATTGAACAAGGAAGTTGATAGACTGTCCGTAGAGAAATATGAGCCTCAAGGTATACACACACACACACATACATGCACACAAATATATGTATATATATATATATATATATATATATATATATATATATATATATATATATATATATATATATATATATATATATACGTACACAAATGTATGTATATATATGTGTGTGTGTGTATGCTTTTGTGGATTTGAGGTGATTCATATATACATACATGTATGCTTCCATACATATATATGGCTAGCAAACTGGTTTCGCAGATCATGATTACGTGAGCTCGTTGTGACAAAATTATGGTAAGTCTAGGGAATAACATATTCACGCTTACCTGTTCAAAAAGTTCTCTACACCTATTCTCAACTAGATTGAATGGTACAGCGAACAAATCTATCATTATTGATAACAAAATTTAAAGATACGCCAAGCAAATTAAAAAAAGTTGAAAACAACGATGACATTTAAAAAAAACGGAACCAAATTTCAAAATACGCCAAGCAAACTAAATAAAAATCGCTTGGCAAATCAAAAAGACAAAACTTAACTGAATCGTGGGGCGGATTTTTATTTACTTGGCGCATTTTTTTAATTTGCTTGACGTTTTTTGAAAATTTAATCGCCGTTTATGTAATTTGAGATTTATTCGAATTGCTGGAAACAAAACGAGAAAAAAACGAGAGAAAATAAGGAGAAAAGAGAAATGGAAATATTGTCGAGAAAGAAATTCATAAATCATGATTGTTTTAAAGTCAAAAAATACGCGAATTAATTCGAATATTCATCCAAGTCTGAAATAAACAAAGAAATGATATCAGAAATTTCCAACGTGAGAGTGCTCTGGTTAACATATGAGAATGGAGATTATGACTGCTTGAGAAAGGTTAACTTAAATGTTGAAATGCTTGAATTGGTGAGTGCAGTGTCGACAATATTTAGAAGTTTAAAAAAAAAAAATTTTCTGGCTTCAAAGTCAGTCGTTGTCGATGATATATTCAAAGAAAAAAATTCAAATTCAACCGTGACTTCCCTGATTGGAAAATCAAAATTATCACATTTGAATTTGCATCACTGTGTTCGAGTTTAATTTAGTCAAAATTAGTTGGGAATGTTTAAGGAGTTATTTGACTATTGAACTCATTCATTTAGTTATTTTTGTTCATCCCTCAACTCTTCAGCCAATCCATTCTACTGCCCTTTTCATATGTATTAACCTTTTTTTTTTAAAGAGAGGGACTCTTTTCCCGGTAGTGACAAGTAGAAAAAGATCGATGCAGGTAAAAAAGTGGGATTGGAACGTTTGCACACTCTTGATTGTTATTGAACAACCATAGCCACCAAAGATTGCAAGGGGTTCTTTCTTTTTTTTAAATGATATGTGTGTGTTTGTGTATTTGCATGTTCCACTGCTACTGTCCATACCATTTTATCTTCAGGCTTGAAAATTGGCATTTGTACCCCCTCAAAAGATGTTTGTTTTTTTATTTTTGTGAAAAAAGCTTTTTGGAGCCTTATTCAGAAGAGTGTATTAATTTGGTTGTTTGCTCCAACGCTCCTGGCAATTCCGATTCGTCTACAGACAGGAAATTGGCATCAGTACGCCACTACAAATGGACCTTCATTGGCCTCACTTTAACGTCTTTTTTTTTAACAACATCAACATTTTCTAGAATCTAGGTGTCTTAAACTGAAAAGGAAGAAGCCAATGATGCCATAAATAGAATTTATTCCGACATCCTTATCCTTCGATGGAATCTTTTCAGATAACTTTTTTTTTCGAATTTTGACGCTACAGTTTTTCAGTTATTGACCGTGATTGCGAGTCTCTAATATCATTGCTGCCATGTTCATCCACCACCAAAATCCCCTACAGGTTGACACTCTGATATTTACACGTTGCATTTGTTTCTCCCCTTTCGTAGCCATCTGACTGGGATCAGAGGAGTATTTAATCTTCCTTGAACCTTTTAATGCTATGGGCAAGTAAACCTATAGTTTCAGGGGATCGTTCCTCTCGGGTTGCACCTCCCCCATTTCCCTGAGAGCAGCAGAGTTTTTGCCTCGGGCTTGCCAAGAGGTTAGTATCGAGGGAATTAGACATTTTTTTTTCATCTCCATTCTTATTCACGCTTTTGGAGCTCTGCATTTAATCGGAACTTGTATCGAATTTTCTCTCGTGCAGAGGCGACTATCCTGATGTTTACGTTTTGTAGTCGCGTCAATACACTCAACCAGGTTACTGTATTCCAGAATCTGTTGTTACAGCTCCGATGGGACCAGTAACTGTAGGGAAAGATGATCAGACCGGGAAGGACATGAAAGAATATTGACGCTGTTTGTAGAATGCGTTCAAAACAAACCTGAACGTTCATTTGTTTGATTCTGATATCTGTACCTCGTTTTAACTTTGATACGCGTTCCTTCCTCCCTGTCTGTCTGCTATGTTTCATCTCTTTGATTCATTCGTTCTTTCGTTTGTTCGTTCAGTCCCTTTACTCAGATTATTTGTGCCACTCTTTTATTCTTTCTTTCATCATTTCTTCTAGTTATCTCCCTTTCTTTCTTTCTTGTTTCCACTCTATCTTTCTTACTCGGTCTCCAACCCCCAATTTACCTGCGAATAAACCACCTAATCAATGACCAAGGCTGAAATATCATCAACAACATTATCGAGAAAGTTCAAAAATATTTTATCAACGGTAAGTACTTCTCCAACATCCTTTCTCTTTCTTCTTTCCCATCATTTTCTACTTCTTCATTTTCCTATCCTTCAGAGAAGAAGAAGAAGAAGAAGAAGAAGAAGAAGAAGAAGAGAGAGAGAGAGAGAGAGGGAGAGAGACAGAGACAGAGAGAGACAGAGAGACAGAGAGAGACAGATATATACTATCGATCAATATTGCATGCGTCTCTGCGCGTATGTGGGTGTGTCTCCAAGTGCTCCTGGTCAGATTTTTGGGGCTACAACATAACACATTCACATGTGTATACCATTAGGAACCATGTAAAGACCTTCTTTTGTTTCTTTGAAAAAAAAAGAGCTCGTTTGGGTCTCAGTTTATTTTGGACACACAATGCTCGAACCTTGTGCCGGTATATCTTGGATACTTTAGGATAAAAGATCTATTTTTTTTTAGATAAGTAGTTCTAATACACACACGGGCAATAGTAATTCATTCATGTGAGGTTCAGATATTGTTCTGTATTTCAATTGTAAGGAAATGTGTCAACATGCTTAATGTCCAGCCAGAAGCAGGCAGAGCCTTTTCCCTTATTTTACTTATATATCTGTGACATTGCTGGACCTTGCTTCTATAAATGCGTCAATGGGTTTAACAGTGTATTTTGCTCTATATAGAGCAACTTCGTTGTCACTGTTTCCCGACATCTAAAATGTTCTTCACTTGCTATCCCGACCCATGTCCTTTCCACCATCGATGTGTGTGGGACAATGGTTAGTGCTACCTATTATCAACAAACTTCCCAAGGTCAAAGTAAGGACAATGACATTTTGACACCACGTGCGCATCTTATGGCTGGAACACCATCGCCAAGATTAGTGAGCTAATTGCAAACAGTGCCAGAGAAAGAATAGTTATCGATATTTACTAAATTTAGATTAGTACCACACAACGTTACAAGTATCAAGTGGAGATGGAAATCACTTGAGAATTAACGGGTTGAGAGGGTATCTTGTTAACCTTTGCCTCGTGGTGAGGCGAAAACAACTAGCTGGAATCTTGACATTTATCTTTGTAAATAGGATTATATATATATATATATATGTATATATATATATATATATATATATATATATATATATATATATATATATATATATATATATATATATATATATATATATATAATCCTATTGACGGAAGAGAGAAAGGGAAGAACAATAAGAATGGTAATGTACATGAAAGGAAAGAAAGGAAGATGGAAACAGAGAAAGAACTAAAGAAAGAACACAAAGGAATAATAATGAATGAAGGTATTTGGAGAGTATGAAAAAATATGGGAAGATATGACAGTAAAGAACGAATAGAAATAAAGCTGCATGTAGTGTTAAAGAATGAGTATATAAAGTTTCTTGAAGAAGAAGAAGAAGAAGAAGAAAGCGGCAGAGAAAAAGAATAGAATAATGGAGAGAAGGAAAAAATGAAAAAGAGAATGAAAAATATGAATGAATTAAAAAGAAAGAAAGAAAGAAAAGATGAAGGGGATTACTCGAGGTATCAATAAGGAAACAATGGCAAAGGAGAAAAATACGGAAGTAATCAAAAGGAAAAAAGAAGAAAAGTTGCATGAGCAAGGGGAGAGAAAAAGAATGAACGAAGATGAATTTAACATTCAATAGAGAAGAAGGAAAAACAGCACTGGAAAAAAAAAGAAGAACAAGACGAAGCAGATGGGAAAGACAAGAAAAGAAAGGGGGAAAAAAAGGAAAGAAAAAATGATAAATAGTAGGCGAATAGTAATATTGGATGAATGAAGAGGAGAAATGGAGAAGGAATAAGAAGGAAATGGAGAAGAGAAAGGTGAAAGATATCCAGAAAAAACAACCAATGTTAAGACAAAGAGGACAACGATAAAAAAAAAGAAAAAAAAGAAGGAATAAGAGAAAAAGAAGTAAAGTAGCATGAAGGAAGATATGGAAGAATATGGATATGAATCAATAGTGGAGAAGTACAATAATTGAGAAAAAAGAAGAGGTAGAAGAAGAAAAGGGCAAAGGAAAAAAGAAAACGAAAGGAGGGAAAGAAGACGAATATTGATTAATAGATAACTCAAGTAATATAGTGTAATAAAAATACAGGAAAAGAAAAAAAAGTAAGAAGATAATGCGAAGGAAAAAAAGAAAAGGGAAATGGAGGAGGAGGCGGAAGAGGAGGAGGAATTAAGAAGCTTGAAGGTCAAACCATAGATGCGTGAATTCTCTCCCTTGTACTTTCATACATATATAGAAAGAGTTTTCACGGTATGCTAGCTTGTCAGTCATTCGGACAGTTAACAGTCAGTCAATCAGCGAGAAAGAGAAGTAGCTTGAAGGATAAAAAGGAAAGAAAGACAATCAAGACATCGTAGAGGGAAGATATACGCGTAAAGGCACTTTGAAAGCAAAACCAGACATTTTATTCAGGAAGTTTGTGACCATCCGTTTCAAACGAAGACCTTTGCGAGTCAAGTTTCCATGAATTTATGATGCTCGGCAGAGGGAAAAGGGCTCAGGGAAAATAAAAACAGACAAGAAAGCTAGAGGTCAAAACCCCTCAGGACCTTTTAGTCGGAAGATGCTGAGCTTAGCAGCGATAATACGAGGCCATAACAATAATGATAAAGATGACAGACTGAGATATAAAGATGAGTTTAACGGGATTCTACAAAGTACACTGTTACGTTGGAGACGGTAGGATGAAATGAGGGTGATTTATTGAAAATAAAAAAAAGGAAATAGAACAGAAGGTTATGTTGAAATGATAGACGATAATAGATTAGATAAGAATACATTCGTACTTACGTACAGTAAGTGCTAGAAAATATCTGATACATTTCCAAAAGTTTATTACAGCATACTTGTAAACTTTCCAATTTAACAGAATTTTGACAAAAGATTTACGATCTTTGTACATAACTTTTCAATGCTTGATTTTGATTAAAAATTTTTGATTTTTTTGTATTTTTTTCTTTTTATCTTGGATCCTAATTCTATCAATTTTGGAGCTACATAAGGATATCAAAATCAACTTTTGGAAATGTATCGGGCACTTTTTGCACTCACTGTTTATACACACTCACGCACACGCAAACATATACAGTCAAAGATACACGTATAACTGTTAGTAACCATCTCTCTCCCTCCGTCTGTCTGTCTGTCTGTCTGTCTGTCTTCCCCCCCCCCTCTCTCTCTCTCTCTCTCTATATATATATATATATATATATATATATATATATATATATTGAGAAATGGATATATAATCCGACAGATATGATTATAAATGCTTTACATTACTTTGAAACTCTATTTGAAATGATCCCCGTACATACACGGTGAGTGTATCATTTGGCCTAGATAGCGTAAATCGATGGGGGATTTAGGAAAAAAGCATGCGTGTAAATAGAGCGAAGTATCAAAAGTAGTTTATGCTACGAACCCCACATCCTTCAAGTCCTCGCGGTAAGTGCTGACAAACTTAAAAATTTTGAAATTACTCCATAACTACATAACTATACTGACCTCAACTTTTATAAACGACTACATGTTTAAGCAAATCGATTTTACCTAATTGTAACTTTTAATCGGGGTTTATATATATATATATATATATATATATATATATATATATATATATATATATATATATATATGGTAGAGATCAACACGGCATAATATAAAGCAAAGTTTGATATGTAATGGATTTATTTCATGGAGTGCTCGACGAATTCAACTTTATACTTTGAAAGTCAAGTTATTTTAGAGTAGAGCTGGAAATATATAATAGGAAGTGGACTCGTTACAAAAATTACTTCATGTTTCTGCCCTCTCTGGGCTTCATTGGAAGCATAAACTTGTTTGTGTAGCGAATCCACTTCCTATATATATATATATATATATATATATATATATATATATATATATATTCGAAGATATTTAAAACTGACATCATTACCACTTCACAAAAATCGAAACTAACTATCTAGTTTTAGAGCAAAAGGGAAAAAATATCCTTAATTTAGACGTAAAAAGGTGTATTTCGTTGATTTGGGTCATTTTTATAACGTACGCCTGCAGGGCCGTATTAAGGTAGTGCGCTTACTTCAATCTGGCCCTGCATCGAATCACAACGTGTCAACAGGACGAAACCAAATAGAAAATAAATAAAGAAATAGAGGACAAAAAAGACCCATAAAAGAAGATGAAATATGTGAAAAGCTGAAAGACCAGAGAGACAATAGACGGAGAAAAAAAATAAAATATCATCCATTCATGAATGAACACAGGCTGATGGCCTTCTCTCGCCATTATCTTGCTCTCGTTCCGCGTGAATCTCACTAGACTGGCAGCCATTTTTGCCCGATAAGCATTTGTTATTTTTTTTCTTTCGGCTTCACTCCAATGATCGCCAGATTTAATAAAGCGGTCTGATTTAATATGGTCATAAGTCAGTCCTCGATCTAGACTGGCCCGTCCATTGGGTGAACTTGGGGTGCAAAGGTCCAAGGGCCGCTCACCAACCTGAAAATAATAGCTGTTAGACTACAACCGAGGTTTCAAATTTCGAATCTCGCCAAGGGAGCATTTAACCCTTGCGCCGGCTCTGTCCGTTACCCAGCGTGTTAATGTTGGGTCTGCCATTTTATCTGTTGTCACTGTCAACAAACTCTCGAGGGTCGTGGTAAAATACCAGATGCAGCAGGAGGTAGAAAAAGATATTCTTCATTCCAACTGAAAAGTCTTTAATCAATGAATAACACTAATCCTATCACAAGTAATCCAATTCATAATCACAAACCTATGTATAAAATCTTACGTTCCTTTTTACATTTCGTAATAAGAAGCAAACTAGAAGAGGAAGAAATACATCATTTATTACCAGTAACAATTGCTCAATTCAATAAATAACTCTGACTCGAACGCAACATTGATTAGTCACCGCAAACCTCTGGACAGAAGCTTTAAAAAAAAAAAAAAAAAAAAAAAAAAAAAAGAATCTATTTGCTTCTCGTTGCTTTCTGTTGCTACCTGTGTTTTACACTGGGACTTTTTAAATCAGGCTAATCTGTCCACTTGAAAACAATGCAACAAAATGAATACAACTACTGTTTCTTCCTGATAACTTCATATAAGTTGTCAGAGGGAAATCGACACCCGATCTTAAAAACGTAATTAGATTTAAAAATGATTTTTAGTCTACATAAAAGAAGAACAAATTTCCATTAACTGGAATTGAACAAAATAAAATTCGATATTTACTTAAATTGGTAATAAATCGATCATTACGCAATATCTGAGGCCAGCTAATTGAATCATAAAGAAATCGAATCTCTTAAATTAATATGATTAAAAAAAACAGAAAATATTCGTTTGATGACTATAATTGGTGTGTGTGTGTGTAAAGAACTATTGACTGATACGGTATTCTTTTTTACGCTATGTCCTTTCAGGACGAAGGCGATCATGGCTCTCCATACTTTCATTTCCCTTGTCGCTCCCGGCAACTCATGCTCTCCAAAGCCTTCAAGTATTCTTTCTGCCATCCACTTGCACAAACCTCTCAAGTAAGTTTTTCCCTGCCTACCTATGTGCGCTGTGAGCGTAAAGTTCCCTACACCATCTCTCGGGTAAAATATGCCTAACCAATAAAAAGCCGGATGAGAACGATGTACATTCAAAAATGTTCTGCATAAAAGTTTCAGGTTACCAAATAGGAGGGACACTTGACGGAGCTTTGTATGTAAAATGGACGAAAATTATATCCATGAAAACAAGAATGAGGACATTATTTCGAAAATATCATTATATAATCCCGATTTCATGTATTGGTCCTGTCTCTCTTATTGTTACATGAAATAGTTCATCCATACTGTCAAAAAATGACTACACTACCTTAAAAAACTTGCATTTGCATTGTACAAAAGATATGAAAATAATTGTCCTTTTACTATATCTTCCAGTTTGTGTTCAATCAGAATTGACCCATATTTTTCGAACATTTGAGAAAATTAAATAAGCAAGGGAGATCACACTGAGATTAGCTGTTGACATCCTTCTCCCTTGATAAATTTTACAACCAGAAAATATAGCCAACAAGTAAGTTTTGATTTATCTTAAGCAAGAAGGCTGGAAGAACGGGGAATCCAGAGATGACTGAATTCCCTAAAAGCAGTCTGAAAGATGTGTTTGTAACCATTATTCTTAAGCAGTCACCCAATCGTCCCTTCAATGGACATTCGTATCTAAATGTTTGCTTATTGGATGAAAGAGTGGTATATCTGTCACAGGCGTCTATTTGTGTTTTATTTCAATTTGAATCACGATAACGAATGCAGTTTTCTTTCACCATTCTAAAACAAGGCATTCCTAAGAAACCCTAACTTTTGTAAGCCAAAATGGTGCAAAGATGTTAACCTTCCTGAGGATCTTTTTGGTGGCAAATGTCATAAAGAAAACGTGAATATTCACAATGCAATGAAGCAAAGGACACGGAAAGATGAGGGAAAAAAATCTTGCTTCTTCTTTTAGTTATCTCCCTTTATTCCTCCCATATTAGTTTTGACATCTAATACGATCCAGAGCGTTCAGCGCTGGTTAGGAATCGTGATAAAAAAAAGGCAGCATTTCTCCCTATTTCATTTTTACAGCACGAAAGCATGTTTAAAATTTTCATAGTCATCTTTATTTTCCATCTCCGATTACAATATCTTATTTCATTTCTACCAGACGACCGCTGGACTACACAACTCACAATGTGGATACCTCGAAACCATGGGCGAAATCGTGGCCGTTAAAAAGTCAACTGGCCAGGTGATCCGGACTAATTCAGAATTCAGTATGTTTTGGCTCAAAAGCAAAAACACAGAATCTGGCAGACCATGGAGGAAGTCTTGGTACAGCAGTAGATGATGATAGTGATGATGAAGATGATGATAACGATGATGGTGATTTTATTTGAGAAGTTGGTCATTTGTAAAAAAAGAAAAAAAAATGACTCGTGCTGAGATGATAAGTGTCTGGCTAAACAAATACTTAGCCAGACTTGTACCTACGGAGACCGTTTAAAGACGTCTTTTAAAGTAGAAAAAGTTTTATTTTGTATGGAAGTGTTTGTTCTTGATATCTTTGTTCTTTAAGAAGCAAATATTCCCAGACAAGACAATCGTGGAAGAATCTTTTACAGTTTTGTTTTCAAGTTTTACTTTCATTGTTTTCTTTTCATTTTTACTGCTTCCGTCTCCTGTTTTTTTTACATTGTTTTGTTTTTTTCCCCCGTTTTTCTTATAGTATACGGATGGTCTACATTGTCATCGTTATGGTTGTTGGAGTTCTTCTTCTTCTTCTTCTTCTTCTTCTATTTCTTCTTCTTTTTTCCTTTCTTCTTCTTCTTCTTCTTCTTTTTCTTCTTCTTTTACCGCTTTTTTCGTTTCTTCTTCCACTTCTTTTGTCTCCTGGTGTATTCTTCTTGTTGTTTTTCTTCTCCCCCGCCGATTTCTTCTTCGCATTCTTCGTCTTCTTTTGTATCAAGATGTCTTCTTTTCTTCTTTGTTTTCTCCCTTATTACTTAAAGATTTTTTTTTAACTGTTTTCGTAAATGAAATGAGTTTGATTCTCACTTGTGCCGATCTAAACCAAGCAGGGTGATATCTAGAGTAACCCGCGCGGGTTGCCCTAGGAAGTCAGTATTCCTTCTTAGTTTTCTAATTCGATTTTTAGCACTAATTAAATCTTGCCATGACCGTACCATCACGTCATCCAGATTGGTTACATTAAAATTCTTATTGAGTCAATCAGAATTTCCATTGTTATTTATATCAATTTACGTCTGAAACTTTTTCGCCTCGGGGACAGCAAGAAAAAAACAAGTCCGGGCAGACGAACTAGAAAACTCACAGTAATTGTGTATGGATCCTATTCAAAATCCAATCACTCTTTTCGTATTCTATTGTCCACCATTTCACATAATTCCATTGACACTGAGAACTTTTGGAGAAATCTTTCGGTCGGACATGAATATTTGTCGATTCCATGTGGTATGAACATATTATTATTATTATTATTATTATTATTAGGAATCTCACACCAGTTGCCTGGTGGTAACCGCTGGAGTTTGAGTGACAGCAAGTCTCCTCAAGTCCCCAGCCCTCCTCTCCTCGTACTCATAGATCGCAGTAATTTTGCGATTTACAGTTTCACACCGGTTGCCCAGTGGTTATCGCTGAAGGCTGAGTGACAATAAGTCTCCTCAGGTCTTCAGCTAACGTCTCCTCTCTCTTTCGCATATCATGACAGAGCTACGATTCGTTGCAGTCCTTATATCTCTAGCACCTTCCTCAGTATCCGTCCAGTGCCCAGCAGTGCTGTGGTCTGTACGGTCTCTATCCTCCCCCTAATCCCGATCTCCTCCAGTCTCTCCCTCAGCGTTTTGGGGACAGTTCCTAGTGCTCCCACTATGACCGGTACTACCCTGGTTTTCATGTTCCACATTTTCTTTAACTCCCTTGCTAGGTCCTGGTATTTTTCCCTTTTCTCACCCTCCTTCTTCTTTACTCTATGGTCTGCAGGTACAGCAACGTCTACTATTTGGCAGGCCCTCCTTTTTTTGTCTACTATTACTAAGTCCGGCCTTCTTGCCTGGATGAGGTGGTCAGTTTGGATGTCGAAGTCCCACAGTAGTTTGTGGTTGTCATTCTCCAAAACTGCCTCTGGCTTGTGCTGATACCACTTTTCCCCATGGTTGAATCCCATTTGTTTACTTAGTTCCCAGTGTATCATCGTTGCTACTCTATCGTGTCTATGCTTATACTCCTTCTGGGCGAGTTGGCTACATTCACTAGTTATGTGGTTTACTGTCTCATCTCTTTCACCGCACATGCGGCATTTGCTGTTTGTCTGTGTCCTATCGATTTTTGCTTTTATGTAGTTTGTCCTTATGCTTTTGTTTTGGGCTGCCATGATGAGCGATTCTGTTTCTCTCTTAAGGTTTCCCTTTCGTAACCACGTCCATGATTTCTCGT
Source organism: Thysanoteuthis rhombus (assembly GCA_963457665.1). NCBI lineage: Eukaryota > Metazoa > Mollusca > Cephalopoda > Oegopsida > Thysanoteuthidae > Thysanoteuthis > Thysanoteuthis major. The sequence goes on from OY735215.1 coordinate 41,924,251, forward strand.
CTGCTATATCTTTTATCTGTCTTTTAAACTCGCCGTACAATTTTTTCCCTTCCCACTTTTCTTTTCTAGTTTGCTGTACCGTTCCATTGCTTTCTACTTTGTTTGTTGCACTATCCCTCGCGCTCTTTATGATTTCTTCACTATTTGTTTGCACATATCTATCTAGGACTACTTTAGCTCTCTGGACACAATCTTCTATGCTGATGAGCCCCCTACCACCTTCTTTTCTCTTAACGTATAGCCTATCTGTATCATCCCTAGGATGTAATGCTTTATGCATCGTCATAAGTTTCCTTGTTCGCCTATCCATTGATTGGAGCTCTTCCTTTGTCCATCCTAGGAATGGTCCTGTATACCTAACTACTGACACAGCCCAGGTGTTCATTCCTTTTATTAGATTTCTGCTATTTGATTTGGTTGCTAATATTTTCCTTATCCTTCTGAGGTATTCTCTCTTAATTTTCTCCTTCATCTCTTCCCGTTTTATCGTGTCACATTCAAGGACACCTAGGTACTTGTATCGGTCTTGTGCAGTCAATGCCCTAATCTTGTTGTTGTCCGGAAGTTCAATTCCCTCAGTCATTGAAAGCCTTCCTTTATGCATCACCATGATTGCGCATTTTTCTATCCCAAACTCCATTCCTATGTCCTCACTATATTCCCTTACTTCGTTGAACAGAGTCTCAAGCTCTCCCCTGTTTTTTGCAAACAATTTAATATCGTCCATGTACATTAAGTGGTTGACCTTTCCTTTTGTTTTAGAGAAGTGGTATCCTTTGCTGTTTCTCAGGATTCTGTTAAGCGGTATCATTGTTAGAACAAATAATAGTGGGGACAACGAGTCTCCTTGGAAGATTCCCCTTTTTATCCCTACCTCGGCTAGTTTGTCCCCTGCGGCTGTCAAATCTACTTTCCAGTCTTTCATTGAATTACCAATAAATTTAACCACCGGTTCGCTAATTTTGAACATTCTAAGGCATTCGAGTATCCAGCTATGTGGAATCATATCGTATGCCTTTTTGTAATCTATCCATCCCATTGCGATATTCTTTCTCCTTTTCCTTACTTCTTTTAAGATCATCTGGTCTATGTAGAGTAAATCGTTTGCCCCTTTGGTTCCTATCCTACACCCTTTCTGTTCTTCTGGTAGTAGCCCCCTTCTATCCATTGACATGTATATTCTCTCTGCTATTTGCCCGGTCAGGATTTTCCACATAAGTGGTAGGCAAGTGATTGGTCTATAGTTGCTTGCTATGTTCCCCTTCCCCAGGTCTTTTTGGATGAGGGTGGTTCTGCCTTTAGTCATCCATTCTGGTGCTTTGCCTTCATTTAGACAATTTTGGAGTAGGTGGGTGAGTCTGCCGTGTAACGTGGTGAACTTTTTGAACCAATACCCATGGATCCCGTCGGGACCCGGTGCTTTCCAGTTGGCTACTTTCCTAAGAGTATGTTTCAATGTGGTTTCATTCAGTACTATTGGTTCTCCCTTGTCTATATTTTCTAGTTCTTTTCTCATGTTTCCTAACCATTGCGGTGTTACATTGTGTCTTTTTGGGTGCCCCCATATGCTATTCCAATAGTTCTTGGCCTCTGTGGCATCTGGTTTTATGTCCTGCCTTCTTTCCCCATTTAAATCTTGGTAAAACTTTTTCTCATTGTTTTGGAATGTGCGGTTTTGTGTGTATTGGGCCGATCTTAGTCTGTATCTTTTTAGTCTTGCCTCTTTAGCTAGTCTTTTCTGGTGTAACTCTTCGACTACAGTTGCGATGCCTTTTTGCGCTACCTTATATTTGTTATAAAGTCTTACTCGTGGTCTGTCTGTGTGTGGTGTATTTCTAAGCAGTACTTCGTCTCTCTGTAGTTGGGAGATCTGCCTTTGTAACCTTCTCTCCCAGTTGGGTTTCCCTTCCCTATTAGTGCCCAGGTTCTTATCTTGTGTTGTGAAGCTTTGTGCTACCATTTTCACCCCTGCATAAATTAGGTTGTTGAGTTCTAGGAGGGTGTCTGTTTCTATGTGCTGTAAGAGGCAGTTGACCTGTTCGGTCACTTCTCCGACTTTCTTTCTGTCTGTCTTTGTCTCTTAGGGAGGGGAGTGTTGTTTTCTCTCCTCGCATGATCTCTTTCAAAGCTTGTATTTTGCTTTTCTCTTCTTCAGTTGGTGCCTCGTCATCACCCTCTGGTGCGTAGCTTACTGTGGGGGTCTCATGGGGGATTATTCTAGTTTTGTTATTGGTACTAGTTGTGCTGGGGGGGCATTTTTCAGATGTGTCACCTGAATCTCTCTCTACATTAATGCGAATCTCTAGTAGTTCAGTCTCAGACAACCATTTCTTCTTTTGAATTTGCTTTACTTGGTCAGCAAGGCGTTGGTTCGATACTTCCACAGCAGATTTTTCCCTCATCTCAAGGCCAAACGTTAAGTATCATTAGAATCTAAAGAAAACTTCTTTAACTAAGCCCAGAACAAAATCATCCAGGGCAGCCTGTAGTCAAAATAGCATTGTTATTATTAATATCATTATTATTATTATTATTGTTAATGATAAGACATTCAATCACAGAGTAAATTTTAAAATCTAGCCTGAGTTAGTTAGGTCTTCAAAGTAAGTCACCAGAATTCATCCTGAAAAAGGAGGCCTTTTGTCAAAATGTGGCAGACTGTCTTCGATATTCGTTGTTTTTTTTTTTCTTCTTCCAATGCCCGCTGGGTAGGTAGATGGCCAAGCGACCACCGCCAATTTATACTATACTAATCTCGGGGGCGGGGGGGGGGAGGAGGTTGCAAGTGGAAAAGTTCATTCACACACACACATATATATGTATACTCGCCCCTCGCTTTTCTATACTTCTATGGGACAACTCCTTCTGAAATATAAATTATAAATATGATAATTTTAAATTTAATTTTAATTCCACTTACCCACGTGCAGGTCTAAGAAAAAACAACTTTTTTCGACTTGGCAGTGGTCTTCTCATTGCAAGAGAAAATTCCTCAGACTCACAAAGAAAACCATCTCAGAGGTACAAAGATACCTTCTTCTTCTTCTTCTTCTTCTTCTTCTTCTTCTTCTTCTTCTTCTTATTATTATTATTATTATTATTATTATTATTATTATTATTATTATTATTATTATTATTATTATTATTATTATTATTATTATTATTATTAACAACAACTACGACGCAGGAGAAGTAAATGTGCATGGATCCACCCAAGAATCAAATAACCTAATTCGTAGCTTATCACCAACATGTTCATGGAAGCTCATGGGGATTATTTGGGAACCTCTGAAGGTAAGATGTGAATTGTCATGAGCGCTTACTTGAAGGCATGGAAAAATATCATTCAATGAAAAAAGATCAACCCAAAATTCAATCACTTTTCCCTTATTGCTCAATGTGAGATTCACTGAGCAATTTCGGATACATCGTGCGAGCAGTCAGACGAAAAGACGGGAAGGCAGAAGACAGATCGAATGCAACATAATACATGTACTTTTCCAACTTGGTTGACACCGTTAATAAAACTCCGGTCTGCATGAGACAATGTCTTAAAAGAACCGTCTCTGTTTGCATAAGTCTGGCTTTGTCTTTGACTAATCAAACAACTAATGTCTCATCAGAAGTCTCCTTTGACCAATTCCCGAAATAAAATAGGGGATTGTGATCGATGGAGGAAGGTGTAGATGACTTTCGAAACTTCAAGGTCTGTTTACGACAAACAAAATATGTGGAAGAAGAAGAGGAGATCAGACTGATGGGTCGACGCCAGATAAGGAAGACAGTACTAGAATCAGAAGAGAGAAGGATGGGGACACGATCTTCTAAGAGCTGAGCCAAAAGGCGATATGTAAGTAGACTTGTGTTTGTGGTGATAGTACTTAATATGTAAAAGCTATTAAATGATAAGGAATACAGTACACACACACACACACACACACACACACACACACACACACACACACATATATATATATATATATATATATATATATATATATATATATATATATATATATATGAATAAGATTTAAAACACAGAGCGGTTCACTCGCCCGAAAATAATTCGTCTCGACCGATCCAAAACATGTAAAGTTAAAAAAGATTATCTTTTTAAGCCTTCATTCACTGCGTGCTATATCGAAATATAATGAAGAACATTAAAAAATCTGATTATTTTCGTGCATTTTCAGGTGAGATACAGTTTTGCTATTTTGATTATATCTATAGATAAACAGAATATCAGAGCTCCATTTAAACATATTTAAACTTACCCAATACCTGAAATATATCTACTAAGCTGAGGTCTAGTGGAGGTGAGTACAGCCCTCAAGCCAGAGAAATTAGTTACCATTTTCAAATATCTACATGTGTTGGTATTCAGAAATACGATGGTAAACGGTCGACTGAGGGAGAATTTATCACAGATATGTCATACTGTTAGGGAACATAGTCCACTACCCTTATGCACCACCATCCCAGGGCTCTATAATTAGGGTAGTAACATATTCCTTACGCTGGCCTCTTTTGGAAAGAAGATTTTTCCAGGAACAATAACATGAAAAACTACTTAACTGCAAAAAAGAGAATGGCTGCCACCCCAAAAATCCAGAAATCAAAATTTAGTTTGACGATTGATACATATGAGGACTTTAGAAGGCTAAATTAGGCGTTTTAGACATGAGGAATTGAAAAATGCACTTAGTCTGACACGAAGTTATAAGCAGAATCTTGATCTTAAATTTTCACTATATTGTCTTTGATCTATGTTCACCATTGAATCAACTACGTTTTCAAGGAACAATATTATGTTGAAAACTGTGGACTTATGTACTCATTTATATGTATATATATGTATATATATGTATATATATAAATATATATATATATATATATATATATATATATATATATATATATATATATATATATATTCTCTTTTATTAGAAGTTGAGCTATCTATGCATGAAGAAAGCTCAATATCGAAGATAGAGCATATTCAAATATGTGAACAGAAACCAGTTCTTTGCATTGACTGAGTATACTCTTCTCATTGAATCGTAGACTTATGTACCCCCCTACACCCCCACATATATATATATATATATATATATATATATATATATATATATATATATATATATTTAAAGAGAGAGAGAGAGAGAGAGAGAGAGAGAGAGAGCGAAGAGAGCAAGAGAAATCCTCGAGGAATGTAACCGACAGTCCAACGGTTGCACCACCGGCTTGATACTCAGTCACAGCGAAGAACTAAATTTTCTGATCATCTATTTACATATTCTCTACCCACCATATCGACTACTCTTCATGCATAGATAACTCAATTCTAAAATAATAACTATATATATATATATATATATATATATATATATATGAATAGCAAAATAGAAAAAATGAGACCTTAATACAGTGCAGGCACTGCTGTAAATTTCTTTCAATCAACATGAAACAACACCAATAAATCATAAAGTAAAGTAGGCAATTCGTCCCCATGTCCATCATCCCTAAAAACTTCCCATCACCATCTTTAACCTCAAACATACCTGAACATATTATAAATTAAACATCGAGATTAATATTATCCACTAGAGCTCCAAAAGGCTCCAACAGGGACAATAAAACCCAATGCTGAGATACCTAAGTCAAAATAGAAATCACTCCCAGACTACAACTAAGCATCCCAGCAGGAATGACCCCTATATGGAGTTCAAAACCCTTCGACAAAATGGATATCCTCACACCACCCACTACCACACACACAACATTCATACCAAATTCCCAATAAACAGACCCCCCCAAAAAAAAACATGATGAGGCCCAGAGAGGGTAGAAACATGAGCTACTTTGTGTAGCAAATCCACAACGTACTATTTATTCCCAGCTCCACTCTAAAACAACTCAACACCATGAGTAAAATGTATGTATCGAGCACTCTATGAAATAAATCCTTTACATTTCAGAAGTGGCTTTATATCATTGATATATTATTATATTATTTTATACTGCTAGTCTGATTTGTACCACATATACTGTATATATATATATATATGTATATATATATATATATATATATATATATAGAGAGAGAGAGAGAGAGAGAGATAGATAGATAGATAGATAGATAGATATAGGGGGACACATAAGTCCACAGTTCAATGATGAAAAGAGTATATTTCACCCAACAAGTAACTAGTTTTCGACATAATATTCCTCCTTAAAAACGCAGTAGATTCAGAGGTGAACATAAATTGAACGCAATATAGCGAAAATTTTATCGTGTCAGGCTCCGAACTTATTAATCCATGTACTTCTGCCTTCCCTATTGTAACAACTTTAGCACTGATGCAAAGTTTTCCATTATTAAGAAGATGGAGAAGAATGCACCTAATATTGTCACCAAAATTCTTGAATCTCATATGGATATGAGAATTGCCTAAAACATTATTCACTTAATCGACATAACATTGAATTAAGCAACCCAAATAATATAGCAATCAAACGCTAAAAATAATGGAAACAACCCTAATAACATCAACTCAGCATCTTGCATATCCACATGAACACAGATACTAATGGGGAAAATCAATCAGAAATGAAAAATCGAACTATGTCTGCACGACACACTTCTTAAATACGATTATATACCTGTTTTAATCAGTAGCGACTGTGCCGTCTTGGACTTTTAAAAAAAAATTTGCACCCCCACAACAGTAAAAAAGGTTTAAACGGGTTAGCTTGAAAGTTTCATTCTGATTTAGAATTTATTTTTCAAATGAAATGCTCTTACACTCAAATTTCCTTTTAAGATTGCGATCCCAACAAAACATGAAACAGTCTGAAAAATCAAGATAAATAAGGTCTATTGAATGGTGTCTAGTAAATCTTTCTGTCTTCTCGTTTGTTACTTTACCTCGATGAAATGGTCGACTAGCTGGTTAAAGCCACTTTTACGAGCTGTCTCGTTTTCTACAATTAGAACAGAAAGTCATTCAGAATCGCTTTTAATAGAGTGTTTAATCAACTTCGGCTTTGAAAATGATCTTTCTGTTGCAGCAGTCGTAACAGGGAGAGTTGATAACAAAATATAAGCTGAACAAACTTCTGGAAAGCTAGCAAACGAGGTCGAATCTCACCAAATAATCAATTTAGCCGGGTGTCGGATACCTTTGGCTTTTTTATGATATCTCCTCCACATAACTGTTCGAGAATTTTTTTTGAGTGAGTCCTTGAAATCATCGTTGTATTAAGCACTCAGAAGTTTTGATCGTTTGTAATGTTCGTCGTTATCAACACTGTCCAGAACTTTATGGCTAGAACTTTGAATTCCTGAGCAACGCACCTGATAGATTTAAAACGCCCCCGTAACTGATAAACTAAAGTATCAAGAACTCTATAGAGAACTTCAACGTTCTCAGTTCTTCTGCGTTGACTTCGTTTACCTGACAATTTCTCTTCTTTTGGAAGATAGATTTTACCCTCTATGGCCGAGCCAGTTGTATTGCTGTAGTTTTGATATCTTCAAAATATTCTCGTAGCAGGTTTATGCACTCGTTTGCATTTATCAAGTGGTTCATACCGTCTTGCACGTCGGTTGTCAGTTTCGATGTATTTACTTTGAGGAGTTGTTAACATAAGCATTATTACGAAATTAAAGTATGTGTGTGTACTGCTGAACGTTTCTGCTTTGATCTTCCTGTCTACGTTACTCGATTTCAAAATTATTCAGGAGAGTGCTTCTGGGACTGCAAAATATGTAAACCTCAGATTTGTTAAAGCTCCGTCCCTTGGGGACCATCGGGTCCGACATTATCAATTGAGAGTCTGCAATGAAATGTCTTTTCGTGTAGCAGTCGCCACCAGCTAAAACTCACTTGGAAAAACTTGTTCGAGTAGTTATCATCATCATCATCATCATCATCATCATCATCATCATCATCATCATCATCATCATCATCAGTCTTTTAACGTCCGTTGTTGGACATAGACCTTCCAAAAGATCCACCACAATTCTCTCTCATGGGCGTTGCTGAGCCAGTATTACCTGAATTTGTCTATTTCATCTCTCCATCTTGTGTTCTGACGTCCTCGGTTTCTCGTGTGACCCCTGAGGATCCATGTTGTGAGTCGTGGTGTCCATCAGTTGTCTTTCATTCTTGCAACGTGGCCTTCCCATTGCCATTTCATTTTATTCTTATAGTTTCTATGATGTCTCAGACTCCCGTTTTCTTCTTTATGTACTGTGTTGTCTTGTGATCTCGGCATGTAAGGTTGAGCATGATTCTCTCATGCGCACGTTGCATGCTTCTCAGTTTGTAGATGGATTACATATGAATGAATAAATAGTTACGGTCTTATTTCATTATGCAAGCACGCATGGGTCGTCTCGAAGCCCGAAATATCCACTGTGAATAATTTATTTTGAAAGTTACTTGACTTGGCCAAAATAAAGCATTTATGGAAAACAATGTTCTTTTTGAAGATGTGCACTCAAAGTACTTGAATATTTATGAAGTGAATATTCATTTGGCTAAAGGCATTAGATATTGTAGAGTATTCATTCTAAGTGGGTGTGCAATATTGTCACCGTGGGGCTTAAAGCTGTGCTGCTGGTGTGATAGATCTATTTCTAACTAAAATGGTTTTCTGAATTACCCACTTCTTTTTTATTGATTTTTCAGGTTTTCCCAGATATACTGTGGCCCAGATCTCTGGCCCCTACCCCCTTTTTTAATCTATACCAAAGTAAGAGCCATAACAAATAGTACAAATACGAGTAATCAAACTCTCAAATATATTACTATGGCCCTTGAGTTTTTAAAAAAATTCTTTAGCCGCTAATCCTCTTGATATCTTTGATTTTGCTTTTCTCTTTGATTTTTCACCTTTTTTTTAAAGTTTCATCATTCTTAATTGTTCACTATTCCTAACAACTTATACCATAAATTTATCCATATTACTAAGTTGCAATAACCAGATCAAAAAGGAATTTTTAGCAACTTATATCTGAAACTGCCTGCCTTCTTGTTCTGAGACTTACTGATCAGTTCCAACAAACAAAGCACAATGCACACATCTCCACTGGGAACATGGCTTGGATATGAGAATGAAAATGTGCTTATCAGTTCTGCACCTTTCCGCAGTTGAAATCACTTCATATTAACTGATTACGGCTGATGACGGAGATGTACTCCAAAACATGTCCTGAAATCTATATAATGAATATTCCATATACACTGATTATGAAAGTAAAGTAGTTTAACATGAGGGTAGGAGAGAAAGTGGCGTAGTTTGATTAGAAGAGAAAGGACGAGAAGGAAATTGCATACTTGAATATTAGGATAGTAAGAGAAAAGGGGTAAAATCGGGTAGTTTAGTAGAAGGGTAGGAAAGGATTACTCTTTACCAAAAGAGAGGATAAGAACGGAGAAGGATTGATAACTGCTACTGAGACTGATATAAGTGACAGGCACGGCACTTATTCTTTATCATCATCAATCTTTTAACGTCCATCGTTGGACATAGACTTTCCCCAGGATTCGTCACACTTCTCTATCACGGGCGTCACGGAACCAGTACTTTCTGAATTTGTCTAGCTCGTCTCTCCATCTAATATTCTGCCGTCGTCAGTTGCGCATGTGATTTCGGGGGATCCATGTCGTGAGTCACGATGTCCATCGGTTGTCTGCCATTCTTGCAACATGGCCAGCCCACTGCCATTTGAGATTTTTAATGGATTTTATGGTGTCTCTGACTCTTGTGTATTCCTGGATGTACTATGCTGTCTTGTGGTCTCTCCATGTGTGGCTCAGCATTATTGTTTTATGTGCATGTTGCATGGTTCTCAATTTATGGATCCGTCTCTTGGTTAGGTTCCATGTTTCAGCTTCATAAGTGACTATTGGGAGGATGCATTGGTTATAGACCAAGAAGGGTGTATAACCTTATTCTTTATACGATTACACAAATACAAAGATAACTGCACAACACTTACACACGCCTACATATACACTCTTTCTCTCTCACACACACACAATAAACCTTTTCAATGTCAGAAACCATTGATTAAAATTTTCCACTAAAACTGTCAACATAGGTTTTTAGATTTTCAGGGGAGTCTGGATGTATGTACAGTTTACATGTATAGGCTGCTTCAATGGAGCTAAGGAGCTGAAACTTCAAACATTTACTCCTTATCATGTCTGTCAAGAGACAGTTTCCACTGAATGACTAACCAGACCTGTTTCGCTACTTTTTTCCTTTTCCATTTTTCATAGAACTCTCCTCTTTTTTTAAAATCTTGAAAATCCATTCCCAACATTCAAAATAAAGAAGAAGAAAAAGAAGATGAAGAAGAAGAAGAAGAAGAAGAAGAAGAAGAAGAAGAAGGAGAAAAAGAAGAAAGAAAGAAAGAAAGAAAGAAAGAAAGAAAGAGAGAAAAAGAAAGGAAACGAGTATTAATGAATGATGACGAGGGATATGGAGCATAATGACGGAGGAAAAAGAAAAAAACGGAAAGGAGAGAGAAAATGAAAAGAATATAAGATGAGGAATTAACGATAAGAATAAGAAGACGACGAAAGAAAAGGAAGAGGGAAAAAATGACAGAGAGGAAGAAGAAGAAAGAGGAGAAGATGAAGCAAAGAAATATCAAATACGAGATTTATGCTTAATCCGATTATCCAATCATAAGAACATCTCTCAAATAACCCACACATCAAAGATTTTAAAAAATGGAGATCTTTACAAAAAGAGATTTGCATCCATCTTTATCTTTCCTGCAATTTGAAGATCCATTTTTCTTCCTTTGTCTTCCCTTTATTCAAATTCCTGGTTTTATATCTTTTTTCCTTCTACTCTTTCGAAAAGATTCCTATGACAGACCTTTGGCAAAAAAACACCAATAAAACATGAATTGCACAGGTAAAAACGGAAGGATAACTAAATGCTTAGATATAAACAGGTCTGGTTGGTCACTCAATAGAAACCTCCATGCAACCAATATTTTTTAGCCACATGCCATGTCAGGGGTGATCAATTAGGAAAATTGGAAAAGGGAGGGATCAATTATCAAGTTACTTCTCTTTCATTTTGTTGGATGATGATCATTAAATCAGAAAAAAAAAAACAAGTAGACACAAATAGCGGACCAAATTATCAAAATATTTTCAGTCTTATAGCTCAATTTGTAAATGTGATGCATTCATGCATACATAAATAGCCAGCCAGACCGACCTGAAAATTGAAAGGAACCTATGTAGGTGTTTATTACGGTGATTATTTTGGTTAACAACTCATAAAAGGTATATATATTTATATATATAGTGTCATCCACAGACAACTGTTTCGATGTATTGCATCTCTTCAGTGTGGCTATAGACTTTCCATTTACCCATCCACGAGGTAGGATTGAAACCTTTGCATCAAACCTGATTCGCATCAGACCTGAAGGCCAATAACTTACCTCTAGACTACGGAACTGAACGATCAGTAGGACTGAATTTAAGCGATATATTTATTTTACGCATAAATTCCCCATCCACCAAAGTGCTCTGTCCCTAAAAGATAATAGATAATAGATAAATTCAAAAAGATAAGTATATATAGTTATATATATATATATACACCAACACACACTGACACACACACACACACAGAGACATATATATATATATATATATGTATATATATATATATATATATATATATATATATATATACGTATATTTTAGATGTGTTGTATTACTTTCAAATGATCTATTATTCACCATGTAAGAAGATGGGATCATTTCGAATAGATTTACAATGTAATATAACGCATTCATAATTATTTCTGTCGGATTATATATATGTTTCTTATTAATAGAATTATCCGCGTTCTGGAACAAATAGAGCGGATATAAGCGGTGAAAAAACACCATTCCTGCGGAAGGGAATTCACTCTATTTACGCCGTCTATTGATATAATGCATTCATAAATATTCATATCGGATTATATATCCATTTCCTTTTAATAATAATAATAATGATAATAATAATGATAATAATAATACACACACACACACACGCATATATATATATATATATATATATATATATATGGAAGTAAGTAGGTTGTTAGAAATAAATTAAGATAACCTTGTGTGCAAGGGAAAAAAAGAAATAAAAACGTAGATAAGAAAGTTTATCCTGCTTCTACATTTGAGAAAAGAGAGTCACTCATCTTGCCCCAACTGCAATCAAATATGGCTTTTTATTTTATTGTGATCTATATTTCTATCTATGTGAAACTGCTACCCGATTCAACTCTCGCATGCATTGTGGGTTAAATTCCAGCCCGTACTTGATATGTTTTGATATCAGCGCATTGGGTCATTTTTTTCACACCATCTTTTTTTGTAAAATTTTCACATATCTACGACTACATGGGTTTGTATTGTGCGCCATCATTTTATTTAGTTCCGAAACTGATCAAAAGATGGCAGTGTGGTTCAAATTGGAAGAACCAAGGTGGATGATGAGTCCACATAAAGAGGAAACTGCAGATAGCGCGTACTGGAAGGGAAAATAATAAGGACACTTGAAAATAAACTGTGGATCAGGAGAACTACTGAAAAAGAAACAGTTGATAAGGGGGACCGATAAAAGGGAAACTATCGAAAGAAAAAAAACAATTTCGATCCATAATCCGATCCCTGTGAACGCTGGTGACGTCATTTTTGTACAATTCTTTCGTGTTCTTATATAACGTAGCTATTATTAGCTAACTTGGAACTGACAAAATGAGTTATAGAGATTATAGAGTTATAGTGAACAGAAGCAATAAGGAATACGCTTTACAGAGTTAATCAACATGAAAACAAAATATATATTAGATAAATGAATTATGACTGATCAGGGAGAAAAGTCCCTTTATTTCACTTCTGCTCGATAAGAAAAATACCCGTCTTAAAACATAGTACGTATATCCAGCTTTTTTCTTCAATGCGGGTAAGTCAAAGACAAATTGCTAGAAAATCATTAAAACATTTATTTCATCCTCCATCTAGGGCCATACACTTCTGAAAGCGGTGGTTCCATTTTTTAAAGGAATCCCTAAGGGATTCCGTGCTCTTATTTAGGTCATGTCAAAAGGTTGTTTTGGCATCGTTAAAGGACTTGGGCCTTGTACCTTTAATTGTTCTCAGAGTTTTGGAAAGGACATGATAAGGGTTTTTGAATGAATGGGGTGAACTTCAACTACAGGATTCTAGCTGTTGCTAACCTTGAAGAATGAGCAGGTGCATTACCATGATCGGAAATAAGAATCCTTGGTATATGCAACATCATTTTTATCCTAATACTTAATAACCCTAATAAAAAAAGATGTTTATTATAAATCTAAAGCATTACAGGAAGTGCAGTTAGTACTGAGAGGTTCACCAAATGTGTATAAGGCCGTTTACTGTTAATTTCTAAATAACTCGCTAAGCAGTTCATATAACTAAACCCCACAACAAACGATTGGACACAAATGTTCAGAGACAAACGTTCGGAAACAAACGTTCGAACACAAATATTAAGCATTGTTCATCGACTGTGCATTACTGTGTATATATACCATTGACTATTTGCAACTGTTCGAGGGACGTTTGCAAAGAAACGGTGCTTGTTCTCGCCTCAATGTTTGCTTACTGCTTTGGTACCGTTTACAAGCAGTTTTGCACAAATGTCACATAAACGTTCAAAGAACATATCTGTTCCAGATGGGGAACTAGTTGCAATATTTTTTGGCTTTCCCTCGTATATACGGATATACCCCTGCTGTCTTGATAATGGCCTAAACTAGAGCTACCCTTGCACAATGCTAGGGAAATCTTAGGAGTGTCTTTGATAACTACTCAGCTGTTATTTCTTGTGTAATCAGTCAACTGTTGTACGTCATTTTCAAGCTCTGGGGAAATCCATAACATTGGTTTCTCACCAAGGATACGGATCCCCTTAGAGGGCGTAATTAATTTTGAGAGGGGGTACGAGTCCGTAAGTGAAAAAAAATCCTAAATTATTCGAGGAATTCTCTTGACTGTTTGCAAATGTATCGTGATGAAGATGATTTATCAATTTTTTTCACACATATGCAGTACCCATTTAAAAAAGTATCGTTTGATTAAAGATGTGAGGGGTGCATGAAGGCCAGGCCCAACTTCTAAAGTGGGGCGTAGTGATAAAACGGTTAAAGACCACTGATTTCGAAACTGGGAAAATAGGTTCCAATGGAACTTATGGAAACCAATATGTCATTCTTGTTTATCTCTTGATCAACGGAGGACAAGTCATTTTTGGACAAGAAAGTCACCGGTGATGTAAAATAAAAGTATTTCGAAAATCGTTGCTCAATCAATGAAAACATTTAACATCTTAATGTGAACGGAACCAACAGCGGGAAAATTCATTCCCTGTCTTTGTTGGGATTTAAAATAATTATTTTTCATTACGAAATGCTGGTACTTGGAAGAAATGTTACAACGCTGCAGTGACTGAATGAACAGTGTTTTTGCTGTGGGATAATGTTCGTCCCCAATTATGATGGAACGAGTAATCATGGAGCAAAGATTGGGGTATTCTACCACATGTGGTGCAATTTCAAGACCTATCAACTTTAGACGATTCAGTTTCACTCTATACCACATTTTTTTTTTAAATTTATAGATCGAGCAATTGCAAAGAAAAGAATTCAACGAATCAAAATTAGAATCGCTATTTTCTGATGGATTATCCACCTTAGCTTGAAGGTAGTGTAAACTCAAACAAAAACTGGAAAATAATCCAATATCATGAAGTAATATAAATGGAAAATGCTCAAAATTATTGCAACACCCCAATGATATACGAAATATTAGAAAATCTCTCCCAGAACGATCAATCATAATTATTTGTGTCTTTACTTCAAAGGTTTCCGGTTGCAATCACTGGGATTCAAGTGAGTTTTACTACTAATCATTCATTGGCATATATGATGGTTATGAAATTTTATATGCATTGTCTTTGTATCGTCTCTTCAATAGAGAAAAAATGTAATGTCTCCCAGCTTTACAATTCATAATTTTCTACATATTAAGACCAGGGGGTGACTGGACTGGATCAAGTTACTGCAATCTTTCTTGGGTATCTAGCATTGCCCATGTTATAGTGAACAGTGTAGAATTACGGGAGTAGAATCAGATAATGCTACAATCTTGTGGTTCTAGATAAGTTAAGAATCAAGTAGAGGAGAACAGTGAATTAAAATTTAATTGAGCCTGACAAGACAATGGAGAGCAAGATCTAATTATTCTGGTGGACCAACGAGACCGACTGAAGCGTCCAAGTAGTTAGTAATGATGGGAAATAGTAGAGACGTGATGGAGTCATCAGCAACAGGAGAATACTGGAAGAGATTCATCCAGGAAGTAATCCATCGCCTCGGTAATCCTCTTTTCCTTTGCTCGAGCATATTATCGTGTTTCGTAGATTGGTCTCTCTCATCAATCGACGTGACAAGATAAGATGTACGTTTCGGCACTATTTTTTTGCTTACTTTTTCTGGCTCCATCATTTTCATAGCTCTTGCATTCTCCTTCGTGGTACTTTTCCTTTTCGCGACTGCACCTGACCGCCAATTAACGACGGCAACGCAACAGGTGTTCGATTTGGCAAGAAGCCACGCAACACATCCAGTCCTCGGAGATCTAAATACTTTTACTATTGTCGTTTTATAGGTTTTTCTTCCCCACAATTGCAATCTAATTCAGGTCATTGGTTGACTGGCTGCAGACAAGTCTGGGTGTGACTCGACAATGGTGCAGATCATAACTATGCGCAGGTGACACAACAATTTAATTACACTGCGCAGCTAACAAGATGACGTCTGGGGCACAGTAAGTGCTTATCCTATTATCGAGGAGACAAAATGCAGCTTCAAAGCAATCGGCTCACTAATGGAAGGAGTGCCAATAGAGAAATTTCCTGTGTGATAATAACCATGCAGTAGGATTGAAAAACGAAAAGTGGTCTGGCTTCAGAAAGTATGTATGTATATATATATATATATATATATATATATATATATATATATATATATATATATATATATATGTGAATCTGTCATAGAATCTCAAGACCTGAAAGTGTGATGACTGTAATCATACTCTTCTCTCAAAGGCAAGCTATGTAAATCACACTAAATCACATCGAAAAGCTGAAGATGCAGACACAGACTGCATATAACAATATTTTACCTCTTTCTGCCAACAATACCACTTGTGAAGTATGTTGCAAGGTGTGTAAGACGAGTCTTGGGCTCGAAAGACATATGAAAGTACAGAAGACTGTCATTACACAGACAGTTTCAATCAATCCTATGATTGTCTGTTTTGGACTTTGCAGGCCAGCAAATGGACTTGGAGGCCACCTTACAGCTCATGGGCGTAATGGAGTGAATCAGGATTTTTGGGTATGAAACTGATGCGGTTGTCTTCGGATATGATGAAATAAGCGTCATATACGTACGTATGATTGTTCATTTCCCTTCATCAGTTCCAATCCGTTCATATCTATTTATCAATCGTAAGTGTAAGAAAGTAAATCAAAAGACTAGTTTCTGGAAAAATTGGAGTACGGAAACTTACTTCAATCTCCAAATTAGGTATCTATGTATATATTTATCTATCCATCTAATTCTGTTCACATCTATCCATCTGTCTATCTAATTCTGGTCATATCTATTTTTTTTCATCCATCTTATTTTGCTCATTATCTATCTCTCTTTTTACAGGTAGAGAGAGAAATAACGCCGATCGTTCCTGTTTGGTTATACTGAGAAAAAAACTGTAACATTTTGCGTGTCAGAATTATATCGACTGGCAAATGAACAAATAAGTAAGCAATGAAAATAAATAAGCAAAAACGAGAAAAAAAATGAAAAAAAAATGGTAAAAAAATCATGGGTAAAAAAAATTCAAATTTATTTCCTTTTTAACAGAGGGAAGAAACCAGATACAAATCGTTGGAGACATCGTCGAATTGGACAATTATTTCGAACAGCTTCACAACAACCGACCACACTGCGCATGTCAGGCTGTATTAACGTAATGGCGGCTCACTTGGCGGGAATTCGCTTTACGTATTGCAGAGTTCTACTTTTTGAATCCTACCTTTTTTTATTATTATTGTTGTTATTGTTGTGTCATACCGTTGTGATTTGAAGGATGCTAACTTGATTGGAAGGAAGTTAGGTAGAGAAAAAAAAATCAGAAACTAAGGTAGGGTGTTAAGTAGGGTGTTGGTAGTATGCTGTTACCGAGAGTATGAGGATATGAATACACATACGCACTTATATACGTTAATGCACAAACACGTATATATATATATATATATATATATATATATATATATATATATATATATATATATATATATATATATATATATATATATATATATATATATACGTATGTGTGCGTGTACATGTAGGTATACTACCCATGTAAAAAAATGACGTAATCAGCTCACTTATAGAAGATGCATCCAGCTTTTGTTTTTCTTTGCAACAAATAAACAACTCACAGATATGACACAAAACAATCTTTGTTCAATAACTTGACATTCTGGCTTGATGAAATATAACTCAAGCAAATTAAATCAACATGTTTTAATAACTGGTATATTTTTTACAAGATCAAGTAGAGGAAAGAATTTCGAAATCATCAAATGCTGAGGAAACTTTGTTGCTCCTCACCGAGTTTTATGACGGCCTGTATTTTTCGAGGCGTGGACTTCACAATGAAATAATATTCTTCATCAAACTACTTCTTACTTTCTCTAATAACAGTTGACAGATCATCCTTGGGGGATAGAACCTTGTCATGAACCATTTCTCTTTCAATTTACACATGAATTTTGAATCAGATTGAGATCCGAACTGCATGCTTACCATATCATTGAGTTGACATGCCTTTCCCGGAGAGAGGCTTCAACACTTGTTTCCATTGCTACAATGAGAAATGTGTCCAAAGTTTCAGTGCATTATCTGTTGAGGTACTGATTGCCATCTCTCTTAGTCTTTTACACGAAATACAAATCCATATCATAAATGAGTCAGAATACTCGATTGTTCTCTTCGGGCACTGATATTTATATGATTAATTTGAATAGCATTATACAAAAATTGTAGAATCATTGCCTTGGTCAATGCAGATTTATGATTCATCACTGAATATCACTTTCATTCAATCATCCACACAATACGATTGATTCTCTTCAGCCCATTGAGAGCTGATCTTCTGTTTTGTTGTTAGATCTGGTGTCCGTCTGGCTTTTCTGTACGTGAATTCAATTTCATTCGGCCAATTTCTCTGAGTTCTTTCACAAACACTGATTGCTGTTTCTGCCCATTTGTTTTGCAGCGTATTTTATATACTCAATGCATATTGATTAGAGTTTTCTATCCTAACACCTTGACATCTCATAGTTCTACCAGTACGTTTCCTCTCATAACCTTCCTGATTTGTTTATACATGCACCAGATTTCAGACACAGCTGACTAGGAAAAATATTTTTGACCACCTAGCATGTTAGATATCCTTTTTGGAAGAATTTGATAATTTTTTCCCTTGTTTCCCAACAATAAGTGCAACCGTTGGTCGATGTCTGCAAGTACTCTCTTGTAACGGAAGACTAACTTATTCAGACTTGTGTTTGCATTGGTTCAATAATTTTTTCTTCAGCATCGAGGGATTTCATCATTCTCTTTGTATACCTTTTTTTAGTTATATTTCATGACTAAGAACATCAAGCTATTGAACAAAGTTTGTTTTATGTCATGTCATTCATGTATTCATTTGCTGATTCCATAGTTTCTTCCAAGTAAAAAAGATTACAGAAATACATATAAACAAATGTAGAGAGAGAGAGAGAGAGAGAGAGAGAGAGAGAGAGAGAGAGAAACAATCATTAAACACACATACACACACACTATCATATATACGTATAGCATATTGAGCATGACAGTATTTTTTTCATTCATTTTTCTAGTTTACCAATAAGCAGTTACTGAATTACCACCTGAAAATGACCGATGACGATTGGAAGCGCTTGAAAAACTACAGTACGAACTATGAACAATTTCTTCATTCTTGTAAAAGCTATTTTTGTATTCTTTGTTATAGAAGAAGAATGTCTGTGGTTGGTGAACCTGATTTTGAATCTGGTGAATGATGGTCCTATAGACTGTAGAATTTCGATTCATTATGTTTTCCGATGGTGTTTACCTTGGCTTTATAAATCGCAATTGCTAGATTACATATCTAGCCAACAGGGTAATTCTCAGTTACTGTAATTTTTGTTGTCATTCAGGAATATTCTATCGTTGTGTGACTTGATAGTTTTTGTAATGTTGTTGTTTGCATGAAAAGCTGACTTTAAGGGTATGTTTTATTGAATATTTTATGTAAACATGATCTTTGAGGAAATGCTTAGTAATCGTAGTTAAACATATCATTCCAAGTGGATTAAACTGAAGTGTGTTTCTTTTTGCTTATTTTTTCTTATTTTCAACGAGATTGTATCCTAATTTAGTGTTTAATTTTCTTAGATTTAATGCATTCATGTATATTTTTGTGTTGCCATATTTCTTGGAATTTAGAAATAGTTATTTGCTCAATAATTGCTGATTGCATGATAAGAATTAGAGTTTATATGCAATAGGATGTCATTATCTTTTATTTTTTAGTTTAAATCTACGTGTAAAAAGTTTACTTTCAATTTTGTTAAATTTCTATTATGAACTCAAGCTCTCGGAATATTCAAAGTACTTCTTTTCTCGTTTTGTCAGTTTTTGGCATGTGGTAATTTTGAGTGTTATGCATCCGTTATTTCACTACATGCCCATGATATATTTCTGTATCATATTTTTTTTATAGTATTTAAAATATAGATTCCTATTTGTGTCAAGTTGCATATACCCCTGTGATTCCATCAGGAATATGAATGATGCGCATTGAATAAAATTGTTAATATGTGTTTGTATATGCTTAAACAAGTACGTTGTGTCGTCAGAGACCGATTCAACTCATCTTGATACTAACTTGCACCGTTAACAGATGGACTTGTCTAGGCTTTATGAGCTTAGGAGAAGCAATAATGCTGTAGAAAGAACCCAGAATATTCAAACTATTTTTTGGATAGCTTTTCTGAACCGGAGATGGTTTGAAAGTTTATGAAAAGGTAAATTCACCGTGAGAGATGCATTGTGAACAGTTTATCATGTTGATGATGACGATGGACTGCTTCCGATCTGTACTCGATAGGGATAATGATGTTACTGTTAAAACACGATCTCAACAACCGTATTCAAGCCATTTAATGGTTGACTGTCATTTGCAAAATCTTTGAAAGGTGAAAACAGGCTCGCCATATATTGTCAGAAAGTAGCCGTAAAGCGAGGGTGGACGTATGTATTTGTCAGCGTTCTCTCGTGACCACATCCCACTATGATTAAAGACTGGTGATAGAAAATACGAAAATATAAAAGGGTATGTATGTATGTATGTATGTATGTATGTATGTATGTATGTATTTATCTATCTATCTATCTATCTGCTTATGCGTGTGTGACCGTTCCAGAATTACTTTTGAGAGTAGGAAAGCAATAAATGAAAAAAAATCAATAAATAAATAAACAAATAAATAAAACAAAAATAAAAAGGGAAAACAAAAAAATAAAATACCCCCACCTAAAAAATAAAACACAAAAAAATACACACATATGAAAGTGTCTGTATATTTCTGAAGGAACCGCAGAAGTAATTTTTCGCGTATTATTTTGAATATTACAGGAAATTACCAAATTTAGACTTTTACTGAAAGTGTACTACATTGTATTGGGGAGTTTTTTCCCTTTCTTTTCCCTCTTCAGAAAAAAACCCAAAAACATTTGCGCAAAATATAAAAAAGTGTCGAGTGTAATTTGTTATTGAGTGGGGAAATCGATCTGTGTTGCTTTGAAAACGATTCGGGCACTTTTCTGAGAGAACATGACGGGTAAAATATTACAAAGAAATGATCCAAACAAACTGAAGGAAAACTGTTATAAGCGTCTGATATTTTCCAGTGATGGATATTTTGTTCTTCACTTGTTTTATTCTCTTTTTGATTGTTTTTTTGGTGATAAAATCCATACATCTAAATTGTCTTTCTTTCTTTTGAAATTATTTTCTCTCTCTCTCTCTCTCTCTGTCTGTCTCTCTCTCTATCTATCTATTTCGTTCTATTTATCCATCTATCCTCTTTCTTTTTTTTAAAAACATTTTTTTATCGCTAGAATTTCTTTTTTGGTGGCATATTCCGTATACCTAAATTTTCTTAATGTCTTTTAAAATAATATTTTCTTTTTATTCCCCTCTGTTTCTCCCTTTCTTTTGTTCTATCTTTCTGTCTTTCTCATTACTTTAAAAAAGAAAAAAAATATTTCTTTGTTGGTGATACATTACATGTATCTAAATTTTCTTTTTGTCTTTCAAATGTACATTTTCTTTTATCTTTCCTCCTTTTCTTTTTTTATATTCGTTCTATCTATCACTCTTTTGTCCTTTTTATTTTGTTTTTAGACTTCATTTCTTGGTGATACATTCCATTTATGCAAAATTTCTTTCCGCTTTTCAAAATTATATCATCTTTCTATCTTTTAACCTTTCTTTCATTCTATCTTGTGTTCTCTCAATTTTTCTTTCTTTCTTTCTTATTTTTGTTTTGAGAATTTCTTTTTTGGTGATAAATTCCATACATCTAGATTTTCTTTCCATCTTTTAGAATTACATTTTTTCTATCTTTCCGTCTTCTTTCTTTCTTTTGTTCTATCTATCTTTTTTCTTTCTTCTTTTCTAGTTTTTAGCCTTTCTTTTAGTAAATAAATTCAATATATTCCAATTTTTTATTTTGTTCGTTGAAATCATTTTTCAATCTTTTTCTCTTCCATTCTTTCTTATGTTCTATCTAGCTCTCTTCCTATATTTCTCTCGTTCTTCCTTTCATATTTTTTATTTTATTTTAGAATTTCTCTTTTGTCAATGCAATCTACAAGCCTTTCCTTTCCGTCTCTCAAAATTTCAATATTCTCTTTCTATCTTCCTCTCCTTTTTTTCTTTCTTCCTTTCGTTCTACATATCTTTCTTTATTTCTTTCTCTCTTTCTTGATTTTTTGGGGGTAATTTTTTCAGTGAATAATGTTCCGTTTCAGTAAGATTACGACTAAACATTGATTACAATTAATGCCTATTGTTTTTTTTTTAATATAAAACTGAATGAGGGGTCACGAAAACATTCGACTCATCAGTCGCAAATAAAAAAAAAAGTTCGAGAAGTCCCCCCTTCCTTTTTTACAACTAATTTACCGTCATCTCAATTTTTTCATTTGATTTTAGGTTATGATTTTTGTTACCAGTAAAAGAAAAGAGTGAATTAAAATGTGTAGTGCTCCCAATCAATAACATCTCTGTTACCTTTTGATACGTGTAAGTTGTTCCGAAAAATCTTTTTGGTTCAGGTTGGGGTTTGTTATTTACAGTGTTACTATAATCCTGGACTGGATATTTACATCTGGTGCAAGACAATAGTCAAGGTCAGCATTAAAGTACCAACGTGAATACAATAACCTTCCAAGAAAAGACATTCAAAATGGCTTCATTTGGAGAAGTATCCTATGTAGAAGATTTCTGAAGGAAAGAGAATGGTCTGTTTCAATATTTATATGCAAAAGACAATACCAAGGCGTACAAAACAGAGTATAGTGATGTATGAACGCGTGCAACACGTTTTCAAGTGGCACAAAAATCCAAAGAAAAGCTGTCTTGATTCTAACAGTTTCGTTGAAGTCACGAGAACAGCTTTAAAATGAGTTAAAACATTAAACAAATGTTTTTCTTCCACTCAGTATTTATTTCAGTTCGAGTCTGATTTCCCTATCAACACTCCCACTACCCCACCAGCTGATTGCTAGGAGAGAAGCATGTATCTCTGCCCCGGTCTTCTATCGGTAACTTGATAGCTCATGTATCTTTAACTTTCCCCATTCCCTGACCAGCCGGGTTCTGGTAGATATGAACGCTCCAGGTGTCTCCGTCGAACTGCTGTAAAAATTCAGATGCCCCTCTTGTTGATATTGGCTTCTCTGTTTGAAGAGTTGACCAATAGGAAGAAAGAGCTACTTTTAGGCTGTACGTTGATCGCCCAAGCGAATCAAAACTCGCCGTAAGGGAGAGTATGATTGGCTGACCGATCCCGCAGCGAATTCTTGCTAAATCTAATAGTTTATTTTCCTTTGTTCGGTGTGCAAGCATATGAACGGCTGCTTTTCCCCTTTGTTCGATATGCAGACATGCATTCTCTACGCTGAGACAGCCGTATTGTGCTGAGAATTTGCCTGCAGGATCAAGATGGGAACGTATGCCCCAAGGTAATCAGTGCAACACAACATTTCTACACAACTTTTAAGAATAAAACTGACCCTGTGACGAACTTCATAAATATCAGTAAAAAATGATTGATACTCTCCCTGTTGACTTTTCTTTTTTGACGACGTAAAATACATTCCCAAAAGTATTTTTCTAAGTTGGTTCAGAATGTAAACGCCACCTCTGTTGTCAAACCCCACATTGGCCAGACCTTGTGAATAAAAAAGAAAAGAAAGAAGGGATGATAAATATGCAAGATTCACGAAAAGGCGTTTTTTTAAAAACTTTTTCTTTTAATGTAATCCCTGCTGAGATAATCGGGTGTTATATGCCAGTGTATGTTTTATATACGGACTCCTGGAGAGTAGGGAGAGGTTCCTTTATCAGTTTATAGAGCTGAAAGAGAGCGCAGCTGTAACGCTCCAACGTTTCACAGCATCGGTGTGAGCTTTGCGCGATGTGTACATTCTACATATCATTTGATATCATCGGTATGTGAGGCATGTAAAACAAATCAGAGATACGTGTTTGTTTATAGAGGCACAGAATTTGGAAAAAAAGCTCAAATGTCACAATCACGTTCACGCAACCTACAAAATAAATGGATAAATAAGATTTGATATGAGGCACAAATAAACAGTCCCTGAACAACAACAAAAAACAAATCAAAACAACAACAAACGTATATAACATAGGTGCATACATCAACCATGTACACATTGTCCAATCTGCGACTTTTTTTGCATAAGGAATATCATAGTTTGCTACCTTTCATTATCGATTTTTGTAAGTGTTGTGAATTTGATCCTCACTGGATGTTCACAGTTGTACATTTGTGCTATACTGAGCTAAGCTTTGTGAGTATCAAGGGCAGTAGCCATCAACCTGGGCGATACCGACATTAGTTGGTGATTTGAAATTTCAAGTGGGTGATAGACCAATTATTGGGGTGCAATCTTAAATATTATGTCTGTTCAACACCAGAAATCAATACGAACAATTTTCAAGCAGCAAAACTTATGACCCAAGGCTTCCATTTTCTTTAAAATTGATGTATGACGAATACGTTGTATATTTACTTTTTGGAGTCTTCGTATCATTTTTTTTTAGGTAAATTCGGTATTTCAGGTAACAATTTTCCGGTGCTATTTAGCATAGTTGTCGATGAGATTCTTTCACGTTTATAGGGTTCGATCCAACAGTTGAGACTCTGTTCCAGAATGATGGGAGCTTAGTATTTCGGCAGGAAGCTTTTGTGCAGAATGGGTTAGATTTGAGTTGAACTGAGTATATCAGGAGACATTTAACAAGGTCGTCTACCAAATCCTCTCGGGTGTATTGGGTTTGATCCCAGAACCGAGGCTCTATTCTAGACTAAGGTAAAATTAGTCTTTCAGGAGACTATACAGCGATATTCAACTAAGACGTCTACCGGATCGTTCCTAGGGGATGTAACCCTACAAATGTTTTCCTTATATAAAACTTTGATAAATGAATGTATAATGTTGCGATAAGCTGTGTCACGTGTAGAATTATGAAACAATCGTTTATTTACTGAGCCAATGCACAGTAATTGTAAAGGTGATTACGATAACATTTACTCTTTCATGTTAAGCATTCAACATTAATTAGATCCTCGTATTCGAGATTAGTATTAATTCATTAACCTAATCAAGAAGGTAATTGCGCGTTGAGGAGGGACGCTGCTAATGAAACATGAAATTATTGAGACATTTCGTTCTTTCTTTCCATCTCTTCGAAAAGCTTTCAATTGTTTTTAATTAATCATACAATTAAGCTAATGTGCCAGAGGCAAAGGGCGGGGATTGAGAAAAAGAAAGGAAGACTGAAAGAGAGAAAGGAAGAAAAGATAAATATCTTGAGAGAGAGAGAGAGAGAGAGAGAGAGAGAGAGAGAGAGAGAGGCATAGATGGATTTGAATGGGGCACAAAGAGAAAAAGAAATGTACTTATACATAGAGAGAGAGAGAGAGAGAGCGAGAGAGAGAGAGAGAGTAGAATGTGCAGGGGAAAAATAACAAAAAAGAAGGTTGAAAAGGAAGAACGTGATATACATATCAAGAGTAGGCGAGAGAAAGAGGGAGAGAGAAAGAGTGTGTGCAAGAAAGAAGGTGGTATATAGCTAGAAAGAGACAAAAGGAGAAAGAAGCGGAGTAGGAGTAACGAGTGAGACAAATGCAGAAAAGGAGAAACTTTTAGAGAGTGAAGAGGGATCTACAGAGAGAGAGAGAGAGAGAGAGAGAGAGAGAGAGAGAGACAGAGACAGAGAGAGCTTAAGACAAAGCGGATTATGAAAGAGCAGACAAATATTGACTGAAGAACCAAAAGAGAGCGAAAGAAGGAAAACGAAGGAGTGCAAATAGAAAAGAGTGGGTGGCAATATATTGGGATGAAAAGAAAGATGGAATAATAGACAGACAGAAATGAAAAGTATTGGAATGAGAAGACTGAGATGTAGCAAAATAGAGCGATAGGAAGAAAAAGAAAAAGATTTGATGATATATATGTATATATATATATATATATATATATATATATATATCAATTTCTTCATATTGCTCCACTATCTCACAAGCATACAGCAGCCTCAACAGAGAGAGAGAGAGAGAGAGAGAGAGAGAGAGAGAGAGAGAGAGAGAGAGAGAGAGAGAGAGAGAGAGAGAGAGAGAGAGAGAGAGAGAGAGAGAGAGATCTGAAAGAAACATTAGAAACAAAACACCGTAAGAGTTACCGGAAACTCACTCCTTTCAAGACGGTGTAAGTGAACGCTAGCTTTTTCTCAAGGCGTTTAGAGAATATTAACAACATCAAAGGATATGTTGAATTTAAATGCTATAAAACAAGACAAAAATTGATGCTGGGGATTAGAAAAAGGAAAGACAATTAAGATAGAGATTTTAATCTCATTCCAATTCGTTGCATCCCCTCACCGATGGCCTTTTAACGATTAGTTCCCAGCTTTGAGATTTTTCTTAGTATTTATTTCATTCATGCAAAAGTTTTCATCACTGGTTATGACAAAATATCTCATGCCTATAAATTTGAAGCATCATCTTCAAGTAATCAAAGTTTTATCCCTGTCCTTTATTGACCTTGTGCTACCTTTCGGCTAAACTGCATATTCCACCATATCAGGTTGAGAGAGAGGTTTCTAGAATCATTTTGGAAGAAAAACAAGCTTTTATTCAGATAAATTCATAGTATCGTTACTCAGTCACCGGGTGATTTCTTTCGTTTTTTATGACTATAAATTTTCAGCTATATTGTGTATCAAATCACCGTAGCTCCACACGCTTGACGAACCAGTCGACTGGATTACAGATTTTTCTTCCTTTGCTCGCCAGTGTGTGTGTGTGTTTTCAGGCAATCTTAGTGACATTTTTGGAAATACAACCTACATTTCTTTTTATTTATGGTCTTTCTGGGGCCAAAATCTTGTGTGAGTATTTTGAGATAATTTCGGATGAAAAATCTATTTCAAAAAACATAATATTGGATAAAAAAAAAATCAAATGATTCTGGTACACGCGCTGGCTACGTTCATTCACTTATGTGAGGTACGGATATTCCATCATATTATGATAATTGCATCATTTCGACCACTTCCTAATTCGTATAGATACATAGCTTTCTTTTTATGTCACTAGCATATTTCCACTGGCTTTACGCCACCTTTCTGCTGAATTCACTAGAGGACTATTCCAGTATTATTTCTGTGAATTTTTAGAAGAATTTAATGCAATCTTTAAATAGTTGGAATTACACACCTCAAAGTTAGTATTGTATGGAGCAAAACATCCATCTATCTACCTATCTATCTATCTATATGCATATATATATATATATATATATATATGTTTATATATCATAAAGTATTAACACGTATGTGCATTTGTTTGTACTCAAAGAAGTTGAGGACGGCGCATCATAGATCAGAAAAAAAAATATCTGAGATCAGCAGGTCTCAGATTAACTATAGCACTCCTATAGAATTAAAAGGAAAAGAAATCGTTGATTTCTATGGGGCTGCGTTCAAGCTCTTAAAAAACAATTCTGTCCCAAAAATATTTTTCTCTGTTTTTTTTTTTTTTAATCAAAGATTTTCTCAAAAAACTTCCTGAGTTGGATAAGTGAACGAACTATAGGTTTATTTTGAACTTACTCACATCTAAAGGAGGTGGGTTGCAATGCTTCATGAAAAATTCTATTTGAGCAGTAATTCTTCATTCCAAAGTCATAGCAGTACAATAGCCGAGAGGTTAGTATCTCGGAAAATAGATCTGGCAGGCCAATATTCTGCTGATGAAGCCCCATCGCTTCAATTTTATGTGTATATGAATTATACACCTTCAAACCACATGGGAATTCATCAATTTTGAAGGAAGAAATATCTCAAATTTTCATAAGAAGTTACTCTATCTGCATTGCCATTATGAAGCTAAACAACGGTCTTAAATTCCATTCGTAATAAATTACCATAGATATAAATTAGTCTTTTTCTCAGTGCCTAAGCCACTTGTTTATGTGACCCTACGACTCTGGAATTTCTTTTGGCCAAACAGGTTAGGTATCACAGGGGGAGAACAAAAGCATATTCGAAATCAGCATATCACAATTTACTTACAACGTACACATTAAAGCAGATTCTTATCAAAAATTGATCGTCGATTATCTAGGGTTCGTGTTCGCGCTTGCATAATAACTAATTTTAACACAAAAGATATCAGGGAGAGCAACAATATGCCAGTAGTTTGAAATGCAGTAAATACAATCAGCCGTTCGGACCCGTTTGTTTCTTATCCTTTTCGTTTCAATGTCCTTTCAATTATGAGACCTTTGAATTTTCTGAAAATCTGTCAGTTTTTAGGAGAGATATATTTGAAGGCTCTATAATAAGGGGTTCTATTTACAATTCAGCCATGATGCTGGATTGCACCCTTACAACCCATTCATCATAGGTAACTATAGATGTGAACTTCTCCTTCTATCAATGCTAATACCAGTTTGGCAGAACATCTTTTAAGAATCTAACCCCAAACTGACAATAAAACATGTTTTCTCTGAGCAAAAACAATAACCTTAATCTGACATTAACCCAAATCCAAATCCAAACATGACAATCAAACATAAGTAAAATTGTAATTCTGTTGTCCGCTCTAATATGCAAACTACTAAAGCCAGAAGTCATCAAAAAATTCTTAGTTTTCAGAAAAAAACAAATTCCTGAATAACACCGTGTATCTCAGCTAGTTTTTGAATTCGGTGTTTCTTTTACCAGAAACATGGCACAAATCAGCCATCAGCTTTTACTCAGGTCAGCCAAAAATGGCCAATATTTTTGCATACATGAATAAAGCGTTGGTTGAGACCATGCATATTAGTGAGCGGTGAGGCCCATTGTTTTATCTCAAATAATTGCATTGGTTTTGAATGAAATGCTACGTAGGTAGTACACAGAGTGTATTGTGTAATATTTTTTTATGATCATTTTCAAGTTGATTCATCATCACTGATTCAAATTTCAATTTTTCAACCTCAAAGCAATGATTGATGTATTGAAGATGAAATAAATTCATGTTTTAGTGACAGATGACCTAAACAGTGAATTTTTAATAAAACGATACCTCTCATGACGGTGTTATGGCAAAAAATACGGACCCAGCTTATATCGGAAGCTCATCTTATATTTACAGTCGTTCATATTCAAGGATTTACGTTAATGATCTGAGAGTGACAGCACTGGAAATTACGCTTCATGTAGAAGAGCTTCTCACTCTGATACAATGATCGTGTGTTGCGCAATATTTGCAACATTAGGTAGGATGTTGTCATGCAGCGAAGTCTCTAGTCGATGCTGTTGATATTGGAATCTAACAATGACTTTCTGTTTAGTTTCTCGAAATAAATGTACTTTTCATTGCCAAAGACAACCTTTATGAAAATTTCCCACGTTGATCAAAGACAGAAAGATAACTTGAAATTCATCGGCAGACTGAGCTTGCAGGAATAATGGATAAAAATACGTGTTTTTATTTTAAAATCTATCAACATGTTTGAACGCTGGCCAGGGTTCCTTTTTCGGATGCTCGTATCGAATCTATCAGCTGTTGCCTTAACCTGCAAAACAGGTTTCTACAGTATTCAAGTTGGTCCAGCAAGCTGGCTATGTTTGTTTATATGTATGTATTTATGTATCACGCGTAGAGTCCGCGCCAATCAGGCTAGAGGCTGAAACTTTTCACCTTTACTCCTTATCATGTCTTCGAAAATGTCCCCCACCCAAGTGCCACCATTGGTGTTTCAATTAACAATGTGAGTTCATGCTAAAAAGGGTCATTAGTTAGTTCCAACTCGGTTTTTTTAAATTTTAACTTTTTAGGGATCTAGCAGAAGGCAGGAGAAGTAACTTATTCATTGATCACCATTCTTTCCAATCTTTTGATTGATCACACCGAACACAGCAAGCTGCCAAAAGACATTGGTCATGTGACCAGACCTGTCATTTTATGATATTCATTAATTAATGAAATGCACTTAAATAATTGCATCATAATTGTATCACTAAGGATTTATTAGAAAAGAAATGCAATTAGCCAGGTTTGTTCCTAAAATGCCTGAAATGAAAGCTGTCTTCTGAGATTGAGTTTTGGTGTCAAGTCCCAGAAATCTGACTTGGACCATGAAAATATGGACAGAACGTCCTTCACAGTCCAACCCGGATGTCCAATTATCAGCAGGCCCTGTTGGCTGTCAGCACCATCTATTAGCCATTTGAAGTCTGTTGTTTGACCAAGGCCACCCTACAAGGTATATAAGGCATTTTCGCTTCTGAGCGTCATGGTGACAAAACGATCTGAACATTTCCAGATCATCGCACTATCCTACTTTTTACCAACTGCAATTTTCCCCATGGTCTCCAGTAATCTGTATTGTGAATCATATCTATTAGGTGTCTGATATATTTGCAACATGGCTTACCCATTGCCATTTGAGTTTGCAAATGACTTCAATATGGCGTGCTAGTATTTCTCGAAGCGAAAGGAAACTAAGCAACTGCGCATGTGCGCTCAAAGTAACCTTTCAAGGCTTCTTTTCTAAATCTAGAATTGCAAAAGCGACATTTCCCCGAACCGTCTTTATAATGTACACGAACATATCATTAGGTTTAATTCAACATGTCTTGCATACACGACGCTCTTAACTTTCTTTCCGTCACTTGCTTGGCTTCGGGAGTCTAATCTCAATCCCATTTTCCTTCTTTCTTCACACTGTTTCTCTTTACCTTATTTACTATCTGCTACGATACGCCTTCCTCTTTGGATCTTATTCGTGTTCCGTCTTCAGGCGCCCCTGTCATTTTTCCTTCTCGACTGAATTCGTTTTCTTCTATCGTCGAGATTTGTTTTTTCAGTCTTCATCTTTTTCTCTTTCTTTTATTTTTTCTCTCTTTCAACATTCCATCCTTTCTTTCTTCTTTTCCCCTTCTTTCTCTTTTTTCTTTGTTCATCTGTCTATCTCTCGTCTTATTCATTCTCTCTTTTCTTTCTTTCTTTCTTTCTTTCTTTCTTTCTTTCTCTCTTTCTTTCTTTCTTTCTTTCTTTCTTTCTTTCTCTCTTTCTTTCTTTCTTTCTTTTTTTCTTTCTTTCTTTCTTTCTTCTTTTTCTTTGGTCCCTTTTTTTCTTCTTTCAATTCAATCCAAAATACAAACGTTCTCTATTCAAGTATTCTCTCGATTAACTTCTTTGTTCTTTCTTTTTTTCGTTGGCATTTTGTATTCCTTGTTTCTTTTCTTTTTCTCACATCCCTTCTGTCTTTCTTGGTCTCTTTCATTCTTTACTCCAATTCCTTCCGTTTTCTCTGTCTTTCTTTAATCTTCCTTTTTCCCCTTTCGTTCCTATCTCTCTTTTAGTTAACATACAACAAGTCTCCCTCCTTTATTTCAACCTTCCCCTCCTTCCTCATAATCTGAAAAATCCTTCCTATTTTCGATCGCTTCCACCCGCCCGAATAATCAACCAGTCACACGACGCATGCTCAGACACAATTACCTCAACATGGACACTGTCGTCTGACATCATCATCCACGAATAAATGCTGACAATGACGACATTCAACTCAAAATTATCCTGTCTACATTCAACTAACCTTCGACCTGTCTCCAACCAGCGAGCCGCATCGGCCGAAATAGTGTCAAAACACGCGACAGCAACGTCAGAGATCCGTCAGTATTTTCGTTTTCCATTTAGTCCGTGTCCTTCTCTTTTCGTCTCAAGATTAACAGCTGGTAGAAAATGAAAGAAATAGGGGGAAGAAGAGGTAGAGCTAAAGACGTACGAACAGAACGATGGAGAAAATCGGTCAAGGAGAAATGCAGAGAGGAAGACAAGAGGACAGAGAGAGAGAGAGAGAGAGAGAGAGAGAGAGAGAGAGTGGGGAGAGAGAGAGTGGGGGAGAGAGAGAAAGAAGGTGGTAAATAGCTAGAAAGAGACAATAGGAGAATGAAGCGGAATGGGAGTGACGAGTTAGACAAATGCAGAAAAGAGGAAACTTTTAGAGAGAGAGGAGGGATCTAAAGGGAGAGAGAGAGAGAGAGAGAGAGAGAGAGAGAGAGAGAGAGAGAGAGAGAGAGAGAGATCTTGAAACAAAGTTGAGTAGAGAAAAAAGCAGACAAATATTGACCAAATAACCAAAAGAGATGGGAGGAGAACAAAAGAGTGAAAATAGAGAAGGGAGGGTGGAAAAGGTGGGAGTGATAAATAGTGTGAGAGGAAGTATATGAGATGCGAGAAAGAAGGGATTAGGGAAATACAGAAAATGAGAGAAATATATAAAGAAAGATTAAGAGAGAATATAGAATGAATAGAAACGCAAAAAAAAAGAGGACATAAATAATGAAAAGGGGTGAAAGAAAGAAAGATAAACGGAAAAAAGAAGATTATAAAGGAACAAGAGATAAAATCATGAAGCGAAAGGAAGAAAGATAAAATGCAAACGTGACAAAAAGATAAGTGTTATCTGTGCTGTAGTAGAATTCAGTAAATATCGGTAACGACAGTGGAGTATTGGGCTAGTGCCATATTAAGATAATCTTAATATATATCCATGATAAACAGCAAGAAACCAAAGCTAGAATCTCGACTTTCTGAAAAATCAATGAAAATAGAGTAAAAGACAAGAACATGGATGGAAAATGACGGAATAGACGTATGGAAACAATGGAAAAGATGAAACAAAGGACTTATAAAATAAAAATTTGCTGGAGAGAAAATAAAAATGAAAGAAGTAAAAAAAAAACTTTTGTCGGTGATGAAATATAAGAAATTCATAAGAAAGATAAAAACTAAAAAGAGAAGAAAAACGAACAAATTATCAGAGAAAAAAAAAACGGATATCATACAATGATCAATTGGCGATAATTAGAAATCGTCCACAAAAAAGTGTGTACATAGGTTTCCTCAAGTTTTAATGGGGTTTGGCTGGTTGGCCTTCTAGGTATCATGAGCATAAGTCGCTGCAACAATGGAACTGGAGGGCTGAAGAATCCCCTTTTATTATCGTCAGGAAAAACAGATCTTTTTTTAAAAATCCCTCCCTGAATCGGTTTTAAGAGTGGGGGTCAATTTGCAATGCAAATTTACGCTAAATTGATCCCTTAATTTGCATGCTGAAGTATTCACAATTAAAAAAAATTAGACCTTTCTTTTGTGATCACCCAGCAAAAAGCGAGAGAAGTCACATTCATTGATCATCTCTTTTCCAGTTTTTCTTATATTGATCACTCCCAAAACGACATTGTGCCAAAAGTATTGGTCATGAGACGATGTTTAATTGAGTAACTAACCAGATTCATTTATATAAAATTCAAAATCTAGCCTGAACAGGACAAAGCGATTGTTGATATTTGCATAACTATCAAAGCCAAGAAGCAGGTAATTAAGCAAGGATTTGTCTAATGATTGAATTTTTAGATGGGTTCATGCATCTCCATAAGATGATTTTTGGTCGGTCTGTCGGTCGGTCCCCAACATGTTAACTATTAATTATCTCAGCTTTATCATATTGGATTGATATTGAACTTTTGATCCAGACCATCAGATGAACCATCTTCCTCTCCTACTAGTGCTATTACTACCACAACTCGTAACGGTAAATATAAATTTTATCAGCTGAAGCATATTGGATTGATATGAAACTTGTAGACCTTTGGATGAACCATCCTCATCGTTCACTCCCCCTCCTCTCCCTGCTTTACTCCTTTGGATGATAGACGCACCATTTCACTTATGATTTTTGCTGGCTTATTGCTAACGATTTTGAACAGTAAATTTTTTTTAAGTGGCAAAAAGGATGGATTTAGTCTATTATTTCTGAACGATGACCTTTTTAGTTAGCAGATCATTGAAATCATACTAGATTTTAAAAGGTGTGTCTTAAAGCACCTACATCATGAAAGAGCTATCTACACAGGGATTGTATACTCAATATTTAGATGAGATATTAGTTATTTGAATATAAGCCTTGCAAGAGAAATAAACTTGGTTTAAAAAAGCTGATATCCCCATTAGAGAGTTTAATCATAATAAGCATTTTATTGGGAGAACAACAGATCTTAATATCATATAATCCATTTGAAAACACAAATGGAAATGGGCTGGTCATGTTGCCAGAATGGCTGACTACCGCTGGATATCATGACTCACCACATGGATGCCCAGGGATCATAATCGAAACCGTTGCCAACAGTATTTAAGACTCCGTGACAGACTAGACAATTTCAAAATGTATTGGCTCCACGACGCCCATGATAGACTGGTGTGTCGAATCTTAAGGTAGGTCCATGTTTAACGACGGATGATGAGAGGCTACTGCTGAAAATGGCGATGGATATGTTATGTTCATTGTCAAGGAGATTATGCTGAAACAGATATTTGTTTTGCATGATAGTTGCTTTCTTTTCAGTAGACTATCGGATCATTAACTTACATATATATATATAAATAAGTGATTTGAACATCATCTATGTAGGATTTCATTATAATATCTAATTTACACTAGAATTATCAATTAATTATAAGATAATAATCATAGCTGTTATTGACTAAGTGTGGATACATTTTTTGAGTCACAATGTATTTAAGAGAGTCAAATGTTGTGAGAAGAGTTGATCTGACACAAGTTCGAAGTTAGGTTGACTATTTTACAGAGAAAGATTCAAATTAAGGAAAAGAAAAGAAAAGAAAAAAATCAGAGATGGAGATTCTGGAGGATAAAAAAAAATGTTTTTGGAGAAACAGAAGTAGAGAATCTTCAATAAAATCTGGAAAGAATCCACATCTACTGGAAGAAAAAAAAAAGATCAGAAAGAACTATGAAAGAAAGGCATATAGAGAAATCTAAAGGAAAAATTAATCTGGAATCTAAAGATGAGCGAGGATAAATAGAGTATAAGGAAACTAATTCAAAATGGTGGATGCAGGAAGAAAAATGCAGGACGAGAATCGAAAATCAATCTATAAAAAAGGGACATTTGGGAAATATGCTGATGAAAAATGTTGGTTAGGATAAGGAATAAAAGCATCAATGTAAAGAATGAAAAAACAAAAACGTTACAATACAGGCTGCATAAGAAAATAACGAAAAGAGAATATTTGACAAAGTCGTGAAGCTGTAGTCAAAGAGCAAAAAATTAATCAGTATTTGCTATAAAAAAAATGAGTTGAAAAATTGAGACTGGAAAGGAAACTGAATCAAGCAAAATCTATACCCTGAAAGTATCGCAGACTTTATTTTAGGTTGGTGCAATAATAATAAAGATTTTTATTATTATAGACTTAGATGCTTATTTTGGAATAATCTATTATTTAAGTAGATCCATGAGATATAACTTTTGAAACGTGAATTTCGTCCTTTTTATTCGACCCCAGTTCCGAAAATTTGAAACTGACACGAGAGCCTTTGAGATGAAGGGGGTGTGGGAGTCCTTCTGTGATTGACTACATCTACCTGAGATCCATTATTAGGGAAAACTCGCCCAAAAGAAAGTGAGAGGTTGCAAAGGAACGTACGGATGACCATTCAACAATTACTCGATATTTACTCCAAACTGGTGAAACAAAATAGCCCGACTAATGGGTGTTGCACAAGCTGAACAAGAAAAAAGAATCGCCATCACGAAGTCTGCCTTGCACTCCTTTTGCGCGACAAAAACGATCCATTTCTTGATTACCCCGTGGTATGTGACGGAAAATGGATTCTGTACTGGAATCGACAGCGTTCTTCTCAGTGCCTGGACAGAGGCAAAGCATCAAACCGATTACCAAGATCAAAGCTACATCAAAAATTGTGAAACAATTGCACCATAGGATTATTGCCGGTAAATCGACAAAATGCACTATGATGTGCAACGTTTACATCCAATATTGCTCAATCGAAGATCGAACCCATTTTTCTCCATGACAACGTCCACCTGCATATCGCACAAATGACCCTGCACAAAGTGAACGAATTAGGCCATGAAATACTACCTCATACACTTCACTCAGCAGGCCTCTTTCCGATCGACCAACAATCTTCAAACATTACTACCACTTCCAGCATGGGGAGGTCATCAGTAACCAAGCATCAGAATAAAACGCATCCAGTGAAATCATTGGTTACAGGACCCTCAAAATCTACGTTTCCAAAATAAATAGACACGTTTCTAGTTGGCAGAAATCTGTAGATTCCAGGGGTTCTTATGTCGATTAATAACTTTTATTACAAGCTAAGATATGCTGCTTTGAAGTTGATGGTGGAAAACTGAAATTATTTTTGCACCAACCAAATATTAGCGGAGAATCAAACTCTTTATTATGCAAAACTTATCCTATATTACACAATTTAATAATAACATCAGTAGGGAAGTTATTTCTACAAATTTTTAGATGGAGCATTTTCAGTGTTGTTATTTTAAAGAATTAAACTAAAAAATGGAGTAAGACCAGTAATTCATATATATAGTAATTACAAATGTTGTTTCGTACTGTGTTTCGTTAAGGAACACATCTGATGCAGGAAAGTAAAATTTTATGTTCTTATGGAATAGTAATATTAACGAATGATAAAGAACAAAAAAATCATGAAACAAAAAAAAGCTAAATAGAGAATCTGTGATCAACAGAGCATTATTCTTCAATATCACGGCAAAGTCTCTATTATCTGGGTATACAAACGCAATTTGTACATCCAAATATTTCATATATGCCATCATTTTTGACGGCACAGGTGAATTAGTAATAATATCACAATGAGGATTAATGACAAAAACATGTCAATTTTTTTCGTTTATTGTAACGATAAGATATATAATGACAGAGCAAACTCAGGGGGTAGCGAATAAACAGAACGATAACTTGGCCAAGATGCGGTATGCAAGTTGAAATTTCACTGGGAGCCACTTTTTTTTTCTAATTTCATTCTCTTTCAACTATCAGTCAAAACATTTATCATTCTGGGGTATTGTGATATCAAGATGAAACTGGACTAGTAATAATATTAAAGTAATAATGAAGTGTGTATCGATTAAGAGTATTGTGATAGGAAGTAACAATAATAATTTGGAGTGAAAATCGTGTAATTATAGTAATAATGAGGAATTTATCGACAAAAAGTATTGTGATAAGAAGTAATAAAAATTATTCGGTGTGAAACTCGTTGTGAAATAATTGTAATAATTACGAGTTTATCAACCTAGTATGGTGGGATAAAAAGCGACAAAATTATCTTGGAATGAAACTTGCGATAAAATGCCAGTAATAATGTAAGGCGTAGTGACACAGTAACAATAGTAAGATGGAATAAAACTAGCAATAAAACGGTAATGAAAATGCTTCATCTGGAAAATCAGAAAAAGCTCAAACGCTGAGCAAAAATAATTTCAAGCTTAGGAAGA
This sequence comes from Thysanoteuthis rhombus, assembly GCA_963457665.1. Lineage (NCBI taxonomy): Eukaryota > Metazoa > Mollusca > Cephalopoda > Oegopsida > Thysanoteuthidae > Thysanoteuthis > Thysanoteuthis major. The sequence goes on from OY735215.1 coordinate 41,961,681, forward strand.
GAAAGGATGGTAGAATGACGACAAATATTTGCTTCTTTTAATCATCTAAACATCCGTGGTTCAGGCAATGTCCCTCCTTGGCGTGTCCATGAAAAACTGAGCAAAGGTCCTCAGCTGTCACTTTTCCCGGAGATAGAAAGGTGTGGCCGTATGGCAAAAGGATATATTCAGAAATGAAGATATGGAATTAGGAATGAAAAAGATAAATAGTGGTAGCCCTTTTGCCAGCAGAGAATAATACCATCTTTTTTGTCGATACATTAAGTTTGGGTTTCATGAAACAACTGTATAGCACAATTGAAAGACAAAAGAGAACGAAGAAAAAATGAAAAAAAAGCAAGAAAAAGTGAAAAAAATATACATAGAGAGGAGAATTGGCTGAAGAGGAAGACAAATAATATATCGTATTTATACATAGACGGGGGAAAAGTAGAAAGAAAGGAAAGTGAAAAATGAAAATAAAACAGAAAGATTAAATAAAAAAAGGAAAACCAGACGAGAAATCAAAGAGTAAAAAGAGAGAAAAGTAAGTGGATAGAAAAAGAGGAATGAAGACGAAAAAAGAAGAAAAGTAGAGTGTTAAGGTGGAGAAATAACTAAAATAGAATAGGATTAATACAAAGAAGAGAATGAAGTAAATAAGAAAGGAAGTGAGGGAAGGCAAAAAGGTAAATAGAAAGAGAAGTAATGAAAGAAAAAAAAAACGCAGGAAGAATAAAGATATTAAAGGAAAAAAAGGAAAAAAAATGATAATGCTCAAACAAAGAAAACTTGAACAACAATGAATAGGAAGAAATATATTTGGAAGAAAAAGATCAAGAGACGACGAAACGAAATGAAAAGAATGAGAACTTAAAAGAGTAGACGAGAGAGATGAAATAAGACGGAAGGAAAAACTGTATTACAAAACCAAAAACGGTAGAAAGAAGGTAAGGGAAAAATGAAAGGGATGAAATACAGAAATATCAATCATGCATGAAATTCAATATTGTATTTTTGTTGTGAAAGGACAGATCATCCAGTTTGAGACCCGAAACCTAATTTTTTCACACTTACACACACACACACACACACACACACACACACACACACACACACACACACACACACACACACACACACACATACGAAACAAATAAGGATATTTTAGAAGTAAGAATTTTTTTTTTTAAATCGAATAACGGTACACAGGCGGTAATAATTCAAATACTTATAAAGTTTAGTTTTTCATCGAGGTTTTATGGCCATGTACTTGCACAACAGTGTCACTTCATTGATGAATTGGTTTATTGATGACTGGCTGTCAATACGAGATTGTCACTATAAAACTTTTTGACATTCTTGTAAGATGAAAGGTTACTTCACAGCATGAAACGTTCTTTGAAATCTCACTAATTTGTAACACAGATATTTTTTAACAACATCAATAGCTTGTTGTATCAATAATATTGATAGTCAATTCTGAACTATTCTTCATGTAAACATTGCTTATATCGATGTCCAAGAACTAAGAAATGTGAAAGAGATTAAAAAAACACAAAAAAAACCCTTGATTTTAAACGACATCGATCTTTCGTGGCCTGCACTTATCTATCTATCTATCAATCTATCTATCAATCTATGTATTTGTTGTGTGAGAGCATTATGAGTTGACTCTCCACTAGCAGTTGGTATCTAAGCCCCAGTAGAACGCATGGCTCCAAATGCTGTTTTTCGGAGCAGCTAAACCAATCACTTAAGAATTACCGAAAAGGTATAATTTTATATCTAACATACCAATAATGGACTTTTGATCAATGTCGGATATTCAGTATGATCTATAGTAAATATATATACTTATATATCAAGATAGAAACATTTGGATATGGCATGAAAAGATTCACTGCTCAAGAAAGAAAACAGCAGAATCTGTTTGAAAGTGAGATGGCAAAAAAACATTTAATGTCATTTTCTTTCACTTCCCCTGGTAATATGTCTACTTAACAGAGTACAGATATATCATCATCATCATCATCATCATGCGTCATTTAACGTCTGCCGTTGGACATAGACCTCCCCTGGGATCCACCACGCAGAGTCAGTATTTTTCTAAATTTAGTAGTAGTTCATTTATCCTTCTTGTATTCTGTCAGCGTCGGTTTTGCATATGATCTCTGGGGATCCATTTTGTGAGTCATGATGTCTACCGGTCGTCTGTCATCCTTGCAACATGGCCCTGCCTATTGCCATCTAAGTATTCTAATAGATTCTATGATGTCTCCGACTCCTGTTTTCTTCCTTATATACTTTGCTGTCCTATGATCTCTCCATGTGAAGTTGACCACGATTCTTTAATGCGCACGTTGCATGCTTCTCAGTTTGCAAGTCTGTCTCTTGGTTAGGTTCCATATTGCAGCACCTCAAGTGACTATTGGGAGGATGCATTGGTTGTATACTCTCCTTTTTAGGATTATTGGGATCGACTTGTTTTTGAAGGTTGAGCTTGCTCTGTCAAAGGCTTGCAATCCTAGGGTGATTTTTCGTGTGATCTCTTCCTCTTTCATAGATTTTATAGAGGTTCGTTGTCTTTGGTAGATATAATGGTCTATTTTCCCCAGTTTTGAGTCTTTGATTTTGACAGTTTGGTCCTTATTCTCAATGTGAT
>OY735215.1:41966824-41986824 GCA_963457665.1 Thysanoteuthis rhombus
TATGCAATTTCATTGTTCAATCCTCTAAAAAACGTTTAATCCTTCTTTTGCAGTCTTCCAGGGATTTGGATTTTTTTCATGTGAGATAGTTCTATCAAAACGTCAATAAATGGTAGCCTTAAGGGGTCACATTTGGTGAATCTGGATGAGGAGTGAAAACTTCTTCCTTAAACTGTGACAAATTTTGCTGGGCCGCTGAAGATACACACTTGATGGTGTATTACACCTTTTTTTCTCAACTGATTTCGAACACTTTTCGTCAAGCGATTGTTCCATTCATTTGGTTTTATGGTCATGATGTAAAGCTTTGTTTGTTAGTTAACCATGCATACACATATATGGCTGGATACTCCTTAGAAGGTTTCAACGACTCAAAGTAGCCGACAGCCATTTCGTCACGCAGACGCTTATAAAAATAAACCAGCGAGATCCCTGACTTTCGAACATCCCTATTCTTCTTAACAATTCGTAAAAATTCGTTTTTCGTCTCTCTAAACAAAAATTTTGGTATTTCTGTTTCTTGCAAAACCAAGAAAAATATTCATGTACGGATTTTTTAAGTTTTAATTATTCACGTTTTTAAAATAAAGAAGTTGTGAGCAAAACAATAGCATAAAATTTACCTTAATCAACATATGTTTAAAATTATCTGTCTCTAATTAACTTCACGGATGCAAAACATTGCCCCTGAGTCACCGAGACATCAATAAATTTGAGCCTTTTCATCAGCAGAAGCTTTGATCAATCATTGGTATCAAATAGGAGGACCTTACTGCCTTTGAGAAAGCTCAAGCCAACAGAATCAAGGCCATCATCAAATATCAGTTCAGAAGAACAGGCCGTGTGTGCCGTATGAGTGACACTAGATTGTACTGACATGTCCCCTACTGCAAATACATGGAATAAGTCTGATCCATTCTCTAAATAAAACCTGGAAATGTCAAAAACCTTAAATCCGCGCTGTCCCCCCCCCCCAAAAGGAATAAACATGGATATTTGCAGTGTTAACGTAATCCTAATTGACTGGAATGAACTGGGGAGAGATCTTAGACGGACATACAAGAGAAAAGCGTTAATGTACAAAAAAGAAAGGAATGATAAAACTGAAAAAAAGGGATGGAGAGGAAGGAAAGAAAAAAAAAGCAAAAGAAAAACAAGGGAAATTAAATTAAAGAGATAACAGACGATGAAAGTACGAAAAATGGACGGAGAATAAGAAAACAAACCATCGTTGTCGTAAGAAAATAGAGGAGAAAAGGTAGAAAAGAAGTTGTGAAGAAAGATATTAGAAACAGAAGAAGTAAACAGAAATTGGTAAGTAAACTACTACTACTACTACTACTACTACCACCACCACTACTACTACTACTACTACTACTACTACTACTACTACAACAACAACTAAATGAAATACGTATAATTCTCGAGTACTTAGAAATTTGAGTGAATGACTTCATACCAGCCATGAAACCAAATCTTATCCTTGTGAAATAGAATAAGAACATTACAGACATGAAATCACTATTCAAAGAGATAACAAATCATAAATGAAAAACTGGTCTGTTTACTCACTCCATGGAAACCTTGACATGACCAAAGTCGTTTGGAAGCATGCTGTATTGGGAGAGTTCAATCGAAACATTTGCATGAGGGGGGATCAATGAATAAGTTACCCTTCTTGCCTTTTGTTAAATCATTGGAAAGATTGATTTTTCAAAAAAAAAGTGGGCACAAATTCGTGATCAATTTAGCATGAACATACATCGCAAATTGAACCCCCCACCCCTAAAAAACTTTTTTCAGTAGTGTTGGATTGAAAAGATAACTCCAAAAAATTTCCAGCCTTCTAGCTCCATTGGTGTAACCTGTACGTGTAATGTATAGATACATACATAGCCAAACCAACCAATTGAAGAAATCTATTTTGACTGTTTTAGTGACAGATTTGGTAGACGTTTTCAGTAAGTGAAAAGTTTTACTTTTTTTGTGATACATTTATAAGACTAAAAAATCAATTTTATTTGCTAAATCTGTTCGTAGCGCTAAATATACTGTGGGATTTTGAGCAGCTGCTTACTTACTAAATATACTTTTATTATTCATTGTATAAATATATACGTAATCATTAGCGTTGAAATATTGGCTTAAACGACTAGTATTATCACGGGTTGCACAAGAAATATTATTAGCTTCTGTTTTAGCTGATACTTCCTAGGTAGGTGAGTAAGACATAGAGAAGTTATGCTAACCCACATACTCTTTCCTCTGTCAGCTATTATGGCTCGCCAGGAACGCATTTTGTCAAGGTTTCTGGGACTGCCTCAACCGAAATTTGAACACGGTACTCCGATTCCATCATGCTTGTTGGTGGCAGCTGCGCCACATTTCAGACTTGCATGAACAATTATCAATGATGACTAGCTCTCATCAAGGTTGACAATAAGTGTAACAGCATTTCACCGTTACTACTGCCTGGGTGGTAAGATATCTATGGATGTCTGGTTCGTTCAAATTCACACCCACGTGCACTTGTATTCCCCAATCATCGTGACATGACAGCGATGACAAATTTTCGTCAAGATGTCTGGCGATCGAAAAGAGTGAAAGGAGGAGAGGGTACATGTATTTATTAATACTAGATGTACACAGGCAGATCTAGTCAAAATTAAGAGTCGGTTGGCTTAATCTGTTTACCGAACTGATAATAGCTGCACTAGTACGTGTTGGAGTATGTATGTGTGTTTGTGTTTGTGCGTGTGCATGTGTGTGTCGGTATCCGCTTGCTGTGCCCCCCACCCCAGGGGCTTTGCACATTGAAACTTGATGTGGGACAGGGCGGAAGTATCGTACTACGCCAAACACATGACATATTTGTCGATAAATTTGGTGATGGGACAGAATGGAAGAATGTGAATTCATGCCTCTTCCAAGGTGATTCCAGCAAAATGTACAAATATATCATCATCATCATCATCATCATCATCATCATCATCATCATCAATCTTTCAGTGTCCGTCGTTGGTCATAGACCTTTCCCTGGATTCACCACACATCTTCATCATGGGCGTCGCAGAGCCAGTATTTTCTGAATTTTTATAGCTCGTCTCTCCATTTAATATTGTGCTGGCTTCGGTTCTGCAACGACAGGTTCAAATCCTGACTTGTTTTGCCGATTATATTCCCATGTCGATAGATATTACGTCCATCACACACTCCAAATAATTATAGGAATGGTGGTCCTATTATGATATGCCTAAAGTCTGTCCGCCTGCCTATCTGTCTGTCTGTCTGTACGTATTCGTCTACCATGAAAAGTACTTGACATGAATCTATGAAATTTTCTATGGGTACGGATTTGATTCTCAGTAAGTGTTTTTAGCAAATCAGTTTCTGCAAACCGTCCCTGAACATGCTTTAAGGGGATTTGACTCAGGGAATGTCTTTCTACATGATTGCTAATCAATGGTAAAAAAAATGATCTCTAGTGTTCTGATGACGTATTTAAACTTTTAATCCCTCTTCTTGGATGAATTTTAAAAAGGAAATTGAAACGGAAATAGCATTCTCTATTCAGAAAGAGTCAAAAACAGTTGATCATATGCCCATGCTAATTGGTTATACACGAATTTATTCAATAGTGGTGTTTTGATTAGAGCATGTTTTGATCTAGTACAGTTAAGGTACATTTTTCCAAAACACGAAAATCTGGGATCAGACCCTTGTCACATGTAGGGAACTTTAATTCCTCACTTTTGATCGTCAAAATCAATGAAAAACTCCCATTCTTCATTTTTAGGAGTCAAAACCAATGGCATGAACATTTTTTTCCCTTCTGGAGGTTAGAATCGGAGGGAAATTCCTCTTGGCTTTCGGGGATCAAATTGAAGGTAGAATTATCTTTCACTCTAAGGGTTTGACATCGAGGTAGACCTTCTCTTCAACTCCCAAAGTCAAAATTGGGTGTGAATTAGTTTTTTGTTTTTCATATTTGAAGGGAGACTTTTTTTAGTCCCCCTTTAAACATTACCCCTCCTCTTTTAACAGCAACTCACGACCTCTCTTTTTTTATACTATTTGCCGATTTTTAAGCATTAGCCCCCCCTTAACATTACCACTTTTTTAACAGTATTCCTCTTCTCCTTAAAATTACGCCCCCATTCAAAACATTGCCTCACTTTTTAAACTTTTCACCTTTTTTTCGATTAGCTCCACCCTTTTTTTAACATTAAGACCCGTTTCTTTTCAAACTTTGCCCCCATGATCCATTTTTTTCAAATATCAACCCCTTTTTTGCATTAGTCCCCCTTTTTACATTAGCGAAAAACCATTCTGATATTTGCCGGACATATTTTTCGGCATTAGCATCACACTTTTCCAACATAAGCCCCTTTTTCTTCTAACTGTGTTAAAACTTATATCAAATCAATTTTCAAAACGAATCGCATTGAACGCTACTTGATTTCCCACCGATCTATCTTTCTATTTCTTTTTCGGACAGCAATTTATTCTGCTCGTTAGGGTGGATATACAGTCTAGTAATGATAATACGTTAGGAGGAAAAAGGAAATAAAGATAGAGAAGAAGAACGGAAAGCACTCAGAGAGCGTATACTTCCGCCAACGCCATGATGTCATCGCTGACATCATCGTAGTAACTTTACTGTTACCATACTATTCATCACGATGACGTTACCTGAATGACGTCATTGCTTTTTTTTTATTGAACCACGCCTTCATTGGATGGCATCACCTCGATATGTACAGTGTAGTTTGATTCGAAATACCGAAGAAATAGTCCTATCTTGTAATGTTAACACAATCGGAAAAAATGTTAAATGGATCCAGGATGTGCTCAGAAATCTAATCAATTATTCCTTGGCCCATGTACTTGCTCACAAGAAAATGTAATTGGGATTCAACTTTTGTGTAAACAGACGGACAAAACATGAAAAAAAAACAAAACAAAACAAAAACAAAAACAAAATAAATTAAACAAAAAGACGAACAGGGGTAAATGCATTGCTGCTGTCAATGGTCAAAAAGAAGAAGAAGAAGTGAAAGTATAAAAAGAAGAAGAAGAAAAAGAAGAAAAAGAAGAAAAAGAAGAAGAAGAAGTAACAGAAGAAAGAGAAAAAGAAGTGGAAGAAGGTGAGGGAGTGACAGTAGAAAAAGAATGAAAGAAGAGGATTAACAAGTGAAAGAAGAAGGAAAAATAGTGACAGAAGGAAAAGAAGGAGAGGTAGAAGAAATGACAGGAAGGAATAAGTGGAAGAAGAAGAAAAAGAATTGAGAGAAGAAGAAAAAATTGAAGAGACAGAACATAAAGGAGATGTTAAAAAAAAAGGAGTGAAAGATGAAGAAGGAGTGAAAGAAGAAGAAATAATATGAAAGAAGAAGAAAAAGAAGTGACAAAAAAAAGAAATGAAAGAAGAAGAAAAAATAAGTGACAGAAGAAAAAGATGTGTATAGAGAAGGAGTGGAAGAAGAAGAAGAAGGAGGAGAAGAAGTGAAAGAAGAAGCGACTGAAGAAATAAAGTGGGGAAAAGATGATGATGAAGAAAAAGAAAAAAGGAGAGGAAGAAAAAAATGTTATTGAAAAAGAAAAAGATGTAAAAGAAGAAGAAGAAGAAGAAAAAGAAGAATAAAAAAGAGAAGAAGGAGAAGAATAAGAATGATAAGTATAATAATAGCAACAATCAAAGCCAAGAAGTGAGCACAGAGTTGACTTGAAAGCTGCGTGTGACATGAGGAAGAAGGGAATTAATTCCAACTGTAATCAGATCTCCAGATTTCTGTCATCTGACGACATTCATCGCTGTCTGTCAGTCTTGCAGTGAGAGACGGGGGAAAAAAGAAACACATATCGGCACATAATGACTTTCAGTTTCTAAAAGACGACACCGAATCCGTCCGTCAGGATTTGGCGATATCGTAGAGCCGGCTGCTATTCTTGCAAGAAGATTACTACTCGCCTTTCAGTCCAAATCTCCATTTCTTTACTTTGAACATTTACCGTCAGCGAAGTCGGATATTTTAGCCTGCCGATTTACTTGTAGATTGAAAGAAAGTCCGTGTACACTTTTTTTCCTGTCTTCCTAGTGATTTGGGAGTTGGACTGTAATGGAAGTTGCAGATATGGCTGGGTTTTAGTTTAACGTGAGGACATGAGAAATAATTTCAAGTGTGTTATATTACTTTGAAACTGTATTTGGAATGACTACCTCCCAATTATTACACAGTGAAGTTATCATTTGGCCAAGACAGTGTATATATGATAAAATATTAAAGAAAATGGACCTCTAGGTTGCCGCTTTAACGTACTGTCGCTCTTAAATATTGACCTAAATGGCTTGCCGGTGAGACCAAGGTCTAAATAAGTGCTATATGTCCAGATTCACACATTATTCATTCACTGTCCATATCTGCCCTCTTTGTTTCTTAACTTATGATTATATCATTAGGGAAAAAAGTATATAATTCGTTGGAATCAATTATGAATGCTTTATGATATTTTGAAACTGTATTTGAAATAACCTCCCGTTAAATACACGGCAATTGTATCGTTTGGCCAAGATAGCTTGGATAGAATGAACAATTAAAGGAAACGGGCTGCTGCAAGAATCAAACACGCGACTTATAGGTAGCCGCTTCAACGTAGCAATCCCTGCAGCAGCCCGTTTTCTATTCCAGCTGTCTACGCCAAATGATGCATTCATTACGAATTAAGGGAGGCAATTTCAAAAAAAGTTTACAAATAATATAACACATTGCCACGCTTGTAAATTATGATGCTTTATTGTATAATTGCTTGGATGTATGCCTCATTCTCTGATTCTTGATGTAACGTAAAAGTTTTAATGGATTGGTCCGAGTGAAATATATTGAGATAGTAAATGAAAAAACAGTTATAAGATTGAAATAAATTGAGATCGGCAATTACAACACTACAATGAATAATGTGTCAAAGAAACCCGTATAACTTTTCACTTGCTTACATTTTGAAATAACTTGATTTGTGTTGAGACTTTGTTTTGAAACTTAAAATCAAGATACTTGAATTTTTCAATATGAATTACCTATAATACCTTCTTATAATATGATAAATAGCTTTAGGCTTCTTAGTACCGGTCCATACATAAATGAAAGTTCAAGAGGTAACTTTGAAATTAGGGTTAGGTAGCTAACTCTCTATACTAACCGTAAACCACATCCTTCAAGCTTCAAATGGTCATAGCTTTCCTCTTTCATTTTATCCAATACGTAAGTAACGTTCATACGGAACAAAAGATAAAAAGAGCGAGTGAAGGAAGCGGGATATTTTTCTATGTCACACTACGTCATATAATCCTTTTTTAAACATCAATTCATGGAATAAAAAACGTAATGTAAGACTTTTTTTGAAAAAAACATCCTATATTGTAAGCGTAAGGGTTATGGCCTATAACTTATAGGGAACGCAAATAAGTTGACATTTCTTGGATACAAATGAAACTTTTGAAATGCTCAAGAAAATCAGACAGTGTCCATTTTCAGAGAGTCTTTCTTTTAAACTATTCAACAAATTCACTTTAGTTTTTTCAATCAACCGGAAACAAAACAAATGTAGCTCAATGCAATAAAAAATAGTCTAAAAAAACATCGCAGGTTTTGAACAAAGTCTGTTAAAAACTGTTAACCAAAACTGTCATCAAAACTGTCAACGTGGGTATCTTCAGTTTTCTAATTAGTTTGGCTGGCTGGCTAAATACATATACATCACGCGTTGGGGCGGCCACAATAAAGCTTGCTACGAAAGCTTTTTTCGTTTTTTTTCCTCAATAGGATTTAATGGTGGTTCAGTTTGCAATGTGGGTTAATGTTAAATTAGCCCTTATTTTGCAGCCGCTTCTTTATAAAAGATCAGTAGAGAAGTAACTTATTCATTGATAAGATTTTTTCCAAAACTCCATTGATCATCCCCAACACAGCATGCAACCAAAAAACATTGGTCACACGACTATTTCTGATCAATGTCTAATCAGACCGGTTACTTTTTTTTGGTAATTTGAGGATAAAACAAATTATTCAAAAAAAGAAGAGAAATGTCCACCTAGGGGAAAGAAGCTGGCGTAGATAATTACCATTATAATATTCCAGCTAAGTAGTGCCATTACACAACAGAGCTTTTTTTTATTGGGACATTTTTGTTCCATTAAAAAGACTCTTCCTATTTTCATCATTCAACGTAAGGCAACGCAGAAGCTTCAGGTAATTTAGAACTAGTCTACGTCTTAATTAATAAGTGTCTGTCTGTCTCTGTTTCTCATTGTCTATCTATCTATATTCAAGAAACCTTCCCCCTAAACTGTCACCAAATCTGTCAACATAGGTTTTTCCAATTTTTTAGTAGGTTCAGCTGGCTGGCTGGGTGGCTATGTATGTATGTATGTATGTATGTATGTATGTATGTATGTACGTATGTATTGCATGCACCAAATGAGTATTTACCACTCATCATGTCAACAAAAAAAAAATTTTGTTCGTGTTCCTCTCCCAATATATGTTTTAGTTGAGGTTCAATTTACAATGTAATCATATTCTAAATTGGTCTTCAGTTTGTATGTATATGCTTTTCCTTTTGAAAATCCAGACTTTTTTTGGTTATCATTACCTAACAAAAATCGGGAGAAGTAATTCATTGACCGCCCCTTTTCCAATTTGTTTTAATTGATCACTCCTATCTCCCTCTCCCATTCACCCTCTCTCACCCTCTCTCACCCCTCTCTCTCTCTCTCTCTCTCTCTCTCTCTCTATATATATATATATATATATATATATATATATATATATATATATACTCAAGTCTCTCTCTAATCTCTTACAGTCTATAGTTTCGAATCTACCATAGGCCAGGTATTGTTAAATGCATATAATGCCGGAGATATCCCCATTGTATACATCTGTGACAAAATTGAGTGGTTAATGAAGATTGTGCATGATTAGAGCACCGTATCAAAAACTATTTCATCATCAAAGATTACAGCCGTCCATTCTTTGTAGACAGCAATCTTGGTTATTATTGAAATAGGTGACTAGAAATATTTACTTGTGTAATAATCAGCGTTGTACGCTATAGTTTGTCAAAATATATGAAAATGTTTTTCGATGTTGCTTCAGTTTATTCTTTGGACACATAAAAAATTATCAATTCCAAATTCTCTAGTGAAAATCGATGGCTCATTTAGCAGCAATATCTATTGTGAGTACGGATCGGAGTATTGTCAACAGTCATTTATTGATAGTAGTATCAAGCGAAACAGTCTTTTATAAGGTGGACACTGCTATGTAATGTTTCATCATCAGGTTTTCAGCGTCCGTCGTTGGACATGGACCTTCCTCAAGATTCACCAGATCTCTTTGAAATAAGAGTTACAGTGCCAATACTTCCTGAACTTGTTCAATTCGCCAGGCCATATTGATTTTGCCGGTCGAATTTTCGCATATGATCTCTTGGGATATACATCGTGAGTCAGGATGTCCATCAATTGCCTGTCTTTCTAGCAACAAGGCCATCACATTTCTGTAATGGTTTTTAATGTTATGTTTCACTCCTGTTTGTTTTGTAATATGATGTGCCCGTCTTGTGACCCACCATGTGATAATGAGCATGACTTTTCTCTGTACACATTTTATTGTTCTTAGTTTGATGGCCAATTATTTAGGTAGGTAGTAACTTTTAACTCCCAAGGTGACTATTGGGATGATGCATTAGTCGTGTACCCTTCTTTTTAGAACTGATGGGAATTTCTTGCGTTCGAAGGTTGAATTTGCTCTACCTAGAGTTAGTCAACGATTTGTTCAGCTATCTTGAGTAAATTATTCCAAGATCTCCGTGATCAGTCGGATGGGTTCGAGCTAGAGAAGCAGAAAGATAGAAAAGGGAAGAGAAAGAGAAAGAGAGAAAGAGAGAGAGAGAGAGAGAGAGAGAGAGAGAGATAAAGAGAGAGAGGTAAACATTTTTTCAGATAGAGAGGATATTTATGAGAAAGTTTTACGAGACGATGGAATCATTTTTATCAAACAGAGACTGAACTCCACTTATCAAGCAAATGTGGAACCGGACACGTGCCGGGAACCAGTGAAATTTAAGATAAACAATTAACAAAATGGTCCATGTATTTACCAATACAATTAACATAGACATAAATCAAATTAACACTCACTCTTCCTTCTAATGACACTAAGATTTTGACGATAACTATCATAAGATCTTGAGTTTTTTCCTATGGTGTCAATCTTTCTTCCATCAAAGTTGGTGTATGTAATTGACCGTCCTATCAAGACTACCTCCCTGAACCATTGAAGATGGGGGACTACTTAATCCCATATTAGTGAAGTTAAACCTGTAATTACATTTGTGGAAATAGTGTACCTGTAACTAAAAGAAAGATACTGTATAGATCTAGATATTTATTGGTTTGATGCAAAGGTTTCCTTTTTAAAAAAAAAAAACTTTTGTTCATATGAATACATAGCATCACTATCCAGTCATCAAAGTACTTTCCCTGTCTTTTATGACACTATGTCACTATGCAGCTAAAATGACTGTTCCTTTACAAAAGGACCACTTCAGTTTCGATTCGATGAATCCCCCCCAGGAATCGTCTGATATGCTCACTAGCTGGAAAGGCTCATCAGACATAGATGGAACAAAATGATTGATAGTCAGATAGTGACAGGTCTGGGTATTATACCAGATGTGGAAGAATGTCGTATGACATCTCCATGGAAATTTGCTGCGTTTCATTAGTAATTTTAGGATTGGTGTTGCTATGCAGAGAATTCACAGGTCAGCATCTCCCCAAATACAGTGGTTTCTATCCCGATGCACCATTAAAACGAGTTTATTGATTCACTAATAATTCTTCAAGCACGCTACCGTGTTGTATGTGTGCCATCTTACTTCAAAAATCCCACTGAGCGATCAATTTTCAAATTCAGAGGTTTTCCATTTGTTCTCGAGATCAAAATCTTTTTGTAGACTTCCCAAACCATTTTTGATACGTGCTTGCACTTACTGCCTACTATAAGCTTAAATGATCAATTGCCTGCCATCCACGGTATTTTTCTCAGATTAAATACTATGAATAGGCAATGTCTAATATGCATTTCATATTCCACCATAATTTCTAAAGCATGATTCAGAATTGCAAACACAAGCAGTAAGAAACTGAACTACCGTACCAACTTCAAATATCTTACAACGAATTTTCGTACATTGTGCAAAATATAGCGATAGAGATTTTTGTCAATCTAATATTTTTTTGTCCGTTTCTTAACTTAATTTCGGATATAATATCTGTCTGGACGCCAAAGGTAAAAGAACAGTAATTTTTATTTTCGATATCCAATTGAATCAGTAAAAAATAGAAGTATCGTTCCATGAAGAGTAAAAAAATGAATCTTGTATCAGGAATGGAAAGAGTGCGAAAATAGCTTGAAAGAAGAGAAAAAAACGAAAATACGGCTGACTATTTTGGATTCTCTTAATAAATCCAATTTTCATCGCTAGTTACTATCTTGCCAAAAAGCTGAAAGTTTTCTTTGTTGAGCTGGAGGAAAAAGACCAATGTTTAAATGCTGTCTGATATCCAGATCTATAAGTTTTTATGGAACCTATTTTTTCCCTAGTGTGTGATTTCCCCGTAAGGTTTGTAAGTGAACGACTACATGTGCTTTCACTAGCAATAAAGAGATGAACAAACTTCAAAGCCACTACACAGATTTCCCTAATGCTGTGCAAAAGTTGGTGCTTGGAACTTTTGCATCAGCATAATACTAAAGTTGGTGTAGAACGGATCAAGGTAAGATGGAGAAAAGAGAGGACAGGAAAATCATGCTGTGGCCTGTTCACCTAGAAATTCTGCATAAAAACCCTGCCCTTCATTTTGCTCTGACACTGACGGCTAGAGCAGACGATGTGTGGTAGTGAAATACGCATCTATCTCAGTCACCATGACATATATTGACACACCATATTGCATATACAGTACCCTCATATCTCATCTGGGAATGTTAAGAAAGAAAAAACGCGTTCTAATGACTTCATCTGATTCATCATCCAGCCTTTTCAAACTCTTGCCTAAGCAGGGCTGGATATAGAGAGTTGCGTTTCTTTCTAGGGCCATTCATTTTTGAAAAGGGTACATGAGGACATATGTGATGGACAAGGGCTTTTATATTACAAGGGATATTTTTATACTTGCCGTCTTCTGCAGATAAAGGGTTAAAATTGCCTCAGGCACAAATATTTCCATCAAATAACCTTTATATCAGAACATTCTGCAATTCTTGTACTTTTCAATTGTATGAAGTTCATGAAAATTGAATCAAATATACCAATTTGAAAATCTTTTTGGACACCGCTGTCAATTTTTTCAAAAAGTCCCTGCTAATATCTATTTACGTATACAACCTGAAAAATTCATATATGAATGATTAAGCAGCAATCATTCTACACGACAAAAATTCATTATTGACATTTTCTCAATTTTTGTCAATGCACATAATCCAGACTTGGGTATTAATCACTTGAAGTGAATATCATAGAGTGGATATTACAAATTAGAACTGAGTTAATAATAACGATATGGACAATATGATCCACCCTTGTGCATCCTAGCACACATAGGCATGACACTCCCATATATACACATGCATAGATAACTCAACCCTCAAAAAATGATAACAATATGAATATACATGTTTGAATTGTGGATGTGAAGTGATCTGACGGTATGTAGATGAAGATGACATGCGGAAAGCTAGTGGAAAAAAAATCAAAAGATAGGGGTTACATTTCGAAAATTTATTTTATTCTGTGGGCGTAGTTCGATGCATTTCGACGGGTGCCAGCTATCTTGTTCAGAGAAAAAATATTTACAGCAGTTCATAGAGAAAAAAGAAATGTTCATATTCTTGCAAATGAGGGTAACATTAGCTTTGAAACGAGAGGGGTCTATGAAAGGCGGGGTTGAACAACAAAAACGCACTGGAACATACAGAGACAGGAAAAATATACTCCTGACCCTGATTCTCATAAACACATCTCATTCCAAACCAAATGCTACCCCCATTTACACGGACAAAGCACCTCCCCTCCTGCTCCTACAAAACAACTCGGGAGAGATATTCACATTTTCCTTTTCAGCATCAAACATGCAAACAGCAATTTTTCTCTGTGTAGCGTCACAAATATTTCTTCTCCTGAAAAATATTGCTGGGCCCCTGTCAAAATGCATCAGGAAAAAAATTCGAGATGTAACACCTATCTCCGGAGTTTCTCTGTACACCTTTTAATCGTCATTTTCCTCTCTCTCTGTCTATCTCTCTCCCCTATATATATATATATATATATATATATATATATATATATACTCACACATATATATATAAATATATATATATATATATATATATATGTGTGTGTGTGTGTGTGTGTGTATCTATATTGTGTGTGCGTGTGTGCATATGTGTGTGTACACTTGAGATTAGATCAAAATGATATATATTGACTGAATTTCCATCTTGAATTCTCACCGTGTGTTCGATTGATATTATCTGTGGAGAACCACAAAGAAAAAGATTATATTGAAAAATAGATATTTGTTGTGTGAAGGAGTGTTTTCGTCATTGTGTTACGGACATATTGGTATACATAAGTCTATAAATCTACCTATCTAATCACCGTACCCATATAAATGGCCCATTCTCACATGTACGTCTTTTTGTGGTCCAGCTGCTCTTGGTCACATTTTTTTGGGCTTTAACCTTGATATTTTGCGTGAGCACACTGCTAGGCACCATTTAAAGACTGTCTTTGTGTGTGGACACGCGTGTGTGTGTGTGTTGGGAGATTCTTCCGAGTGTTACATTCCATTTAAAGTTGTCTCAAGCCGGATAAAAGGAAATACATTTTCAGAACCATAGCTGGAATGAAGAGCCTGTTTCATTCGTCTAAAATAGCCAATAGAGCGCCGTGAACTACGCCACAGTCAATCGAATACGTCAACTCTTTGTTCTCGTTCAACATCTGAGCAAGACTAGCAACCAGTAAGGGCAGGCTTAATCCCCTTTTAGAATCTAGTTCCTGTAGCATTCCGCTTGGTGGCGCTTGTGTTGTCTCACTTTACAAACGTGCAAACAAAGTAGCCATTACTTGAATGTGAAGATTGTTCAGCCGGACTATGAATCGAGCCGGCTGCCTGTTTGACCGGATCCTGATGCAACGAGTGTTGCATAGTGAATTCAGAACAAACACTGCTCGTCTGATTGCCACGTATGTCAAATTTGGAGGAGCAGGTCAACACTTGCTGGCTTTCCCCCATGACCACGCCACCTTTCGAAGAGAAATCGAACTGGAAGCGTTCAGTGTATATTGGCTGGCTGACAGAAAGATATTCAATCGCGGCTGGTGTGCGTTGGTAATTAAAGACTTTTAATACTGACATTTTTTATAGATTATTTTTCATCTTTTTTACGGAGTAAAGAGAGATTAGGGACGAGATAGAACAAAGAAAGAGAGGGAATGGAAGACAGAGAGAGAGAGAGAGAGAGAGAGAGAGAGAGAGAGAGAGAGAGAGAGAGAGAGAGAGAAGAGAGATTTGGTTCTTGCTGGCAATTGAATTTTAATACTGTTTTTTTGCATTCTATCTCTTAAAATTAAACATTGAAGAAAGACAGAGGGAAGAGGTGGAGACAAAGAGAGAGAAAGATCGGGAAGAAGGAGATAAAAGAGAGAAAGGGAGGCAGAGAGAGAGAGAGGGGGGGATGGACGGGTTGAGAAAGAGAGAAGAAGGTGAAAGGGAGAAAAAAAGAGCCTGTGTTTGGGTTGAATATGCTGCGCTGTGTGTTTATAATTGTGACTCTTTTCCTGTTCAAAGATGAGGGCTTTTTCCTAATATCTTGGTCAGCGTAGGTCACTGTGACATTGAAATAAATTGAAGATATAACAATCCAATATATCATTCTGCTTGTTTGTACGTAAGACCGCGGCGCATTCCGATTATTATTTATTTCCCCTCTGGTGCCTTCTCACACAAATAAAACTTGTTGATTTATTCAAAATGTCTCTGTGGTTTATTACTTTTTCCCGTTTCGGATGTTTTGTTGAGGTATGGATGGCCTGGAGTCAATTGCTGTTAACTGGATATAAAGCATAGTATCTTACAGCAATAAAGTTATATCTTTATGTCCTGTCTCTTCACCCACCCTACATACACTTGTAATGTAATTCTCAAGGGTATAAATTGAAGAGGGTACTCAGTATGGAATAGAAACAGAAGAGACTTGACCTTCACTATGATTCCCATTTATTCATCTATCCCCCCCGTCACAAGTTTAAAATCTAGAAATTAAGTTCATGAATGGCAGATAACAAGAATAGATGGATAGGAAAATTAACAAATCAAGAAAATAATAACAGATACATTTGTTCACGTGGTGCTTTACGCGCTATTTTTATTATCATACAAGCATTCTATAAATAATAAATTACATTTATAAACTGAAATATTCCATTTGCAGAAACCTGTTTGCGAAATTAACGATTGTTAGTTGTCAACACCTGTGAAATTTCCATGGGTCAACATATATATAAAATAAAATGTGCAGAATGACAAAAAAGATGCAGGAAAGGAACCCAGGGGGTGAATTACTTACTTAACATCGACCAGATGATCGTAAAAGAAGTAAGAAAAAGGAAAAAGAACATTGCAATGGGATAGATAGACTACAAAAAAGTACACGACATGATCCCACGCAGCTGGATACTTGAATGCCTCAGAATGTTCAAGATCAGCGAATCAGTGGTAAGACTCATCAAAAACTCTATGAAAAACTGGAAAGTAGACTTGACAGCCATGGGTGAAAATTTTGCAGAGGTAAGTATAAAAAAGGTAATCTTCCAGGGAGACTCGCTGTCTCCACTATTATTTGTTCTAGCTATGATACCGCTCAATAGAATCCTGAAAATCAACAAAGGATACCAATTCTCTAGAACAAAGGGAAAAGTCAACCATCTAATGAACATGGACGATACAAAATCATTTGCAAAAAAAACAAAAAAACTGGGGAGAGCTCAAGATATTGTTCAACAAAGTGAAAGAATACAGGATTAAAAAAACGTGCAATTATGGTAATACACAAAAGAAGGCTCGCAATGGCAGAAGGAATCAAACTCACGGATGACAGGAAGATTTGGGCACTAACGGCACAAGACCGATACAAATACCTGGGAGTTCTTGAATGTGACACGATAAAACAGGAAGAAATTAAGGAGGAAAAAAATACCTTACGAGGATAAGGAAAATATTAGAGACCAAACTGAACAGCAGGAATCTGATGAAAGGAATGAACACATGGGCTGTATCAGTAGAAAGATACACAGGACCATTCCTAGGATGGACAAAGGAAGAACTCCAATCAATGGATCGGCGAACAAGGAAGCTTATGACAATGCATAAAGTCTTACATCCCAGAGATGATATGAATAGACTATACGTGAAGAGAAAAGAAGGTGGCAGAGGGCTTATCAGCATAGAGGAATATAAACACAGACACGATAGAGTAGCAACAGTGATACACTTGGAACTTCGTCAACAAATGGGATTTAACAACACGGAAAAATGGTACCAGCACTAACTGGAGACAGCCCCGGAGAATGGAAACTACAAATTTCTCTGGGACTTTGACATCCAAACCGACCACCTCATCCAGGCGAGAAGACTGGACTTGATAATCGTAGACAAGAAAAGGGAAACTTGCTAAGTAATAGACGTGCCTGTGCCTTCAGACCATAGAGTAAGGAGGAAGGAGAGTGAAAAACTGGAAAAATACCAAGATCTGGCTAGAGAATTGAAGAAGATGTGGAACATGAAAGTCAGGGTAGTACCAGTAATAATAGGCGCACTCAGAACTGTCCCAAAGACACTCAGGGCGAGATTGGAGGATCTCGGGATAAAAGGAAGGATTAAGACCGTACAGACCACAACACTACTAGGAACAGCACGGATACTGAGGAAAGTACTAGAAATATAATGTCTACGACACTAAATGTTACCAGTGGCCAAATGGAGGAAGGAAAATGGATGTGGAGATGTGCACCACAGCACTGGCGTGATAGGTGAGGGAGAGATGAGATGTGGGCTGAAGGCCTGAGGAGACTCACTGTCACTCAGCTTTCAACAATGACCACCAGGTAAATGGTGTAAAACTGTAAACCACAGTATTGCTGTTGTCTATGAGAATGTGAGGAGGAGGGCTGGAGACTTGAAGAGTATTGCTGTCACTCAACATTCAGTCGTAAACACCAGGCAACTAGTGTTGAATCGCAAATAATAGAAATAATAATCATGATAATTCAGGCAGTGAAGATTATTCACAGGATAAAGACGTGAAAAAGTCGTGACACCATGCAAAAGAGCAGGGCCATAAACAGCTTGAAGGACAGACACCCCTGCACAGACAAATAGCCCTTCAAAGCAAATGGTGCTGATGTAGACTAGAACCCCAAAAAGGAGTGACTCCTGAGCAGTCAATTGAAAGCAGAAACAAATGAATTTGTACTAACTGCTCAACACCGAAGTCTGCATGTTCAAAACTCCCTAGCAAACACCATTAAAAATAACGGTGCCGACCGAAAATGCCGCTTCTGTGGCCTGCGTGTAAGAACAATAGACCTACTTGTGTCCAGTTGCTCTGTTTTGACGCTAACACGATACAATCCAGACATAAAAGGATGGGCCAATATCTATATTGGAAAATCTGCTTGCATTACAGAATATGTGCAGACAAAAACTGACATGAACATATACCAGACCCAGCAACGATATGTAGCAGTAAAGGGGCTTGTAAAACTAGACAGATATGATAAACCTTGGAATCAAAATACAGAAAATGTGGCACTTTAGAAATATAAAATGTACCGGCACTGAAAAGCATCTTGCGACGATTCTCCTCTTCCCGAAATCCAGAAAATAGTGCCCAGAGGCACTGTCCGTATTTCGAGGAGAGAACTATCATATGTTGTACATCGAAATAAACCTAAACACAAAAGAAGACAAAACAGCAGCGCACAAAACTGCTACACATAGAATAATACTGTAACGCGCGCATACGTACATAGGACTCTATAGCACTTTATTCCCATCGGTTATTGGCAATGACTCTGTTATAGATCGTAAAGAACAGGTACAATGATAATAATGATTATGATGACGATGATGATGATGATAAAAATTACAATGATAATGATGATGATGATAACAAATGATCAATGGCCTTGCTTGTTAATATTTTGAAAGAAAAAGTAATTCAAAAATATTACATAATAAATATAATAAAACAAAAGAAAATTTCAGATGCATTGTATATCGTTTTCAGTCATTATTCAAATGTAAAATAAATTTGAAAACGTAAACGGTGCGTTCTACAAAAAAAAAAAAAAAAGATTTAAAATCCGAACGTCACACCTCATATTCCAATAACGTAATCCTTCTTGTTGAAAATCTTTTTCACAATTGGAGAGGCAAAATATGTGTTCTGTTAGGTAAAACGAAATATAACTTGAAAGTGACACATCTATGTTGAGAAAAACGTGGTGTATTTTATATCTTTGGTAAAAAAAATTGCCAAACGGTTTATGATGGATACGAACTAGTTTACCGAAATTATTATCTAAGCTTTGTGAGTTTTTTTCCCTCAACATATATTTACTACAAACCCTGGAAAATCTGAGGAATTTAAGCATCCAAACAGATCATATGTTACGACACAGACAACACAATTTAGGGGTAGTGTACGAAGATGGTAGGAAATCCATGGTAGTAGATATTGTTGTTCCCACGGGAAAAATATGGAACAGATTGAGTCAGGGTAGACTGAAAATTTTTAGTGAACTGAGGGCAGAAATCAAAAGGATTATGAGTATGGCCTACGTCAGTTTAGTCCCAATTGTAGATTGATTACATGGTATAATATTTAATAATTTGAAAGATTGGCTGAAGAGGTTAGAGGTAAAAAGTAGCATAGAACTCTTACAGAAAAAAAGCATTTCTGGGAAATACAAATTGATCAGAGAACTTAGATTGCTAGGTGCTCCCGAGGTAATGAACCGGAATTCATCGAAATCGAAATAACGATCTGTAATAATAATAAATTGCCAAATGCAGAACAAGCCTATTCCAAAAAGTCTCCAAAATGTGAAAAAATAAGGAGCAAGGACAGACCGATCACTCGCTTACCCTAATGTGTGAAAATCTGATTACTCCTCTAGCAGAAGAAGTATATCACTATATAGAATGAAGAGGAAAACTACCAAAAAAGCATTGATTTGCTGTGTTACTATCAACGTAAAGATGAAAGTGAATGATGATTTTGACATGTTCCTCCAATGAATTCTACTCGTTACATGACTGATAACATTAACAGGTTTTGTTTACACAAAACTACATAGAAATGTACATTAATTCATCTATCTTCCTCACTGTGTTAATATGTATCGATATATCAGTTCATATCAACCCGTCCGTCAATATCTATATCTGCTCCTCTGTATCGAAGTCTAAACATCTATCTATCTAATTGGAAGTCTGAATGTATGTGCATATGCATGTATGTACCTATGTATAATCACTACTGGGGAAAGGCACTGGATAGCTGGTTAAAATAAACAGTGACGCCAGTAAGTGAAGTATTATTTTCGGTTCGAGTTAGTGAGTACTTGTTTCAACATCAAAGAATTTTTCCCTTCTTCCTCTTTATTTTTCAATCGCGAATAATAAATTGCTCCAGGGAATTACAGTTAATAAATCTGATAAACTGAAACGGCTTTCCAACAATAATTGATGCAATTGATTTGGAATTATTTTCTCTTTAACGTAATACGGTCGTTCGGAAATAACATATATCTTCACATCTATGCAATAATTTATTCGCATTTACCTACCTAGATGAAACAACCAG
>OY735215.1:41989324-42051824 GCA_963457665.1 Thysanoteuthis rhombus
ATATATATATATATATATATATATATATATATATATATATATATATATATATATATATATATATATATATATCTCGATGGATAGAAAATGTAATAACGTGGCTTACTATCTCTAGTGATTACTTGTCTGTCCCTACTTTTAACATCTTAGTCATTTTATTCTTCATTATGCATCGAGCCTGTTTTCTTCGAATTCACTCGTTGATACCAATTAATGTTTGACTTGAAGCCAGGACACAAGTTTGCATTCAATGATTTTAATTACATAATTATATAATGAGCAGCAGATGTGTCGATCTCAGACGAGCGGAGAAAACCTGGAAATAATGAATCGTTTTTCAACAGCATCTATGACAATAGTGTTTATATGTATCTAACTTCATACGGGTCTAAATCTCTTATTTTAATATCTACTGTCTATCATCTATCTATTTTTATATCTATCTATCTATCTATCTATCTATCTATCTATCTATCTATGTCAGTGCTCACCCATCTATAACTGTCTCTTATCTATCTGTCGGACTATCTATCTATCTATCTATCCATCTATCTATCTATCGATCACTGTTCCTATCTATCTATCTATCTATCTATCTATCTATCTATCTATCTATCTGTCAGTATGTCTGCTCATATCTATCTATCCATCTATCTGCTCATATCTATTAATCTATCCCTCTATCTATCTACCTCTATCCATTTCTGTCTCTCAATTCATCTATCTCAGTAAGTTCATATCTATCTATCTATCTATCTATCTATCTATCTATCTATCTGTTGTCCGTCGGCTTATCTATCTATCTATCAATCTATCTATCTGTAAGTTACGTAATACATTACTTGATGTACTAGTCCAAGTATCTACTAATTCTTTTCTTCTTTCCTTCATCGTTTCTTACCTCATTCGTTTTCTCCCTTTCAAGGTGAACTTTTTCACATACTACAATGCCCCAAAGATTTTGCATTGTCACTTCATAAATATGTACCTGTCAACCTGAAAAAATACAGCCATTAGAACTATCCTTGTGGGCATTCAATCTCTGTAACTGATCCCAGTCCAATCCCTGAAAACGAAAAATGTGCATGAATACGAATAGACGGAAAGAAAATGAATTTCAAATCAAGTTTATTATACCAACCAAGTGAAAACTGAACTATGGCATGAAAATCAACGAATTAAAACAGTTTTGAGTAAACACCTGCTTCTCTCTCTATATATGTGTATATATAATCCGTGTCTTACATAAATTAATCAACATAGCCTGTTTGTGTACCCTCTCTCGGATTCACGTTGATCATTTCATATCGCTAAGAGCCTTTCCCGACATTGTTCTTCCCGTTACTCTATGTGCTATTTTGAATTTGTTTTAGAGTGGTTTTGTAAGTTTCCAGATTTCGCACCTCTTTGCTGGTATTATGTACTGATTATATACTTTAAATTCTAAGCATTTTAGTAATTTACTTTTTAGTATCTTTATTTATTCCAACCGATCGTTATGTGCTATCTCACTTCATTCCCACGGTCTTTAGCTAGACTAAATATCTGACCCAGGTAAATGCATTCCTCAACGTCTTTTAAGGGTTCACCGTTCATTCTTCAGTCTTTCCCAAGACTTTACGTTGAACGTAACGTTTTTTCATTGGTTTGTTCAATTCTTACCTTTTTCATGGCTTTCTCTATTTAGATCACTTGACATGTTTTGTACATTCTCCGCAGGTTCTACGATTGATACATTATCATCACCGTACCTCAATTTGTTGAAATATTCTCCGTCTATGTTTATTGCCATTTCTTAGCTGTCAGTTTTCCGAAGGTTTCTCTCAAGGTTCTCAGTAAAGAGTTTGATGATAGTATATCACTTTGTCTCACTCCTTTTCCAATCTTTATTTTAGATTGTAACTTTATGATGCTCAAGTATTGCAGAGTAAATTTTGTATATATAATCGATTACGTTTATGTAATTCTCATTTATACCTGATTTTGAATTAGAGGCTGCAAAGTGTCCGATTGAATCGAACGCCATTTCGTAATCAACGTAAGACAAATGGTTTGTTTTATTCTGATGTCCTTTGCAACTAGCTGGTTAAATATATGTAGTTGGTCAATTGTCGAATAACCACTTTTACTGCCTAACTTTTTGCGCGGTTGATTTCCAAAGGGTGGTGTAAAAATGTATTTATGCCTACATTAGCTTATTTTCACACACACACACACACACACACATACACGTATAAATATATATATATATATATATATATGTACAAAAAAAGTTTCCAGCACACATATATACATATGTATATATCCATGCGCATACATACTGCATATGCTTACGGACATACTTTCTTTCTCCATATATCAACACACACACACACACTCACACACACACATAATACAATAATATATATATATTTACATATATATATATATGGTTCATTAATGCAATCTAAATCATCTGTTTTCTAAATTTTTCCTCATTTCTTTTATTTTGTGAAGTTTTCAATTTCAGACAACATTAATCTTTTTTCAGTTTTCTTTAAAATGTAAATAAAAGCCAATTTATTCCTCAGAGAGCAAAATATAACTCCACATATCAGTATACATCTTTGAATATGAACAATGCGCGTTCTCAAATTCAAAACTAATGCAGTTCGATCGAGATAAAATCCGAAAAAATTCAAAATAATGAATAAAAAGAAGATGAATTCTTGTTGATATCGAAAGGGTTTTGTCAATATTGTTGTTAATTGAAACAAAGACATTAAATCGATTTTGTATGATATGAATTAAATGAAAAAAAATGTCTTTCATTTTATCGTCTTTATTCACAGTTTATACTTACATGTATCCAGGGGTTTATTTTTTTCTTCTTTCTCTTTCAATCTTTCTCTTTTTAGCTCAGCGGTTTTAACACACAAATACATCCTCGTGCAGTATGAGAGTAATTATCATGTATTGAATTAGGATTGAGTTTTTCAGTTCGAGGAACAAAATAACACGCTCACAAATGCATATGTAACATATGAAAAAAAACACAACACACACACACACACACACACACACATACATATATATATATATATATATATATATATATATATATATATATATATATATATATATATATATATATGGCTGCTTAGTTACTCAATAGAAACCGTTATGTGCCAAATGTCTTTTGGCAAAATACTCTGTTGGGGGATGATCAGTTGAAAAAGTGGAAAAAAATGATCAATGTACAAGTTTTTTCTCACTTTTTGTGGGCCATGATCAATAAAATATCTGAATTTTGAAAAAACAAGCGTGGCAGATCAATTTAGCATAAATTTGCATTGTTAATTGAACATCTAACTAAGGACCACTTTGGTTGAATTTTCGAAAAATGTTTTTTTTTTTACATATTAAGTGTCTGCATGTGGGTGTGTACTAGAAGATTCAACTAAGACCCATATATGAAGGCATACATATGAATATGTGTATACATGTGTGCGTGAGTTGGTGCTTATGTGACAGCATGGAGGTATATATTCATACATATATAAATTTATGTGGGAGAATGAGTGAACATGTTTGTGAGTGCGTGTGCTACTCTACAGTGGAATATTATGAGGCATATATATATATATATATATATATATATATATATATATATATGTACGTATATAATAGAAGGAAGATTGAGGTATATATGGATACTTGTTTATAAGTATGATTACTTTAATGGATTATTTGATAAATTTGTAAATTTACGTGCTTTTATGAGAAGATACAAAAAGATTACAAATGTGTTATTATTTTGATACTGCAGATGGATTGTACAACTCCTTATTTGTTCATCAAAGTTCGTATGAACTCAGGCCTACTATAGGGCACAATCAGATACGTAACCTTGAGATAATATCTATATTAGCTGTTATATATATATATATATATATATATATATATATATATATATATATATATATATATATATATATATATATATATATATATATATGTATATTAATATATATATATATGTATTAGGAAATGGATATATATTCCAATGAATCGTAAATTGTGTTATGTTAAATAGAAACTCTATGATCTCCCGTCATTACACTGTTAATGTATCACTTGGCCAAGACATCATACACACACACACACGCACGCATGCACGCATGCACACACACACACACACACATACACACACATATATGTATATACATATGTATATATGAGCCCATATTAATTACAAACCTGTTCTCTATTAAAAAAAAAATCAAAAGCAAATTAGCCCGAATTTTTGTCTTAACAAAAAAAAAGAAAAACATATTTTTATCAATTATAACTTGGATTTTGACTTATATTTATCCAATGTTTCCTGAATAAAAAAATCAATCATGACACCATTATCAATGACCTTGAAAAATCTTTTTGGGAAATTTGAAATTCGATCGTTGAACATCTACTAAAAAGAAAGTTTTTGCCCAATTTTCAGCAAAAAGACCCCAGTTTTAGCATCAGTCCACTAAATTGTGCTAACATAAATAAAATATTTATTCGAGAAAAAAAATGAAAAAGAGCAAAAGCATTTTTTAACTCGATCATTCAGCACGTTTCTAAAGAAGTTATTGATATTCAGGATCCATGTTGACACACATGGATGTTTCTGCTGAGTATGGAAAACTGAGCAAATACACAGTGGAAATTACAACAATCCAAAAAGTATATGTATTCATTTTTCTTTTCGGGAAACGCACTACGATATTCAATTTTTTTTCTTTGATGATATTTTGACCTGTATGGCTAACGCCTCCTTCAAACTGATTCATGGACGTTACAAAATTTCTCCTTAAGAATTGATTTTTGATTTTCGTGACGCAATGTTTTTGAAAAATCGATTTCTGAGAAGAAATTCAGTAACATCTATGGATCAATTTGAAATGGCGATGAAGATCAAGGCCGGAAAATCAATAGAATATTTAAAATTTAGTAGGTTCTCTGAAAAGAAAAAGCACACACACACACGCGCACACACACACACACATACACACACACACACATACACACACACACATGAGCACACAAGCACACACATGTGTGTATTCCAGGTCTACTCTGAAACAACTTGAGTTTCGAAGCATAAAGTTGAATATATCGAACACTCCATGAGATAAATCTATCACACTTTCTTTTATATTATGCTATATTGCTAACCTGATCTGTGCCATATATATATATATATATATATATATATATATATATATATATATATATATATATATATATATATATATATGTATATTTATATGTATATATATATATATATATATATATATATATATATATATATATATACTGATCATAACCATGCTACTGGAGTTGTCATTTAAACAACAATACAATGCAACCCAGCAGTTCTGTGCAACACTAATGCGTGTACAGCGTGCTGTGTCGTCTGTATCAATAAGCAATCGCCCACGATTCGAAATATCGGTCTATTTACTTTGACAAAAAGCAGAAATAAAAACGATAAATGCACCGAAAACATTTTTATTATTCATCCTTGATATAATACTTATATACAAGTTGCAGTCGAAACCAGATATACGAAGAATATAAATATGTATTTCAAAATATCAGATTTGTCTGATTAATCGGTAAAAATCATAAAAAAATCGTCAATAAAAATATTGTGGCGAAAAATCTTTCTTCCCGTTCAAACGTGTTAATTATGATTAATCGAATAAAAAAGAAACATTGCCGGGAAGAAAAATATCTAATTTGATTTTTCTGTTTTCTTAATTCTTCAAGTAAGACATCCATTTCGAGCAGTTTATTTTAAAAAGGTAAAATAAATTATCGTAATATCAAGGTGGGATAGGAATCATTTTTTTCTGTTTTTTCGAACAGAAAATTTTCCTAAGAAAATTCGGCCTTTACTACATAAGAATTGAAGTTCAAACAAGAATCAAATGATATGATGATTTTCGCCAGATTTTCAAATTTCCCAGGTGTCAATTCTTCTGTGGAAATCGCAGCCATATTGTTCTTAGCCATCAAATGGTGAAAAGGGAAGAATCAATTGGGATTAATTTACATAGGAAAATATTTTGATCATTCCATGACCCGACAATGGTGGTGATGGTATGTTAGGCTTGGTAGCTGGAGGTGTTCCGGGAGGAGATAAAGGGTAGTAGGGTACATCATGAATTGGAAGAGGGTAGGTGCTACCTCTGTAACGACTCATTTCAAAGTTTGAAAGTTACTTCTGTTTTCTCTCATAAATGGAAAATAGTGGCATAAAACAAACAGTCGGAAAGCGTTTGATACCAGAATTGAATCTTTTAGAAAGCAGGATTTTTCTGTTTGGGAGATCAGCGAAGAGCCCATTTCCCCCCTCTCCACTTTGTATCCTCGACTTTCGGATACTTGTGAGAGAAACAAAATGCCTCCGTGTTATAGATTTAAGCAAATCCATCTATATAACTGATATAAATTAACATTTGGAGATGGAGATGATGATGATGATGATACAAGAGTGGCCACTCGCAGGAGAGCACACTTTCAAGTGCCTCCCATAGAGTAACGTGAGCATTTGAAAAAGATCGGGTGTACAGTCCGGTGCCTGCTTTTTCTCTTAATTGGCATCACAGCATAGACTGAGACCGTCACAGAATAATTTTGTTGCTGCACTCGAAATTTCCAGACTGTCACTCATCTAAGTCATGGCCAAGCTCGTCTTCGCTCGATTTCGGTGATCGTACGTGAACCGGCGCATCTAACACTATCTGGCCGTGTACAACGTTTGGAGAAATTTCGGATCGAATTGTCAGGTGATACGTTGTTGAAAAAGGAAGCAAACTTTGTCGTGTCTGACAAATAATTGAAATCGGTTACTCGTTTCAATAGGTTCGTTCAGCTTCTTTTTTTTCTTTCAAATAAGGTGAGTGTTCCGACAGCTGTCTTCTGGATTGAGGGAACAGTTTTGCTAAATTTATTTCATTGTGAATTCACACAATAAACATACATGTTATTTGTCCGCAGTCAACTCTGTGAAACCTAGGATTTCTTGGTTTCTTCGGAAGACGTTTTGTTCTTGGGAGACGAATTCACTGAAAATGTTTTTTTTGCTGTCGATCGTTGTGTTCCTATTCTACATTTTTTAATGCTTTTCTACATGAACGCATATACACATACATGCAAATACACACCTGCACTCACACATACACACAAACACACATACATATATATATAAAGGCATATACCATCTCACACACATACACATACATCCCCCCCATATATATATATATATATATATATATATATATATATATATATATATATATATATATATATATTCACACCCGCGGACAAATTTACTCAAACCCCACAACCACACACATATATGCTCAATACACACACACACGCACACACACACACACACACACACACACACACACACACACACACACACATATATATACATATATATATATATATATATATATATATATGGACAAACCTGCACTTCCATATTTTGTGAGTGTACATGCAAACACATTTACAGACATACACACACATACACACACAAACACACACACATACATGTGCGTGTGTGTCTGTGCGATAGAAAGAGAGGGAGAAAGAAAGGGAGGAAGAGATTGCACAAAAACATATACAGACACATCCACACAAAACCAAAATAAATTCTTAAACGTTTGACACTGCCACAAAGCGAGCAAAATAGCACTTCGAGTCGTAAATTGTTTCCTTTCTTTACCAATTGACGAGACAGCTTTTTTAATTTTACTTTCTTATAAAGTTGCACAATGAGAAACGATGTTATTCGTCTGCACTCAAGACGCTGGTTTATCTCCTGTGAAATCCGGGATTCCTTGTTCGAAAAACGCTTTGTAGACATTTTCTTCTCTCTCCTAATTTGCTGAATAAACGATTTCAGTGAGAATATTTATCTTGGGATTCCTATCGTTCTCCCCGATGACTCTTATAAATTGGAAAACGTTGTTCAAAATTGTCACCAAAAATTGTCAAAATAGATTGTTCAGCTTTAAGCTTGCATTGCTGATGGGGTATGTATGTATGTATGTATGTATGTATGTATGTATGTATGTATGTATGTATGAATGTATGTATGTATGAATGTATGTATGTATGTATGTATGTATGTATGTATGTATGAATGTATGTGTGGATGGATGCATTATGCATATAGACTGCATGTTCTTATTACGTCATGAAGAATGCTTTTTTAAAAAATTTAAATTTCTCGAACTGTTTTTTTTTTACTTGGATGGATCAATTTACAATGTAAGTTTTGTTAAATTCGTTACTACATCATATACGCTTGTACTCTTTTGAAATTTGAACTTTTCAGTGATCCTACATGACCCCTCATTCCAACCGTTTCATTGATCACCCCCAACGCAGCATGCTTCCAAAAGATGTTGGTCAGGTGATGGTTTCTATTCAGTGACACACCAGACCTTTTATTTCTACAGCGAGACATCTATCTGTTCATCTGTCATAGCTAGATATCCGAACATAAACGATCTCCGCTAAAACGCCGATTTTAAATGATTATCTACCCCCTCTATAGACCCTCATGACCCTCTGTATATCTTACTATTTACTCGTTTCTACCTATTCCACCTATCCTAATCTTTCTATACATGCCCTTGAATCTATATCTCCTCCCTCTCCATGTCCATCTCTATCCGTCCCTCTATATTACTCTCCATCTCTTCCCATCGTTCAATCAATCTATCTATCTATCTATCTATCTATCTATCTATCTGTACTGAATATCAATGGTTGGAAAATGAGGGACAAGAAAGGAGAGTAAAGGGAAAAAAGTAAAATAGATTGAAAGGGCGTAAAGTTCAGAGGATAAAAGAGCGTGGGAGAGTAAGAAAATGAAGAAAGGAGGTGAGGTGAGAGGGAGAGATCAAGTGGAAAGAGGGAGAGAAAAATAGATAAATTAAATAGAGTAGACAAGAGAGAGAGAGAGAGAGAGAGAGAGAGAGAGAGAGAGAAAGAGAGAGATTGTGTGTGGAAACTATCGTTGAAAGGAGAGAAATAAATTCAAGGTGCCTAAAAAACAAAAGACAATAGGGCAAAAGACTTGGTAGAATACCAGGAGAGACGGCAGAAAGATGGAAACCTTGGCTATCAAAATGTTTTGAAGGTAAGTGAAAATTAAAAGGAGACAAAAAACGATAGAAAAGTTGGGAAAAAAAGCAAAGAACATATCAAAGTACGGAGAAAATAGCTTTTTTCTTACTAAGGGATACGTACCCTGGAACGATGTCAATGTTGTGGGTTCCCTATGAAGATCAAACTCACTAGTGCATCGGTCTGCAAGATTAGCACGCTAACCATCACTATAGGTCAAATGCCCCATGCAACAGACAACAGTTATTTAATAAATGCAGCTCAGTCTAACACACTCAACCACAGTTTATATGGAAAAGACTAAATTCATTTGGCTAACTATCATCGCATTTCATTGACATTGCCTAAAAAATTAACTCTACTGCGTTAACATTTAAATACTAAGTTAACTTACGTACTTTTGAAAAGTAATGTAACAATTTAGTTGTAATAGCAGTAGTAGTAGCTTCTAAAATGGTCATTTCTTCGAGGAGCTGTTGCTATTGCTAGTTATAAGATCCCTGACGGCTAATTCATGAGTGACTACTACAGCTGATTTAGAGATATAGAAACGGTATGAGTTCATGAGTTTGGGAAAGACACTCGTTTTTCTTTCCTTTCTCTTCAAGTTGGCTGCACAGTTGTAGTAAAGCAAATGCATTAAAGAGACAATATCCACAACTGCGTGCAATAATTGGAAATGCGGATGCAATTTAACTTAACAAGACATTTATTAGGAAAGTGGACAAAATTAGATCGATGCAATTAGCCAAAGGAAGATTGATAAAGTTCTTATGGGTGGAATAGAAGGGGAATGTTCTAATAGACCGATTTGCTACTTAGCTAGAAAATGATAATTTTTGGAAGTAAGAAATCCTGAAAAGATTGTGATTGAAGAAGTTGATAAATGTTGATTAGCGGCCAGGGAAAAGATATTTCCTTGTTTCAATGCTGTTTTGAGGAGGAAGAATGAATAATTGAAATGGCTGTATTTCTGCGTATTTGGCTGTATGCACTAAAAACGTTATAAATTAATTATTCCTGAGCAGAATAGACTGCTTTACTTAGTTCATTTTACATAGAATTTCCATTCTAGAGACCGCCTGAGGCTGTACATCCTTTGAATGGAAACTCCTTACTCATTTTATTCGTTATGCTACACCGTAAATGTTATACGGGTGCAGATATTTACATTGTGAATTGAAGAGCAGGTGTCGCAAAGGAAAAAACAAATCCAGTGTTAAGTTTCACATCATACGGACATTGTGAATCATTCACCTACTTTAGAGTCAGCTCACTCGTTTCCTTTAGAAAAAATTACATTTTTCTAAAAAAAACAAAACAGCAAAAAACAAAAATAAAACAAAAAAAGAAAAACGTCTCCAAGAAACCAAAGTCAGAATCAGTTAAAGTTGTTCATTCTGTACAGCAAAAATATGTCTTTATAACACTTCCTGGAATTTCAAAGTTCCGAATCCTAATCTATGCCTACTCTTCAGGTTTTTATTCACAAAACGTCCCTGAATGTACATTCACTGACAGAAAGATGCACGCATCGTGTCTTTAGACAGAAACATCATTACTTGCCCAAATTATGCAACAATTTGACAAAGAATGGACCATGCGTCGGCTAATATTGAAAAGGTACGACGTGGGTTTTGAATTGCCAGATATCTTGACGTTGCCTTGCTTTTCTCACCAAATCTGGAAGAAATTCAATAAGTAATAGAACTGGAGACTTTTCAAGACTTTTCCAGATTTCATGCCTCCAAGGTATATAGAATTACGCTATCAGCTGATAGATGATTTCGGTAAGAAATTTGTGTTGACTTGAACTTGTGTGACATGCAAAACTATGGTTATTTTCATTGTTTTTAGTTGAAAATAATTTGTTTGTGGTCAACCGTAAACGGGACTTTGGCGAAGATCGAATAATGATCAGTAAGATAAACACAATTGTCTGCAAGATTAGCTCATTAACGATCACTCCATAGCAATCACCCTTGTGTGAAAATTATTGATAATTACTGAATTTAGTCTAGTACAGGTTCACTCTAGGGCTGGAATATTTTTGGGCACCAGTAAGGATTGAACTAGCGCATTGGCCTGTTGTTAACCACTCTTTAACAAGCGTTATAGAGTCTACACTATATAGATATTCGTTAAGCATAACTCAGCAAGTGGGACACACATAATGATCGAACTCACTATATAACGTATTATTCTATGATCTTCATTCTATGGCATGCACATTATACCCGAAAGCGCCGACAGTCGGTGACATAGACGTGAATCTTTTCAACTTTTTGTCATCATGATTGTGTCAAAGTTGAAGTAACCTGATGTCACCCATCTCTTTCCAGGCTGGATTGGAATCAGACTGGTTTGCAGCTGTAGCCCAGTTTGCGTTACATGTTGTCCGTAGTGAGAGAGAAGAGATGCCTCACCAGCGTTTCAAAATGATCACCACTCCAGCTGCAGGATCGGTATTTTTCAGAGTTGAGGATAGTATTTTTAGAGTTAGTGTTAGTGTTCGGGTTAGGGATATTTGTCGTCTGCTTCTCTGACTTTCATTTTGCCATCAGCGCCTGCGAGTCAACAGCAGGAGCTGCAGACGACTTCGAAACACAATATGTCACAATTGCCACCTCTCCAAATGGAAATCAATGCAAAGTGAGCAATGACTGCCTGAGCCTAAGTTTGAACTCGTCTTGTTGAGTCCATGCCATCAGCCGTTAACCGTTTTGAAATTCTGTGCATCCAATTAAATCTAATCTGAATTAAAAATGCAAATGGATTTGCTGATATGCACAACAAAATAACCAATCAAACATTTAGATAAACGAATAAAAACAGAGGTAAACAGAGAATAAACAAGCACAATCGTATGAACAGAGAGAGAGAGAGAGAGAGAGAGAGAGAGAGAGAGAGAGAGAGAGAGAGAGAGAGAGAGAGAGAGAGAGAGAGAGATAGACGGACAGACAGATAGACAGACAGACAGACAGACAAAGGCTGAGAGAAAGAGAGAGAGAGAGAGAGAGGAGGGGAAGATAATGAAATAATAAAAAAACATAGGGAAAAGTGATTTACATGTATTTTCCTTTTGGGATTAGAACATATCAAAGTATTTTCCTTTTGTTTGTTGCTTGGACGTTGCAAGTGTTAATTTTATATCTGTCAGTCTTACGCGATTGCAAAATGGGGAATGAAGAAAGATAAAACAATGAAGAATTGATGACGTCAATTGGCAATTGTTTTATTATTGTTGGCGAATACAATAAGAACTGCAATGAAATGGCATTGATAGCGTTGTAAGAAGCAATTGAACAAGTAAGCCTCTTCGAGTGAACAAACGACAAAAACAGGACATATAACAGCAAATAGAAGAGAGAAACGAAGATACAATAACACCGTCGTTATTGTTATATAATCATCAAGTGGCTTTGCAAAGATTGAACGATGTCTCTTCAAAAAGTATCAAGCTATTTTCAATAAACTTGATGACCTGTTGTGCGGCCTTAACATATTCTGGCAACTAATTCGAGAGCCTGTTTATGCCTGAAGGGGATCATAACATGGGGGTTATCAGTCGACTGTAAAACAACATTGAGAGTGGAAGTGTACCGTATAATGATTGCTATCACAAGGAGCCAGCCTTCTCTTCCTTAATGTATCTTGCAAGGCTTTTTGGGAAGACATCTAATCATCAACGTTTTTCAGCCTCTCTACTGTCCACATAAGGTTCCCTGTAGTTTTAGTATTTCCCCGAAGAGATTTTAGACCGTGGAAGAGATTAAGGAGAACATTGCGCGGCAGTTGATAATGATCTCGAGAAAAAAAAAGACATTTCAGGCTGTCTTGCTAAATGGAAGGGAGACCAAGATAGATGTGTGGGGTCCAAAGAAGAATACTTTGAAGAATATTTTGGGTCTGGGAATGCTCAGATGTTTCCCTACATAGAGTAATGGTAATTACTTTTTCGTTTTACTCCTTTTCAATTCAAAACTACGTCTTATAGGAACGCTCTACAGTAGAGGAAATCTGTGAAAGAAAAAAATATGAGGATGGAAGATGAAAAAAAAACAAACCTAAAAACTGTCCGACTGAAAGAGAAGCCTATGTAGAGACTCGGTGTGTATATCTTCAGGGGACAATGGAGCACAGTGGAAAAGGGGAAGGTAAATCCTTCCCAGACACGTCATTGGTATATTTGGTTAAGGAATGTATTTTCTTCAATTACGTTAATTGGTTATATCATCTAAGATTTTCAAAATGTGGAACGTGATTGATTTCAGAAAACGACAGTTGGCTAAGTGTCAACCTGACTATAGAGTCTTGCCAAATTTACTGTAGCGAGAGTTTTATTTTCTCAGAGAAGTATCACTCCGCCACACACACACATATACACAGAGAAGCGGATTGACTAACGCACTCACAGACACTCACGCAGATACTATAATAATCACACACGCATACATATACACACACACGCGCACAAATATAACTACAATTACAAACGTGAACACGCAAACATATAAATAAACACATTTATTACACAAATGATGAGTATCTGGTGAATTCTTTCGAGCAATTAGACATTACCAAGGGAGACCCGGTAGTTTTTTTTTCTAAATAAAATAGTAGTACATAAATTGTACGCACACCCATGCACATGTGCACACACAAAACACCCACCCACACATTCATATATATATATATATATATATATATATATATATATATATATATATATATATATATATATATATGTGTGTGTGTGTGTATGTATGTATATATCAATGCATGCGTACAAATATATGTATAGAATATCTTTGAGGAAGCTCAAGTTGAACACGCACATTCTGGAGAACATCATCATCATCATCTACCTTTTAGCAACCGTTGTCGAACATAAACTCTCACCAGCTTTCCTCATACTTCTCTATCATAGTCGTCGCGGGGCCAATTCTTTCTGAACTTGTCTAGTTTGTCACGACATCTTACGTTCAGCCGGTCATAGATTCGCATATGATCGCTGTGGTTCTGCATTGTCAGTCTTGATATCCAATGATTGTCTGATATTCTTGCAACTCGACTTATCTATTGCCATTTGAGTTTTCTAAATAATCTTATTTAATCTCTGTTTTTTCTTTTTCCACTCTCGCAATCCCTCTGTGTGATCTTTTCCTCTGCACGTTGCATGGTCTCAGTCAGCTGGTGAATCTTTTGGTTAGGGAGTATGGTCTAGCTCCATGATATAACTGTTCAGACCGTCAACTATTTCAAGATGAATAGTCAGTTCAGCTTACACTGAAAGATTTGAGTACCCAGTAACGAACGAACCCACTACAGTAGTAGTTTAGCTTAGTCAAGTGCAATGCCCTCAAATTGTCTGACATTTTTGCAACTCGACAGATCTATAGTCATTTAGATTTTCTAATGGATTCTATGATATTTCTGGTTTTTGTTTCCTCGTAGGATGCCCTCAAGTGTTGTATCGACTGAGAATCGGGCCCACCGAATTATCAAAGATCTGCAAAATTGGCTTGCTAATCATTGCTCAACGGCAAATCGCCCCAAGATAGAATTTAAAAAAAATATACATCTACTCTGGCACATGGATGCCACTCTGGGTCAATTAGTCACGAGAGAATGCTATATATTCTTATAATATTTACAATACATCCTGGCTAAGCAGTACTCCAACGCAGGAATCCTAATTAAGTATTTACTGAGTTAGGCATGGTCTGGCGTAAGGCAGTTTGGAGCTCTCACCGAAGTTTCGCCCCGCAATAGTTGCGATGATATGCTATTTAGCGTCCCCATCGTATTACAAAGTCAGGGCTCCTAAACATTAAACTAATATTGACCATTGAAAAAATACATTCACAGTTGCTAGCGTTTTTCTTTATTGTAAATATCCCCCTCCCCTATCCAGAGAAGTAGTTTATTGGCAACTGAACAATGGGGCTAACATGATCCCTTTTAGAAAAACGTGTTCTCCCGTGGAATTGATTATCACCAGTTGACACCAGAGGTGGCCAAGAAGGAAACATGGTGACCCAAGATATACGAAGCAAACTGCGAAACGAGCAAGAAGAAAATGAGCTGAACTTGGCTGCTAGACCTTATCCAACAACTGACAAGGAAAGCCCTGTCTCTTCTGCATAAGTCTCGCTGGCCAGTTGTGATCTTCGTTTGTGAAGCCAAGCCATGATAAAATTCTTCGTCTTCTTGTGAGCCGTTGGTGTCTACTGCATATATTTTCTATTTCTTTGTTTTTATCTTGAAAGACTCATGTAGTTTTGCTGATCTATGAATAAATGTAATAGAATCACTGGACAATAAATGACGATACATTGTTTGAATGGAATTTAGAAAATAAATGGAAGAAAAAAAAAAAGATCCTCGAAGGCCTTCATCGAGGCAAGTCTGAATTCAAATCAAGGAATATTTGCTTTTCACCTCTTCCAAATTTACCTGATCGATGTCAACAGATTTTCATCGATTTCATCAAGCTTGTTCTTTTTTTGTTCTAAAGGTTGGCAAACATTTTGAACAAGGTTTTGTGCTAGTTTGGATCGATGGGTCATGTAGCGACCGCGTGTTTAATTTAGATTGAGGCGAACTACAGAGAGAGAGAGAGAGACAGACAGACAGACAGACAGACAGAGACAGAGACTGAGAGAGAGGCTGGGACAGTGATACACGATTGGGTTCAAAGAAAAAACACACACAGATACACACACAAACACATGCACACGCAAACCCGGACATACACACACACGCAAATATATATATATAGGAAGAAATTTATTTTCATAAAACGACTGAATTTGATATAAGTTGACTGAGAGCAATGATAAAAAGAAAATCGATGGATATGAATAGAATAAATGGACTTGTATAATCAGATAAAGATAGATAGTTATAGACAGGTCGTTGACGAATGAAGAATAGGGAACTTTGCACGGCTGTAAAAAGAAAAAAATGACTGAATGAAAGAAAACGTTAGCCAATGAGTAATTATGATGAGTAAAGTGTCCACGCACTTCTCTCTCTTAACTTAAAAAAAAGCAGAAAAAAGAACAAAGAAAAAATACAGAAAAAAAGCCTGGTTAGTCATTCAACACAATCTGCCATATGACCAATGTCTTTTGAAAGCCTGCCAGTTAAGGGTGATCAATCAAAAATTGGGAAAAAAGGTAATCAATAGATAAGTTATTTGTTTTGCCTTTCGTTGGATCACTCAACAAACTGGCACAAACAGACAGATCAATCTACCATGAATTTACAATATATTCACCAAAACTACCAGTCAGCGAGCTGAACCAATGTAAGAAATGAAGAAACCTATTTTGACAATTTTGGTGTCCATTTCAGTTTATGGTTCTAATAACTTGAAAGGGACGGGGGAAGAAAAAAGGTTCTGAAAAAATAACACTGAGACTAAGAGTGAGTGGTCCAATATTTGTTTATTCGCTCATCACATGTGGAAGCCAGACATCAAAGCAAACAACATAACCCAGCTTGTACAAGTGATTTTCAAAGCTTGAATTGGGTAATTCATCTTTGTTATGAATCTCCCGTGTTGTATAGTTATCATAAGGTAATGTCTTCAATTGTACACGATCAGGCTCAACAGGAAACTAAGCAAACCACGTTTGACACTTTCGATCATTTGCTTTACCTTTCTCTAAAAACTTCATGAATTTTTTCAGCGTCGTATTTTCATCTTTTAATTAAAGTTCATAATGTGCCAGAAATGTTACCTTTCTTCCTCCACGTCTTCGAATCCGACAACAAAAGATGTAAAATGATACAGCGACATTCGCTAGCGATCTTTTTGATGGATGAAGTTGAAACTAAATACTCTCATTTAACCTCGACATATCGTTATGTATATACTTACTCTCTAACAAGCGGTTTATGGCACGAAATGTTGACATACACCGAGAAATTTTTCTTCAAATTCTATTTGATATATTAATAGCACTATGTTTTAATAAACGTAAGGCTCGGTGATTGAATATCACAAACAACAAATCCAAATTCTATTTCTTTTTTGAAATCTTAAAATTACTGAAATCAATATATATATATATATATATATATATATATATATATATATATATATATATATATATATATATATATATATATATCATAATGTTTTCAGTAATTTGTAAGATTATATATATAGTCTAGAAAGCTTCACAGCTTTGAGGATTAGACACATAAGGAAAATATTTTCATTTTTTATCTCTTCAGTCAATCATTTCCCAATATATATGCATATTTATTCAAAACTTGAATATGTATACATAAAAAACGTTTTAGTTAATTCATCCACGTAAATTAGAACTCCTACATTATATATATATATATATATATATATATATATATATATATATATATATATATGTACAAAAATGCTGATTATTAATTTACTCTCATAATATACACTGCTATGTGGAACATAGTTCCATTATTTATTGCCCGCAGCGTAAATCATAAATTTGACAACATATCAATGACTCTCTAACCTTACTGACTCTCACAAACGCCTCAAATATCACCAATCAGATCTAAATTGATTTTTCTTCCCCTGAATACCTCCCACCATCCGCTGCTTCTATAGTTGTTATCGGTCGGTTTATTTCCAATGCATTCAAATCCAATTACAAAACGATTACATCTCTGACCAGGACAAATATAGATATCCTATTTCGTTTGAAAACCATGTTAGAACTAGAAGTAGAAAAAGGCGTGGGAGTGCTTTCATTCACGCAAAAGTGCATCAAACCTCGATGTCTGTTTACTCTAACTCTATCTCCTACTCTGCCACACGCATACGTATGTATGTATGTATATATATATGTATATATATAAATGTATTGGTTACGTAACCTGTTATATAACCAGAAAGACATACACCGTTCCATCAATATTCTACTAAGATTATTTAATCTGATTATCTATTTGTACGTTCAACGTAGCTGAAAAGATGCCATATCTATTTATCTATATCTATCCGTCGATCTATCTATCTCTATCTCTATCTATTTATCTCTCTCTCTCTCTCTCAGTATATATATATATATATATATTACAGTGAAATGACAACTAGGAAGACCTCGCATGCAAATGAAATCTTTTAGTTCATTTCATGTTTTGCTAGTGCACCATGGCTTTTGAACAGATGCAAAATACATGTGTAGTTATAGTTGATTAAATCAAATGTATCTCAAGTGTTTTAAATAGAAAACATTTGGATGATGTATCGTGAAAGCTTCAGAATAAACTAGAAATCTCATTTGCTCACAACGAGGTCTTACTCGTCGTCGATCTACTCTATTATCATCAGATAAGTATTATTCCATATCAGTGCACTTGTTATATATACATAGGTGAACACTCAATTGAAGTGACACGAACAATGAGTCACATCTGTTGTTAACTTATTGATTTCAGATCGTCAAATACGTTTTTGCATAAGTGAGTTCTGTGTTTAATTGAATATGAAGTATAAATAGCATCCAAAAACCATACATTATGATGATACCTGTATAAATTAACAAACTATATGTACTATGACAAAAGTTATGCATTGAAATCATTACTTGAAGGGATGTAGCGTTTGATCAACAATGCCGGGGTGCCGCATTAGTATGACTGTTTCAAGATTCCCCAAACCTGGTAAACAACAGATGCTTACAGCTGGAGTAAATTATTATGGTATGTAAAGCATATAAAAGAAAAACTTTAGGAAGAGTACATAAAAAAACATTAAGAAATATTCGGTAATTTGTGAATGTAGTGACGGAAAAAAGTGTTTAGTGTTCAAAGCTGCAAAGCTACGTTGAGGCAGCTACCCTATCAGTCGCAGGTTCGATTCCTGATGACTGAAAAACCCGGTATAACACGGTGAATGTGTCAGTTGGGATAAACCACATAAATAGAATAAACAATTAAAAAAGATTCGATTCATGCTGCAGCATATTTTTTTAATTGTTTATTCTATTCACGCTGTCTCGGCCAACTGACACATTCAACGTTTAAAAACGTGATGTCAGTTAAAATAAAGTTTCAATAATAATAATAATAATAATAATAATAATAATTATAATAATAATAATAATAATTCATAATCGTATATATATATATATATATATATATATATATATATATATATATATATACTGAATCAAAGTACCAATAAATGTGCTAACTTAGAGGATGCACAAAAAATCAATCTTGCGTTCCTCTCATATCTTTTATTGGCTCTACACATCTGCAAGTTTGGCATCAGAATGAACAGGATTACCACTGGTCAGGAATCAACGTAGGTTGTACACGTCTATTGATATCGCTATGGCTGTCACCGTAATCGCTGTTTTTTTTTTACAAGTGCCGCAACAACGTTGCAGTGTCCTTTTATTCTAACAACAACAACTCATTCGAAGTCCTGTATCAAGTCCTTTTGTCGCCGAGAGGATTTTCAGCAGGTTGCTATATTTTGTCATTATTGCAACGTTTGAGATAAATGAAGGACGTGGTTATGACAAGGCCACCTTACTCGTAATCAAGTCACATCCCACACAAATCCATCACGAATTCCGATACCGATAACGAGGACAGGTCATTAGCAAGATGTCACACTAGGTTTAAAAAGAAGAAAAGCTTGGATACAAAGATAGGCAGATAGCTACACCAGGCGCTCAACATCCTTCAAATCTCAGGAGAATTTAGACGACGATCTCCCCGATACATTGACTGCTTTGCATTTCAGTCGTAAACCAAATCCATTTCTGTTATTGCTTGTACTTCTTGTAGGGTGATGGCTCTTTTTCGAAAGACTAACAAAAACTGAATGATAATGAAGACTTATTCAGCATCACAATCCAATCATTCATTTTTTTTTACAAAGGTTTGTGCAAAAAGGCCGTCGAAACGATATATATATCGTGACAAGTTTTATTCTATCTCTTTACTTATTCAAATGTACTGGTACGTTTTTATGTTTAATTCTGATACTAATCTACTGGTTTGCATGTACAACCAGCACGCAGTGAAACCCAAGGGGGGGGGGGGGTTATTGAGACGAATGCCCCTCCAATCTTCACTATAATTGTCATCGACTAATGACTTTTCATCAGAAGTCTTAAACCTAGAAATTAGGTTATCGTTGTAGTCATCATCTGGTCGAGCTTGCCCGAATCCCATTGACTCTAGCTCGCCAACCATCTCAGTTCTGTGTTACATATGGTAGGCTGGCAGGGTCGAATCTTGTATATGTGTATTCTTGGTCAATGTATGTTCTAGATGGGTGGTCAAGCAAGAAAACTGAAGAAGGTGTGGAACATGAAAATCAGGGTAGTACCAGTAACAATAGGCGCACTCAGAACTGTTCCAAAGACACTAAAGGTGATATTAGAGGAACACAGGATAAAAA
Source organism: Thysanoteuthis rhombus (assembly GCA_963457665.1). Classification (NCBI taxonomy): domain Eukaryota; kingdom Metazoa; phylum Mollusca; class Cephalopoda; order Oegopsida; family Thysanoteuthidae; genus Thysanoteuthis; species Thysanoteuthis major. The sequence continues at coordinate 42,009,936 of OY735215.1, forward strand.
AAGGATTGAGACTGTACAGACCAAAGCACTGCTAGGAACTGCACGAATACTGAGGAAAGTACTAGAAATATAAGAGCTGCGACCTTAAATGGTAGCATTGGCCAAACAGAGGAGGAAGGTTAAAAAACAAAAACAAAAACAAAACAAAACAAAAAACAAAAACAAAATACCTAGATGATAGCTGAAGTGTGAACCACAGCACTGGCCTGATAGGTGAGGGAGAGATGAGATGTGGGCTGGAGACCTGAGGAGATTTACTGTCACTCAGCCTTCAGTGATGACTATCAGGTAACTGGTGTGAAACTGTAAACTACAGTATTGCTGTGGACTATGAGAGTGTGGAGAGGAGGGCCGAAGACTTGAGGGGACTTGCTGTCACTCAAGCTCCAGTGGTAACCACTAAGCAACTACAACAACAACAACAACAACAACAACAACAACAACGACATATATTAGTCTCATCTACCCCTGCGTGTTATCATTGCTAATATATTTACCTATCGTAGGTAATAAATTACTTCAGCAAAATGAGATACAATAATTACAGAAACATTTATACGAGAGTAATGATGACATTGCAGTCATAGAACACTCAGTGTCAGCTATTAATAATTTCACTTGTATTGTTTGGAAGTTGCATTATATCAATAACTACGTCCGTTGTAATGGCTGAATGGATGAAAGTGCTATTAAGGATTAACTGCATCGTTGGGCGTGCAGGATATCGAATATAAGAATCGACGGTTATGCGATCCCAAATCTTCTTTTCTCTTGATTGAATTAAAAACTTCAATGAACAAATTAAAAAATCATACTGGTCAATAAAAGAACAAATAAATATGGCGAGAATATTAAAAAGGCTAGTTATCGGAATTGATGAACACGACTAATCAAATGAACACTACTCCAGTCGCTTTGAAAGTTGTTTTTGTTTTTAATGAATTTGGTTAAAACTCGCCTCTGAACGAATTTTGAATTCTAAATGATAATGCACTCCGAGTATAAACTTTGGAATTAGAAGTTTTACATTTTTAGATTTACTGAATTAAGCTTTTAATGTCGTCCGATGTGAAATTAAGTTCTGAAAAATCCATTGGATCAGCTTTCCTTTAATCCAAACAAAATCTAATCGAAATGATTCACCTATGTGAGCGGAATTTAACGAGCCGAGTAATGAGCACCTATGAAAGATGCAATCAGGTTGATAGGTAGACTGAGATAAGTAGGTGGACATTCGTGTATATATATATATATATATATATATATATATATATATGGATCAACAAACTCAAAACTCTCTCCCCCAATGGACTCATCACCCTAACCCTAACCACAAAGATCTCCAAATCACAATCCTCCCACTAATAACAACCTTACGTCTACACTTTACCGATTACCGATTACAGATTATTAAACTTAGTTTCCCTACACTTTCGCTCCTGAGTCCGTCTCGCTTCCTATAGTTAAAATTATATACACATATATGTATATATAATTATTATAAGAAAATTAATATAAAATCTGACGGAATATTTATGGATGCATTATATTATTTGCACTTCAATTTGAAATGACCTCCTGTTGTAACACGGGAAATAAGTAACTAGGCCTAAACAGCTCAAATAGAATAAACGATTGAAGAAATTGAGGCTTCCTTGGATAATCAAATGTGTGATCAATGAGGTAGCTGCTTCAACGACGCGCCGCTCTAAATCATTGAGCTATACAGCCCGACGGAAGTTTATTTCAATCGTTTATTCTATTCTAATCACGTATAATTTTTGACGGCAGAGGACAAATTGTTAACTCATAATACGCCCGAATGCGTTTTGACTTGAACAAAATTGAATCAAACCTTCACAATATTCCCTTTACAATTACCTCATACTTCATAAACATCATCATCATCGTCAGTCTTTTAAAGTTTGCCATTGGGTGAAAGCTTTCCACAAGATTCGCTAGATCTCTTTATAATGAGGGTCACAGGGCCAGTACTTCCTGAACTTGTCTAGTTCGTCACACTACTTTATATTTTTCAGCCCCAGTTTAGCAGGTGATCCACGTTTGGAGTCGTGATGTCCAGCAACTGTTTGATATCCTTACAACATGACAAACCCGTTGCCATTCAAGTTTTCTTTTGGTATCTATGATATCTAGACCACTGTCTTTCCTCTAATATACTGTGCTGTCTTGTGATCCCTTTGTAAGAAGTTAAGTATGATTCTCTCTTGTGCACGTTCTGTGGTCCCCAGTTTAAAGGTCAGTCTTTTGGTTAGGTCTTATGTTTCAGCAGCATCAATGGTACATGAACTAAAATCATAGTTGTATAATTTGTGGTCGGAGGTGTTGGAAAACTGTAGCCATTGAAAATGACAATGAATTCTACCCCACTTTTTTTTTAAACATGTGGATGTGTTTTTTGGTGTGATTGCGTGTTTCAGTACTCATGGCCATACCCTTTTGTCTAATATATGGAAATTGGCACCAGTACTCCTCTAGATCTTTTCTATAATGTTTTTTCAATCTTTGTGAAAAATCTCTTTGACCTTTTAGAGCCTTTTTTCTGACAGCTTTATTAATGACGTCTAGAGTTTTCAGAACTTAGATGTTTCAGGTTTTTTTTAAAACACTTTCTTTTAGATGTTTTTCTGTGGAAGACACCGTGAAGTCATGAATAGAATTTATTCTGATCTGCCATTCTTATTTTTCAATGGAATCTTTTTGAGATCAAATTTTGACCCTGCAGTAGTTCTGTTCGCCGGTCCAGGGTGAGACAGGCCATAAAAAACAAATGATTAGATTCAAAGGTAGGCCAGTCCCAGTAATAAATTCTTGATACCCCGTGCCGGGGTCAGAATTATAGATCTTTGGCAACGTAGGAAGAAAAATCAAAATTTTTCAGCTGTGAAGAGAAACCCTAAAGCTACGTGAAGCAAGGAGAAATTGAAATCAGATGAGTAAAAAACTATTTTTTCTTATTTATTTTATTCATTTCTCCACCCATCCAGTTTTGTTCCAAATCTTGACTGCCTGTGGACTCTTACTCGGTTAAAAACTTGACATAAAAGGAAGATCGAAAACTAGATAGATCCACTAGACATATTCGGGTTCAAACAGCACAAAGCTAGAGCCCTGTTGTAGCCGCAAATAGGATAGGATAAGATGTAAGCTGAACTGATTTATCTGAATAGACCACATGAATAATGGAAAAAAAATTCTATATAACTTTTCTCATGCCTTTTCTAATATACTTTCAAATGTTTTAATCGTAATCCTTTATCCTTCACCCTCAAAAGCGTTGCGTACACCCAGGCCTGTCTGCTTACCCATCAAGAGCAGATAAAATGGGTGCTAAGAGCCGATGGAGCTCTAAGGCCACTCAAAACGACACTAGGAGTGACCAACCCACCAGACCCCCACATCATGGCCAGCGCAGCATGGCTCATCACTCCCCATGGTTTCGCACGATGAAAGTTATACCAGCCATTCCTGCTGGGTCCTCAGTCCCAAAAAGCCCGGCCACATCATTCGATTTGGTGGGGGTGATGTGCTCCAATAGTGGCTACCTAAAAATTACATCAGGAAAACACCCGCTCCTGCTGGGTCATCAGTCCCAAAAAGCTCAGCTGCATCTCTTTCCTTGACTGGGTGTGGTGTGCTCTAACGGCAACCACCCGAATAAAAACCCATACCCTGAAACCCTCAACAAGATAACATCACTATACAACAGCACCTCTAACGTCAGAACACTCTCTACAGACACTCACCAGATCCATAAAAAAAAGTGAAATTAAAAACATCAAATGGGACATCATGGGTATTAGCAAAATGCGAAGACCAGGAGTATAACTGATAGAATTGAAAAAAAAAAAAACATTTTCTGTACAACTACGGAAGAGAGAAAGTAAAACAAAGGGACTCAAAGACAACGTGGAAGATTTCAAAGCTTCCGCAGACTGCATAGCCAGTGTCACCATACAACTCTTAAAGAGGCACGAATTAAATGTCATCTAAATCCACGAATTCACTTCGCAATCAACCAAAGAAGAAATAAACAACTTCTATGATGACTTGAACTCCCGATAACAAGATACCAAAAAATACTTCAACGTCATCACAGGAAAATTCAACGCAGAAGCAGGACAAGGAAACAAACACTGCGTTGGATTATTCGTATACAAGATACAAAACGAGATATTTTGTAAACTTTGCAACGACAAACAACTTCAAAATCATGACCTCATTCTTCAAAAAGAAACAAAATGGACTTTAAAAAGACCCAACCATGAAACCGAAAACGAAATAGACTACATCTTAGCGGACAAAAGAGACACCTTCAGAGATATCTTAATACTAAACCGAGTAAACATAGGAGGCGACCGTAGAATGGTGCAATGTAAGATGCAAGTAAATACGAATGAAGAACGCAGAAAAATATTTCACACCAAACCGCAACTGCTAAATGTATCAAACGCACTCACCCAAACCTTCAAGCTAGAATTGAAAAACAGATATAGAATACTTACTAACGAAAACAACCCCAACGTCAACGTCAACAAACTCCACAACAAAAAACAAAACAAAAACATCTCTCTGATAGAAGCAGCCACTATGCAAAAACCAAGAAACACACAGACCATTAGTAAAACCTCTGACGAAACCCAGAAACTCATTGAAAAGTACAGAAACCTCAAACCACCAACAACAAACGAAAAAATAGAGGAAACCAAACAGAACAAAACACTAAAAAAAGAAACTAAGAGAAGAAAAAAGAAGGTATACGACAGCTATCATTGTAACCATTATCGATAAACGTCTAGGCTTTAAAGCAGTAAACAAAGCTCTCAGGATAGGAAAACAACAAATAATAAGCATGCTCGAACAAAACAGAGACATTACAACAGACGGAGACTTAAATGTCGAACGCGTCCAAGAATTTTACCAAGAACTACTCTTCAAGACACGGGCAACCAAACAATGACCAGGATACACAAGACGCTGATAATCTGTTTAAGGACTTCCCAAAAGTTACACCATAGGAGGTAAAACAAGCCATCAAAAAACAAAAACAAAAAAAAGAAAAAGCTCCTGGACCAGATAACATCACCATCAAATTACTAAAAAAAGCTGGTAATATCGTCAGCAAAAAACTAGCTACTCTATTCAACATATGTTTAATACGGAGTAAAGTCCCAAAAGACTGGAACACAGCAATCATAATGCTTCTGCGTAAAAAAAAACAAACAAAAAAACACAAAAGACTTCAACAGCTATAGGCTCATAAGCCGACTCAACTGCAGATATAAACTTTTCACAAAGATCATCACTAATCGGATCACTAAAACACTAGATAAAAACCAACCACGGGAACAAGCTAGATTCAGAAGCTACGCGACCATGGACCATCTCTATTCAATAAATCAGAGGAAATCAGAATACAAAATGCCACTCACTGTGGCATTTATAGACTTCAAAAAGGCATTCGACAATAGAATTCCCATGGTCATGAAGGCCATCACTTTACAAGGTGTAGACCCTGTATACGTCAAAGTACTATAACTATAACTTTATCAGGCTACATAAGGACTCTGAACCCTTCCAGCTCCAAAACAGAGTAGAATAACGTGATACTAGCTCAACCAAACATTCTAAAGCCTGCCTGGAGATGATCTTCCGAAACTTGGACTGGGATAATTGAGGAGTCAAAATAAACGGCAAATATCTGAGCAACTTAAGATTTGCAGACAACATCGTCCTTTTCGCAGAGAACCTACACGACCTCCAACTAATGCTATATGAATTAAACGATGACAGCAAGAAAGTTGCCGTACATATGAACTCCAGTAAAAAAAAAGTCATGTGCAACAATCAAATCAAGAATAAGGACATAACTGTCAAGATTGAAGATGCAAAATTCGGGAAAGTAGACCACAAGGAGAACAGATTTTTATAAAATCCACAAAAGGAGAGTTCAAACAAAGAAGTACCCTAGGATGGCATGCCTTTAGCAGAGCAAGTTATAACTTCAAAAACAAGACAATCTCTAAGAAGAAGACTATGCAGCCAATGCATCCTCCCAATAGTGACCTATAGAACTGAAACATGGAACCTATCCAAGAGACAGACCCGCAAGCTGAGGAGCATGCAACGTGTGCATGAGAGAATCATGCTAAACTTCACATGGAGACATCACAAAACAGCACAGTATATCAGGAAGGAAACGGAAGTCCGAGACAACATAAAATCTATAAGAAAACTTAAATGGCAATGGGCAGGACATGTTGCAAAAATGAAAAAAACGGATGGACTTCAATACTCAAAACATGGATCCCATGAGACCACATGCAAAATCGAAGCCGACAAAATACAAGGTGGAGAGATGAACTAGACAAATTCAGAAAGTACTGACTCCACAACACCCATGATAGAGAAATGTGGCGGATCCTGAAGAAGGTCTATGACCAACGACGAATGTCAAAAGACTGATGATGATTAAACCCTTGCACCGTCAGATTTTTTAACAATGACATCTGATGATCCAACCAATGCAAGTAAGATTATAGGATATTGATCCGTGCAACCATGACTCTCATTAAAAGCAATCATTTCATGATTCCAAACATTTTACAAGTGTATTAATATGTAGTGTTCCTCTGTGTACACACACAAGAGTAGAAAATTTAATAAAAAGAATAGGAAGGAAGAAGCTTTCAACCTTATGGAGTACTAATGCTGTTGTATCAGTTAAGGGCCTTGTTCTTTCCCTTGTAGCTTTTCGATTGGATCGATGTCTTATTGATGTCTTGCCAACAGTTCCCGTTCGTTTTCTTTTTATCTAAAATCTTAGATCAAAGATTCAACTTCACAGACCCCCCCGAAAAATAAGTTGATTATATATGCACGCAGATGTATAAACATTGTTTATAAATGCATATGTACGCACACAAACACACACACACACACACATATACATATATATATATGTGTGTGTATGAGCGTGTGTGTGCTTGCGTGCATGTGTGCGTAAGTATATATGTAGAGAAAGAAAGAGAAGAAAAGAATGCAAAGGGAGAAAAGAAGGTGAAAGGAAAACTGCTAATGTGAAGCAGAAAATAAAATTTATGTATAGTCAATGAATATATGTATACGTATTTGATAGTGTCATTTTCTTCATCTCATTTTTTTCATTGTCTATCTATCTATCAATCTATATATCTATCTATGTCAGTTATCCGACACTATAAATCTATTTTTAACTCCCACTGTCTTTAATCTATCTATCTATCTATCTATCTATCTATCTATCTATCTATCAATCCAATACTGTTCATATGTATGAAATACTGTGATCTACATGTATAAAATATGAGTATCTATTAAACATATATTTCCTCTCAAACTCGATTTCTAGTTCTCTACGGATCAGAAAGTGAAAAGTTGAAAACAGAACGATATATATATATATATATATATATATATATATATATATATATATATATATATATATATATATATATATATATATAGTCATTAACAAGAATATTCACCACACTTTTCGAGGGTATAGAGGTTGTTTCATTTGTTAAACACAACAAACCTATCACTTTGAAGATTCAAAATACTTTTTACAAACAAACAAGAAATTAAATAAACCTCAGCGAGCAAGACTATTCACCAAAATCGATATTTAGTAGACCAACCTTTTGCAGCAAGTACAGTCTTTCGCACATAACATGCTTAGGGAGTCTCATGGGATATGTGTCTATGATTTTGGCACATGTAAACACTGGGATTTTTGCCCATTCTCCAAGAAGAAACTGCTCCAGCTCCTTCAAATAGGTAGTTCTGCAGCTGTATTGGAATCTTTAATCATCATCATCATCATCATCATCACCACCACCACCACCACCACCACGACCATCATCATCATCATCATCATCATCATCATCATCATTCTTTTTGCGTCCGTCGATGGACACAGACCTTTCCCAAAATTCGGTAGACCTCTCTATCATGGGCATTGCAGAGCCAGTACTTTCTGAATTTATCTAGCTTATCACGCCATCTCACTTTTGGTCAGCCTCAGCCCTGTTCCTGATATCTGGGGATCCACGTAGTGGCTTATGATGTTATCTGCCATTCTTGCAACATGTCTAACCCATTGCCATTTGAGTTTCCTAATGGTTTCTATTATAGGTCGGACTTATTCTCTAATATACTGTGCTGTTTAATGATCTCTTTGTATGAGGTTGAGCATGATTGTATACACTTCTTTTTAAGACTAATGGAATTTTCTCGTTCTTAAGAGTCAAGCTAGTGTGATTCTTGCTTAATTTCTCCTTCTTTTGATGACTTCATGGAGATTTTCTGTCCTATGTATGTGTAGTGGTTTACTTTTTCCAGCTTTGTAGTTTTGATTTTGATCGTTGAGTTTTTGTACCTCAACGTGTTTATTGTACATGACACTAGTATTGCTGATGTTAAAGTGGAAGCCAACTTTCTTACTTACTTTATATAGTTCGTCTAACATTGTTCCGAGATCGCGAAAGTTCACAGCAGAGAGAAAGATGACGTTAGCAAATCTAAGGTTACTTAAGAATTCTCTATCTATCCTGACTTCTTTGTGTTTCCATCCTTAAGTTTCGGAAGATCATTTCAAGGCAGGCTGTGAAGAGTTTGGGTGAGTTTGTGTCACCTTGTGTCACGCCTTTCTTTAGTTCATCGGGCTCGGAGTCTTTATGTAGCCGAATGAAGGGGTTGCTATGTCAGAAGGCATGTTGCGATACTCTGACATATACGGGGTCTACATCTTGTATTATTGTGTCGAAGACTTCGGGGACTCCCACTGAATTGAAGGCCTTCTTAAAGTCCACGAATGCTACAGCTTGTGGCATTGTATATTCTGCCGCTTTCTCTTTTATATAGATTACTGAATGGAGATGGTTGATGGTTGAGGGACTTTTTCTTAAGCTAGCTTGTTCCCGTGGTTAGTTTTCATCTAGTGTCTTGCTGATTCGGTTGAATCGTACCTATTGGATAGGGATCTCGACTTTAATTAGAATATTTCAATACATACAAGTGTTTTTGCCTTGATCCACCCAAGGGTTGCTTTAGCGGTATGCTCAGGGTAGCTTTCCTGCCGGGAATTAACTTCTGTCTCAAAAAGACTATGACATGCCTCAAAAATATCCTTGTATATAGCAGCATTAATGATCTCTTCGATGATAAACAGTTTCCATTACTAGATGATAAAATATCCCTGAAAATGATTTTCCGACTGTGGAGATGGTGTACTTTGTTTGATGAAAAGTGTTGGGCTTGAGCCAGATATAACCTTTCCCTTGATGGACAAAAAGTTCAAATCTCTGTCACATCCGACCATAGTTCCTTCTTTCATATGTTTTGTCAATCATGCGCCTTATGGCGAACTCCAAACGTTTTTTTCTTTTTCTTTATTTCAAGCACTGGCCTTTTTGTGGCCGGTTTCCCATGGAGCTCTGTTCTGTAGGAGGTACAGTTTCATGTGGCTTAATGGACATATACTCAAATATACATTGTGGGGCTTTCCACTATCTTCAAGCTTATCTTTGGTCTCTCTTTGTTGCCTCTTTGATCAATGTCTTTCATGCCAAGTTTTGGCTGGTGTGTTATAGTTTTGTATTCTTCCCATCTAACCATATGATGAGCTTAAATGTAATTCTCTCTGTTTATTTGTTTCTACTCGAATGGGATGATCTCATTGTTTGATACACATCCCTATTATGATACAACAATAAACGTAAAACGAAAGAAACTCTTAAGAGTTAATGTCAGATCATCACACATTAAAACAGGTTTATGCATGAGACTTGAAAAAAACGTTAAGTAAGATACTTGAATCATTAAAAATAAATGACTTATTAAACTAGTCTTAGGCTCCTTAGTGCCAGGTCATATCATCATCATACGTCCGTAGTAGGACATAGACCTTCCCCAGGATTCGCCACACTTCTCTAGCATGGGCGTTGCAGAGCCAGCAGTTTCTGAATTTGTCTACCTCGTCTCTCCGTATAATATTTTGCCAGCCTCAGTTCTGCATGTGATCTCGGGCCGGTTCATATATATATATATATATATATATATATATATATATATATATATATATATATATATATACTAATCGAACGAGTATATTTTAATCTTGGAATAATGGATTCAGTGGTACTTCGTGGGATTTTAAAAGTTTAAGATATCTTTATGACCCAATCCAGATCTATGCTTCTTCACAACTTTGTCCCTGACCTATTTTGAGAGTTACTCGGTCTTCATAATGCCACCTTCTTGGTGGCGGTCGTTTTTTATGGTGTTGAAGACACTAGGACATTTCAGAGCGGGTAATTCAGAAAATAATTGGCTGCAACATATCTTGTTTCGGGGTTCCATAGCAATGGGGATGAATGTATATGTATACACCACTTTTCAGTTCTTTGTACCTTAGGATTCCTTTAAAAAATATTTTAAAGAAAATTCTGTTTCCCAACTTTGACTATTCAATGTAATGTTCATTACAAGAAAAATCATATGAAAATCGATTACTATTATAGGTTGTAATGCAACAAAATTGGCAAAGATGTCGAACGGGTTGAATACATTTGCAAGTTATTATAGATAGGAAAAAACCATAATTATTCTGACAGTACAATAACCTCTATACATACATGGAAAGAAACATACATATATAACTATTTTTCTTTAGACAGTACAATTAGAAGTATAGATAGAAAGGAACGGATATATAGACCGAAAGATTGCTACAATGCATAGAAAAAATTTAGCTATATACATAGATAATATAGTAAGGGCATATTTTTGTAATATGTGCAAGAGTTTAGCAAATAATTCACGATTCATGATGAAATATTAGGAATCATTCTCGATAATTTTTGCTACTATTCACCTTCACCTAATTTGTTGCTTTTAGTCACAACAAAACTCAGGCCAGATACTGTTACCAGCACTGTTCAGAATAAAGATTACATTGTGGATGGGGATCCAATTCACAACCCTTTACACCGATATACACTGCTAACTCATTAGCTCTCTGTTGAAGAATACCCGGCCCGAGTTTAGTTGCGATGAAAAAGGAACAGCAATTAAGATATCAACTATTTTCTTTTAGCACAATTGGCCTCATTAATGTGACTTTGAGGTACTGCTAATGTATATCATCGAATACATATTGTTTTAAGACTCATAGAGATTACACAGGCACACGTACATATACTTACATTGTGTATTTATAAACATACACACGATCATAGGAGTTCATACATCTATACTGCTGTAGATGTTGTACTATATGTAGATATGCATGCATGTCTATTGTCATTTGTATATATATATATATATATATATATATATATATATATATATATATATATGTATATATATATATATATATATGTATGTATATGTATATATATATATAAGTATCTGACTAGATATATTTGTATAGTATATAACCTTATATGTACATGTATATGTGTGTATGTTAGCACAGAAATAAGTATATATACATATATATGTTGTATATCAACATCCATACTGTATTTCATTATATAAAATTCGATAAAAAAATTATTCAATGCCACTTTATGTAATCGTACGTGTACACAAGCATGTAGGTGTATACAAAGAGAGAGAGTGAGAAAGTGATTCTCTTGAAGTGATTTTGTATTTGAATCTGATGGAAATACAACATACATATAAATGTATATGTATATATAGACGGAGAGAGAAAGAGAGAGAGAAAAGATTTTGCATCATTAACGATGCAGAGCTAAAGCATATACATATGTAACACACACATACATACACACACGCATATATATATATATATATATATATATATACATATATATATATATATATATACGCACTCACACACACACACACACATATATATATATATTTATATATATATATATGTACTTACGTATGTTTGTGTGAGTGAGTGTGTGTATGTGCGCTCAGGTGTGTGTGTGTGTGTGAGAGTGTAAGAGAGAGAGAGAGAGAGAGAGAGAGAGAGAGAGAGAGAGAGAGAGAGGAAAGCCAAGATATATTAAAGGAGTGGGATAGGAATTGGCATGATTGTTACTCTGCACACTTTGACGCCATTGACAGGGCGCCAAGTAATGTCGAATGATCAAAACGATTGGGTGTCGTCGCTTGCGGCCATGTGTGAAGATCCCCAGTCATAGCCACGAACTGCAAATGGTTCGCTCGGCCGAGCTCTGACTGCTATCTGAAGTCGACAGGCCGAGTAATGAATGCGTAGCAGAGCCTGAAGACATGGCGAAGGTATTCAGAAACATTGGATAGATAGAAAGCTAGATGAATAAAAGAAAAACAACAGATAACTACTGATTGGGTGAAAGTTTTTTTGAGGGAGACTTGGTGATAGGTATATAGCTTGAATCAAAGAGAATATGCATGAAGATTACGTATTCATAACTTTTAATGGTGTAATATCAAGTGAACTCACCAGTCATCTTCTAGTGAATCCGAGCCTCACAGTGTAATACATTTTATATCCGTCTTTTTTTTTACTCATATATCTACATTATTTGAATGCATACATAATTATATAGATACGCATTTTTTTTTTTACATATATACGATTTATACGAATATGTAAGAAAAGTTACTCATTCAGAATTAGAGTTGATTTTGAGTTATCGATTAATTGAATTTAAATTAATGCATAAAAATCGGATACAAAGCTGGAACAAGCGGTGTCTGTCAGTTCATTACACCCCTATGTTACAAAATTGACAACTATACATAGTCTGGAAGGTTTTACAGCTTTACACTAAGCATTAAGAGAACTTATTGTTTTTGTGTCTCTTCAGTCATTTATTTCCAAATAATTGTCAATGCAATCTATGTAATTTACTTATGTGTTTTCCCCTATTTTTTACATATACTTTGTTATCACGGTACAATGTGTAAATTATCTCTTGTTGAGATCATCAGTTGTTTACCATGTAACCGTTTCGGGGATTTCAAAAACAAAACATTGATAATAACATGGTACCCGAGCAGTGCTGATCAAACACCACTGCCCTTTGGGCTATGTTTCGATAAATAGCTTATGCCCCAGAGGTGGTTTGTCACTTTACACAGAGTATCATCATAATGTCTTGAATATGGATATTATTTTATACTACACATCATTTCATTTTTGAGACAGGGCTTACCTGGTATGTTACCCGAATTTAACAATGGGGGACCAGTGATACGTGACTTGCTTTCGATGTCACTTTTATTTAATACACATACACACACACACACACGTGCACACACACACACATGCACACACACACACATTCACGCACACACACACGCACATACACACATACACACACACACACACACACACATATATCATCTTTTTTATAGCCCAAAGGTATCCATGACTATATGTCATGCGAGTCTTCAATCTGATTATTGTTATTTGAACATGAAACTTATGACTAAATTAAATTAATTTTAGAATCTGCGTGCATGTAATTATTATATTTTATATTTCTGACAGTAATTTAATTTTGATTTTATAATTTTATGTGCACGTGCAACCTCCCTTACACACACACACACACACACACACACACACACACACATATATATATATATATATATATATATATATATATATATATATATATATATATATATATATATATGACATAATGACAAAGTACATGTAAAACAGAGAGAAAATACAGGAGAGAATTAAGTAAATTACATTGACATATTCTGGGAAATAAGTGACTGAGGTGGCACTATTTTTTTTTGTTGTTGATATTTAGTGTTTAAATCTGAAGTTCTCTTGATTATATGTATATATATATATATATACATATATATATATATATATATATATATATATACATATATATATATGTGTGTGTGTGCGTGCGTGTGTGCGTGTATTAAAATTCATTTCCACGAGGGATGCTGAAAACTTTTCGGTCCGACTCAAGAAGGGGATGACCTTGAAACAAATTTAAAAATTAGCGCTAAGATCCTGCAGATTGGTATTTTTTGATATGGAAGAACATTTCTTTCAGCGACAATGATAAAATGACGCCAAGATTTTGGGGAGTTGGGCCGAAAACTGACAAGCTGAGAAACTCTCAGCACCCTTCCGCGTAGATGGAGCTGGACAACTCTGTTTCAACTCTTGTAGATTCAAGAAAAAGCAAAATGAGTTCCCTTGCTTAAATTAACCAAGTCGGGATGGTTTGTGTACATGCAAAATTGATTTTCGAAATCCTGGTACATGACCTATTACAGGGGCTGCATTGAATCCATATCTCGGTTCTTTGTATACAAGTCTAGTTCATAATATTAGAAAAATCTTTGAGGTGCCTTTTCAATTCTCTATTCCTTAGGGATGTTACTGAAAGAAACATAATATCTGCCAGTGTTTAAACCAGGAGTCCGCAGACTATAACCAACTGGCCAAAAACGGCTAGCAGTCTCATTCCATCCGGTCCACTGACTTAATTGAATGTGTAACACTGCATACATTTTTAAACTCATAAATCCATGGTTTGCGAACAATGAAATTCAAAGGAAGTGTTTCATTTCACTGTGGCCTCCAACGATTCAATATTTTGCTCAAACATTTTAACCCAACGCATTTCCACTGTCTAATAATATAAACAAAATTTGGACGACTACTAAAAATATTTTGACCCCCCCAAAAAAGAGAATTACATAGTTCTATCGGATTGGTAGTGACTAAAATTCATGTATATATATATATACTCTCAGACTCAGAGAAAATTAAATCAGTCTCTGTCTATCAAAAAAGATTAAAAAGAAAACAAGCTAGCAAGATCAACGATTAATTTTTATTTGCTTTGTCCCATGAGGTCCACAAATATTTTCAAAACCCTTCAAAAACGTTGCCAAACCCTGGTTCAAACATTTGTCATTGTCTCTTTGGCCGACTTACAAGAATGGAAAATGGATCTATTTCGAGAATCAAAAGCGGAGAACATTTTTGCTAGAGTGGGAGCAGCATTCAACGTCTCAATCTGATCGAAATGTACTGGAGAACATCTCTTTTCTGTGTTTTGTAAGATTCAAAGACAATTCTTTATTCCGAATTTCTCACGCCAGAGCACATGTTACAGTGCAACGCTACAGTAAGCAATGGGCTTGTTTGAATGACGCATTGGAGAGAGAAAGATCGTTTTCTGGGCAAAGATATCGAGCAGTGATATTTCTGCATGGCAGGACGTGTGTTCAATTTGCAAATGCAACGTAGCGATTGATCATAAAGCTGAGATATTCTGCCGACCTGTCACCTTCCGATTAGGGTGTGTTTCGCTCTATGCAACACTTCTTGTCTAGTCTGTGGTTCCAACAATCTGGAGATATCGAAATATTCCTCGAAGAATTAAGGCTGTCTATGCAATGTCTGTCCGTCTGTCTTTTAGTCTCTCTCTCTCTCTCTCTCCATATATATATATATATATATATATATATATATATATATATATATATATATACATATATATATATATATATATATATATATATATATATATATATATATATATATATATATATATATATATATATACATATATATATGTGTGTGTGTGTGCATGTATATATTTATCTCAATATGTTCCTCTCTATTTATTTTTTTACTCCCCTTTTTCTTTCACTCTCTCTCTCTCTTTCTGTCTATGTATATATTGATTGATTTTTATCCCTCTATAGCTAAAAAATCAGTATAAAGCCAGAGAAATGACGAATACATGTACCAACATTTATGAATCTGGTAATGATATAATTGAACATAAAAAATTCAATCTTATTTAATTTCAATGAACAGTGGATTAAAAACAACAACAACTCAAAGATACATTGGTTGCATATGATACACTTACTTACTTGATGCATTCAGGATAGCCTTATACAGGGACGACAGTCATAGTTTATTTAAGAATCGCTAAAAATGTGACAAAATCAGGAGAAAATTAACTAAAGAATTCAAGAAAATTGGTTTCAAAATGAAAAAAGATGGAAGCGTCAAAATTATCCATTTTTTAGACTTTACCTTCAATCTTGATTCCCAAACTACACAAACCTAATAGCTCTCTTATCTATACAAATAGGAATTCAAATCATCAACCAATTACTCTGAAGCAGGTCCCAAATTCAGTCACTACTACATTAACATTAGATTCATCAAATGAAAAAGCCTTAAAAAAGAAACAAAAATCACCAAAAATACTCGAGGATAGTGGATTTGCAAAATGTAAACTAGAATTTAGTAATCAAATACAGTGCAGTGACAAACATTTTTTTTCTCCTTGTAAGAAGAAATGAAATAAGAAAGAACTAGTTTGAAAGCAGACTAATATTGTGATTCAAAGAGGAAAGTTTACAGGAAGAAAATGTGGCTTTTAATTTAACAGAAAAATAAAACTATGTAAACCTAAAAAAGAAAAAGAAAAAAACAACTCGCAGAACAATTGAAAGCAAAGGCAGTTATTGTATCATCATCATCATCAACAGCAGCAGCAGCAGCAGAAGGCTTTCAGCGTCCGTCGTTGGACCTTTACCAAGACTCGTCAGACTTCAATTGAAACGCGATCTGAGGTACCAAACGGAGATAGAACAAATTCATGTAATGCTTGCAAAATTGATAATTACAACTCAATTCAACCGTCACATCTCGAATCATGGTGAAAGTCATTTTACATCAGGTATACAATCAATTTAAAGGCCTAGTTACATTATCTATCAGATGAACAAAACAAGGGTATACCATTGCCATAGACAACATTTATGTATTTAATCTCTCACACTCTCTCTGTGACTATATATATATATATATATATATATATATATATATATATATATATATATATGTGTGTGTGTGTGTGCCCATCTATCTATCAATTCCATTCTATCTCTCTTTGTATCTGGTAGAAAATGTCCTGAATGACAGAATATGCATGACTATAACATATTTATATAATAATATCAAGTAAGCTCGACATTCAAGCCATCAAGTGAATCCGAGCCATATTGTGTAATATATTTAAAAAGCTGTACCTGACTACCAATAGCTATGTATCTATCTCTATGTATTTGATAAAACGCAGCTATGCCTCACAGGTACGTTTAAGATAGCCAGGCGAAATTAAATTTACTAGATTAATGTCGGTGAATACCAGAGGATATCTGAACAGAACAGAACAAAACAAAACAAAAAAAAAAAAAACCAACAAAACAAACAAAGAATAGGTAGAATCCAGAAAGATGGACGGCGACTCAGGTCAGTTTTTTTTTATTAGCTGAAGTCATGAGTTGAAAAAAAGAACCCTCGAACGAAGCTATAAATGGCGTAAATATCGTTGACGGAAACAGCCTGTTCTCTAATACATTGTCAGGAAATATCCTGGCTCTACTTTCACCTTTCCCCGTATGGAGACTCCAGGATATTGAGTTGAATTTTCTTGTTAATGGTTTGGGATCCTGACGAAGAATTTATTGTGTCCCCATGAATAGCTGTAAACAGAGAAGAAACTTGGGATTTATATGCGAATCAAAATGAACTTAACCTCGTGTGCGCACTTTCCACAGACCCTAAACAACCGTACCCCCAAAACACATACATTCGTGCCAACACCCTATGTATATTCATATTTATTTATCTATCTATCTCTGTTCATATCTATGTATCTATCTCTGTTCATACCTATTTACTTATCTCTCTTCATATCTGGGTATACATCTATCTCTGTTGATATCTATTTATCTATCTATCTATTGATCTCCTTGTCTTATTGGGATATTTTACAACATCTAGAAATATCAACAAGTAAATGAGGCAGTTCATTTGTTAGATCATTTATCCTTTAATCGAAGAAAATATTTCGTGCCTTAACTTTCCGAAACCATAGAAATTTGAGAATTTTGAGAAAAATTAAAATTTTGAGAAAAAATCAAATCCCAATTGTTTAATACAAAAGAAATCTGGACCTAGGGATCGGTTTTCTGGTTAGTCAGGAATCGCTATTAAAACAAGCACAAGTTACGTTAATTCCATGGTATCCAAGAATAGTGATGGATATGAATGTTTAGGAACTGGGTATACGATAGCAGTTTCGTCAACCCCCAGGGTATATGCGAGCTGTGGTGTTTAAGGTACCCAACATTGGTTCAGCGGCTCTCTGAGGTCTACAAAGGTATTATACTGGGGCCTGTGACCACACCTTTCAAAAGCCTTTGGTCGATAGGATGATTTGTCTAAACTAAATGGATCCTTCATAATGAAAAGTTTGGGCACCACTTGTAAACAGTAAGGCTGTATCTAGGATCATAGAAGGGTCTATCAGGGATGGGCTAAGTGACTTGCTATTTCCTGTATTGCTGTTACTTTTGGCCGGCCCCGGGGATAGCTTATAAATATCTCCATTAAAAGACTTAAAAGTGAGAAGTTGTTATACGCTATATTCCCCCGTACCCCAATACTCTCAATTTCCATCCCTGTACAAGAGGTTGAATACTTTTGAAGATTAAGTGTCAGTATAATGATATTAGAAAACTTCGATGAAGACTTTGTATCTGACAGTAGCTCTATAAAAGTGATTTTTTGTTGAAGTCGACTTAGTCAGTCCTAATCTAAAACAATTTTTTGTGGTCATTCTGATTACTAAGAAACAACTCTTCATGCGTATTGAATATTTCACTAGTAGCATAGTCCTGCCAAAAAAGACGGTATTACCACACGTGTATCTGCACTCTGCTGAGAATCAAAGCATCACTCCCTGGCCCTTTTACTCAGATCAGAGTGTAGCCTCCCGTCTTTTGGGCTGAGATGCTATAGCAGTATGTTCTTCTGCCATGTTCTTGTATAAGTTAAAGATTGCAAAGTTGCAGATAGAGAAACTAAGAAACCAACAAAAAAATGCCATGGGTCCCTTACATATGTAGATAGAATACAGTATCGATAGAACAAAAATATTGCTCAGGTAACTTACACTTTGATGATAACGAGCATCACCGATACGTTTTTTTAGAAATAGAGTACTTCCCCGGTTGACTTTTGATCCCTAACCACTTCACCATGCCAGCAAACATTTTAAATGGAGAAATGTCGAGAAAGAAAGTAAAAGAAAAGAAAACAATAAAAGTCTGTTTTCCTTTAAGAGACCTTGCGGATTTCTTTTTCTATTTTCGATACGACCTCCGTTTTATGAATGATTCTTTCAGTTTGTAGATTGTAGTGAAGGTCCCTGAAGGGAAGAGCAATTCGGGAAATGGAAGATTACGTCAATAAATACGAGAAAAATAGCTTCATTGCCACACAAAATTGAATTTGGTAAATTAATGTCGGTGAAATCTTGAGGACAACCGCACAAGACAAAGAGAAGCAGACATTGAACAGAATCCAGTAAGAAAAATGGACGACAAATAAGGCTACCTCTTTTTCTTTTTTAAAATCTTTTTGTATTTGATTGGCTGAGGTGGCGAGGTTGAAAATTCTTGGAACGATGGAGAAGTTGGCGTAAATCTTGTTGACGGAAACAGCCTGTCCTTTAATACATTCACAGGAAATGTTCTGGAACCGCCCAAAGTCGCGTTTTGTTTTCTCCTGTGAAGACTCTAGGATATCAAGATGATTTTTTGAAATTTTCATTCTTATTATTCACAAATACAATGAATGGAGACCAATCTTCGGCATTATATGTGAATATAATGTTAATATTATATGCTTGCACATACTTACACGTGCATGCATGCATGCACTCACAAACACACATACACACATGTATATGATAATTTCTTGGGTGCCAGTGGTAGTACCGAGAAAAGCAAACTAGTTTTGTTGGTGGTGTATTGAGTTCGATCCTCTCTGGTGACCCTATTGGAACTAAGTTTGGTAAATATCTACGTTTGAATATAAAAGATAACAATGCACACACGTACACACTCAAGAACCAACACATACACACGCACACATGGCTCACACAAATACACACACACACACACACTCACACACATATATGTGCACACACACATATATATATGCACACACACACACATATATATATATATATATATATATATATATATATATATATATATATATATATATATATATGAAATTGGGACACAGTGTATCAGAAAAAGTAATCGTACGTTGAAAATAATTTAATCAATATATTTGGGTAAAAAAACGATAATCATTTGATTATTTCTGATTCATTGTTCTTTGCACAGAGTGGTAGAACACAGTGAATCATACCCTGGGGCACAGTGAATCAACATAAGATTGAATGATTCGAAGAAGTCCCAGAGTGAAACCAACAACACGTTTTACTAAAGTATTTTTGAACTGTAGACTATGTTTTAAAATGTGATCATGAAAATCTCTCAAACTTTTTCAAGCAAAGGTTAGGCATGGTAAAGGAAACATTCAACACAAAATTACATTCGCAAAATCCGAAAAGCAATTCAAAAAGACAAGACGGTACAAAAATAAAATTGAAGTATTCTTTTAGATTCCTTGTGAACTGCATGAAGTGAATTGAGCGGAAAATTTCTAACAAAGAATTGAAGTGGCTCAGTTCCAGAAGCAATCCATTGTGCCCCGATCCATTTGGCCCCAATTAACCATGCCCTGATTCACTGTGCCCACACACACCATTGAGAAAGCTGACTTTGAATCTTTCTAAAATGCAAGCACAGTGATAGCAGTTTGGACAATGATTCTGAATACCAGTGGCTTTATGATAGAAGTAAGAGTACCTTTGGATATAAGTTGGGCTTAGATTCAGGCCCCTTTACTTTCACACTGTAAAATTCTTGAATAGGCAAGAATTTCACAAAATCATATGGTGGTGGTGTTGAATAAGGGAAGTAGCGATCGATCTGTAGTACACTCGCATTTAAGAGAATGCATAATGATTCACTGTTCCCAGCGATCCACCCTGCCCCGGTTCCTTCTAAATGATTATTTGGGCACCCCTTTCTGTGAGGAGGATGGAATGTTACTCTCAAATGCCACAGCTCGTTTAATGACTTTATCCTTATTGGGAGTTCATACTGTGGCCTTGTGCCAGATAAGTTAAGCTTAGTCAAGATAAAGTGAGTACCTTGATAATTTGGTTCTGGATCAAAACCAAGCAATTGTTATCCATTTATTCAATTTATCTATCTATCTAGGTTCATAGATAGATAGATAGATAGATAGATAGATAGATAGATGGATAGATATTGTATGTTAACACCTACAGGTAGTAGTGTTGAACGGGATAGATATATGCCAGGTTGTTAAGAACTCTCTACTTTTAGATGGCTTTAAAAAACAGTATTCTGGGGTAGTAAGGGCTAGAATAAGACGATCCTTCTGCAAAATTACCTTTTTTAAGCTTTCTCCTCACATGCAATGATCTCTCAGATATTGTGCACATCATCACATTTTATGCGTTTACATTATACCGTTTTATCTATCGTTGAGGGAAACCCAGGGATTATTTTCTCCTACATAACCCGGAATTACGTTAATCACAATCTGAATGATTTAATTCTGCCACTGCATCTGAAGACAATAATATTAATACACACATACACATATATATGTATATATGATGAGTAGGTGGATACGATAGATCCTATGATAGACAATAAGGAAAAATAGTCGTATTTAAATTCAAATTATCACACAAATGTGTTGTAGGTTACAGATTTGCCAAAGTAGCAAATTTAAAATCACTGAAAATAACGTTACAATATCGCAAAACGTTTCAACTTGAAATAACTGTATATTTCAATATTTGAAATTGTTACTTTAACAAAACCGAAAACGCAAAACATTGCAGTATAATAAATATATTGAGATACAGCTAATATTCCTTATTGTCAAATTAGATTGTCATCTGCTTCTGTTACATTTTACGGGCAAGACTTCTGGTTCCATACCCAAGATGGACAGTCTTACAGTGCGAAAGGGTTCAAACTGCCTCGTTATCTATCCATAGCTCGGTGCTGGGCAGATCCATGCCTTCATGAAGTGAATTTAAATCATTTCAGCTGGGATTTGAACTCTGTTCGCTATTCTTCATTCTCCATGCCGTTAACCGTTAGCATGGACGCATCGCTAGTAAATGAACTAGAAGGGAAAATTTTATTCTATCCCGGACAATGCCAGTCAACCCAGAGTGATTTATTATATCCTGCTTCTCCTGCCCCACTTCGCCCCCGCTGACGCAGTGATATTGATCAAACTCTGTTTTCATAAAAATCGTACTTGAACAGTAATATTGTTGCCGCTGTCAAAGTTAGTTTAATTCTGAGAGTTTGACGGAGTCAGTCGAAAGGAATGATGGGGTAGGAGTTAAAAAAAAACCAACAAAAACTCTAGACTCACTGGTGGGATCAAGCCAGAAGAAAAACAAACAAACAAACAAAAAAATAACCCCAAATAGATAGCAAGGCAATGAACAGATATTGGAGAGATCGGTGTAGGGTCAAGGTCACATGAAGCCGTCCAGTCTAGCCATGTTTGATTTTTTTTTAATATGTCCAAATATTCCCCGCTTTCCGGAAGTTTGCTCTACGCCACTTTCTTTTCGTTTTTACAAAAAAGCCAAAGTTGCCTTCAACGTTTGTTCTAAAACGAGCTGTTATAGAGGCAGTGAGAACTTTCAGCCTTCTTTCTATCTCATAAACACCTGCATCCTGTTGTGTCTTCCACCGAGCAAATATCCCGATGGCTGTACTTGATATACCATCGTAGTTATTGTTTTGTCACGGAACGCTCACAAATTTTGCCCTATTGATTGATATTGATTGTTTCTCTGCTTTACACAGTTTCGGCCAAGGATATATTTGTATGAAATAAACATACACACATACTGCTGTTAGTGTCTTTAATGAAAACATTAGTTATGGGAAAGTGGTTTGCCTGAATGCTCACTCTCTTCGCCGCCAACTATTGTGACATGCAAAAATAATGATGAAAGAACACGGCAGAAGATAAATCCATATATATATATATATATATATATATATATATATATATATATATATATATATATATATATATATATATATATATATATATATATATATATATATATATATATATATATATATATATATATATATATATATATATATATATATATATATATATATATATATATATATATATATATATATATATATATATATATCTTCTATAGGAATAGAGCACTCTAGTGGATGACGAATATCTGTGTAAAAAGATATATCGCTTAAATTCAGCCGTCCAGTTCCATAGTCCAGAGGTAGGATATCGGCCTCCAGGTCTGAAGAATAGGTTTCAATTCTGCCTTGTGGTACAGGATGGTATAATGGAAAGTCTATAGCCACATTGAAGAGATATAATACATCGAAACATCTGTCTGTGGATGACACAATAATATCTATATATACATATATGTGTGTGTGTGTGTGTCTGTGTTTTTGCAGAGATATCTACATATATATGTTCACATGCAGCTTTTGATATAGACACTCATCCACTCAATTGGAATCTATCCATCGTTGTGCACGTATTCCACGGTCGGACCTAAATTATGTGTAATGTGTTAGGGCAAACAACATACCATTGTCAGATCCTCTGTTTTATGATTCTATTTGAATTGTAATTTTTTTTACAAAAGAAAAAGTGAACTCATAACCCTTGTGAACCACCAGATCGATTCGAAAGATATTTTGATAGAAAAAGCAATAAAAGGAGAGTGTGAATAAAAACAAAAGCGTTTGAGAAAATTATTTCGGGTGTTGTACTCGAGGGTGAAAGGTTTCAATTAAAAAAAAGGGAACCGTTCATGTTTAGGAATAGCACAACTTAAATGAGGGCATTTGTTATGAATGAGAAAGGAGCTGCATATTTGGAAATATCTGCTCTGAGAGTGTGTAAGGTGGTATATATGAAGTAAAAAGGGAGAATATGCAGGCCTATAAACGATATATATATATATATATAATGAGCTCATCTCTATTATTTTTCGGACTATCCTCATCTTGGTTGTTTTCCATATAACGTTTCGGCCGTTGTACTCTACGGCTTCCATCAGGTATCATCTGGTAGATGTGGGGGAACTAACAAACCAAACCCTTTATTTAACCAGTGGGGGTATATAGACCGCACTCCCGTCACTCTTCCTCCTCCTCGGAGGAGGATGACAATCATAAACCAACTGCAGTCTGTCTCCCCTACCTCAAGAATGTGTCTGAGAAGATCCAGAAGATCTGCGCCCCATATAACATCCGGGCTGTATTCAGAAGTAGATCAACGCTACGCAGCTACCTCTCCCACACCAAACCACCCACTGAGTTATCGAACACCAAGAACTGTGTATACTCAATACCGTGCAGCTGAGGTCATGAATACACAGGAGAAACATATCGCCCCTTGCAGGTTCGGGTGGAAGAACATCGAGAAGCTGTGAGCAAAGATGAAACCAATAAATCGGGTATAGCTGATCATGTATGGAGGGAAAAGGGAGACCACCAACCCCTGTGGAACGAGGTTGAAATAATTGATCGGGAAGAACACTGGAAGATTCGAAAATTGAAAGAGTCGACCCATATGCTAGGCAAGAAAAACTGCCTCAGTAATCCTAGCATTGAAATAGATACCATATGGGAACCTCTAATGATGACAGACAGAAAACAGTAACATCAAATACCAAAAACTGCCACTGAAGTTTAAGGCTCCTGAAAATTAGCCCTGGTTGTCCACTTAGACTCATGGCGTAGTGGTTAGAGAATCAGACAGAATTACTGTAAGTGATATAATGGTTCTAGGTTCAATCCCAGTATGAGATAATAATAATTCGAAAAATACTACAACTGCTAAGAGGGGAGTGCGGTCTATATACCCCCGTCGGTTACATAAAGGCCGAAACGTTATATGGAAAACAACCAAGATGACGATAGTCCAAACAATAATAGAGTTAATAATAATACCTCATCTCAAAATTTCAGAGAAAGTATTATGATCTTATATACAATTTTTGGCTTATTCTTTCGTGTGT
This sequence comes from Thysanoteuthis rhombus, assembly GCA_963457665.1. Taxonomy (NCBI): domain Eukaryota; kingdom Metazoa; phylum Mollusca; class Cephalopoda; order Oegopsida; family Thysanoteuthidae; genus Thysanoteuthis; species Thysanoteuthis major. The sequence goes on from OY735215.1 coordinate 42,035,042, forward strand.
TTGATGGAACTTAAATGGGATGGTATCACTGGTTGGTTTATTTTCATATTATGACATAATGAAAATTACGTCATAGAAACTCCCTATGATTTCATGTCTGGTCATCACAGATTAAACAGCTTGAGGTGGGTTGAAACTTTAGATACACTTGAAATTGGGGAACTTGAATTATTAGAAATAAAATATGAAATAATAGAGCTTTAAGCTCTTTAGTGCCCATCTAAACATAATAACCCCGTCAATTCTGACGAGTATATTCTAGTATATATATATATATATATATATATATATATATATATATATATATATATATTTCTAGGAAATGAATAATATATGATCCGACCGAATGATTAGGAATTGTATTGCGTCATATTGAAACGATATCCTGCCATTAAACGCTGAATGTATCCTTTGGTCTTGACAACGTAAGTAGATTAAATAATCAAAGAAAATGAGGATGTTGCCTAAGTACACAATATGCACCTAACAACCATATGTTTCAGGTTCAATTCTTGCAGCAGCCCCATTTTTTCTAGTTGGTTATTCTATTTACGTTATCTAGACCAAATGATACATAATCATATATAATAACGGGAGATCACTTATAATTGCAAAACAATATAACACAATATATATATATATATATATATATATATATATATATATATATATATATATATATATATATATATAGAGAGAGAGAGAGAGAGAGAGAGAGAGAGAGAGTGAGAGAGAGAAAGAGAGAGAGGGGGAGAAAGAGCGGGAGGTGGAGAGAGAGAGAGAGAGGGATTTATGATATCATCATTGACAAATATATTCATAGAGAGATTTCCATACACGAATCTTTGAACACATTTGAAACCAAACCAATATATAAATTCCCCAATTCCATACCATGACTACATGATCGGTAAGCGACTGTCATCGACTGAACAAGTCTCTTATACCTATGAAAAATGATTTTACATGAATATGCAAGGGCTAATTCCGTTTTAACAAATGACTACATTTGTAAGATCAACATTTTTCCGTCCTGATTTGAAATCAGACCAAGTGATTGGTAGGTTGCTCTTTTACCGACTAGCAGATCTTACATACATACGTACATACATACAAACATACATACATACAAACACACACACACACACATATATATATATATATATATATATATATATATATATATATATATATATAGTATATGAAAATATTCATTATGAATACGCAGATGCTCATTATATTCTAATGAATAAATGTATTCCAAAATTCATGATCTAATAATTTCTTAATAATTCTTATTATTATATATACAAAATGAAAGTCGCAGTCACCATCTTAGTCGGAACAGCAGTGGTTATTTCACCCTGCAGCAGTCAGGCTAATCTATCTATCTACCTATATAGCTGTTCATTTCTATCTATGTTTGTCTATTTATCTATCCATATCTATCTATCTATCTATCCATCTATCTATCTATCTATGTATCACTTCTGTTTTAGCTATTCAAAAGAAAATAAAAAAACAAAAAGTCAAGTGCGTATCGGTCATTAATTCCAACTTTGATGTCAGCGCCAAGAAAGTTATGACATAGTTCTTCCTGCTTAATATTCTGAAAGATATCGTTGAGTCAGCCTTTTGGCACGTTTCTGGCCTTAAATGAAAGAAAACAAAACAGGCCCAACCACAATGCTGCCATGAAGACCATAAGGATGTTAATGTGACTTACTGGGAAGTAACAATGATATTAGAAAAAATAATTATGATAAAGAGAGAAAAGAAGAAAAAGGTAATATATTCCGATTAAAAAAAAAATCTGTTTAGCGACACCAAGTGATTTGAACTAACGTCTATGGCTTTCATTTTCTCTTTCTATCTTTATCCCTCGCTTTCTTTTAGCTTTTATTTCTCTTTATTTTTCTCACTATTTTTGCTCTCTCTCTGTATCTCTTTCTCTTTCGTTGATTGATAACGTGGGGATAAAATCTGTGTCTCCCTTGTTTCTGTTCTGTCTCTATCCATCACTTGATTTTTAAAAACTTTTCTGCCTAAGTTTTAGCCCGGATTGTCATTGGTGTTAGGTTAGGGAAATCAAGTCAACTCTTGAGGAGTTTGATACGCATGCTACAAATAAAAATATATATGAATATGACAAATGAATCCATTGTTATTGCAGCGTTTAAAATGGCCCCCAAACGCTTTACAAAATATTTAGAAAAAATTGGAATCTCGGCTATGACAATTGACGTTCATTCCACGCTAATGCACTTGGGAAAGGCTTGGATTCATATCTTGTCTCAACGTTGATTCCACCATGGGAAAGTCTAACTCTCGTCGTGAGTGGTGGTCAACGCACGTGGTAAGGAGCATGTCTCTGGAATGTGCGCTGAACGGCATTCTTATGGAGCTACGGAGGGCCAGGGAGACTGGAACTATCCCTAAGAGTACAAGTTGAAGATTGATAAAAAATAAGAAGATTGTGAAAAGAAATAGACTCGAGCCTTATAAGCTGAGGAAGATTGATGACAACATTGTAACAAACAAAATCGATGGAATCTATCCATACACATTAGTAGAAGACCCAGACTGAGTTGATTCCTATGCTCGGCTCACAGATTAGATGATTTGGTTTGTGCTCATAGAGGCAGGGCGAACCGTGAAGAAAAAAAAGAACACCATGGTACTGATGAGCTTACAACATATTTAGATTACTTACCACTGCGCTTACCAATCAACCATTTATCCATAGCGAGAGACTAAAACAGTTCTTCCTGACACACATGCCAAATTAGGGGAAGCAAGTGAAGAACAAAATCACCATGCCAACGAAATGCATCATTATTTATGTACGATGAAAAGTTGTGCGTCGAGAAAAAAATTCCGATGGTCGTGCATGTGACCAGTGAGTTCAGCTTGGTGATTCGTGCTAGACTACGGCTTCATGCTTAATGATCACCCCACTTGGCAGAATGCAAGTTCACTTAATAGATACATCAATTTAAGCTCTTACTTTTAAAGAGTTTTCCGCACTCTGTGCTCATGCTGGGAATCGAACCTTTGGGACAAACATGCTAACCATTACTCTATCTGAGTTGACGTGGTAGAAGTAAACATAACTTGTACTAACATTTAGTGAATACACTGTTATAGACTGTGGTATTCGTTCAGAATGAGTGGGCTGGCTTTAATTGAATTGTGAAACCACTCAAGTAGACTATGTCGAAGAAAAAAATCGATTTCGACTTGATCCCACGCTAATGGATCCTACCAAATAAATTTATGATAATGCTCAATAACACTGGCTCGTTATTTTGTTTTTATCACTACTGTAGCTGTATTGTTGGGAAAAATTTGTGTTTAAATATTCATCATTTTCACCATCCTTCATCGTTATTTTGTTGGAATCTTGATTGGCAAAACTATGGTCAATTCAAAATGATTTATGATACAAGACAAAGCAATTAATCTCTGAATAAATGATTAGCCTAATATTAAAACACAAAAGAAAAAAGCGATTTTTTCTCCCTGCGAACTATTGTAAAATCGTTGTCCGATCGGATAAGCAAAGTGGCCAAAATACATTAATCAAAAGACAACTATATGAGCTTTGAGTAGACGAATTTATGGCATGTGGGTTTATTTACTAAACACAGCTGAGTCGGACACAAGTTAAGTCAATGATTAGAGATCGAACCTCATGAACAAAAAAACTCTGTTCGACTGTAATGGCCAGTCTCTTCGGAAGGCAACTCCTTTAGATATTCACAAGGTTAACCAAAGAAGTATCAAGCCATTTTGAACATCAAAAAGACCAGTTGTTACCAATAATGGCACCAACCAGCTGGGCCCCTGTTGGTCATGCATGAACAAATACTCTCATACGGGGTTACTCGATCTGAATTTAGTCTCTCTTTAGTGAGTCTATGTATCGCGTGACCATCGTATTCGCAATGACCTTGAGAGTCATTATTCATGTCTCATGCAGGTTTTTCTTCTGTCACTCATCGCATCAGCCCTCTCTGTCAGTTCTTCTATAGTTTAGTTTGTGAGATTTCAAACCGTGGACGATATAAGAGAGAAAGGCGCGACAGAGATGATGACAGTCTTTAAAGAGTACTTTACTGACGGTTTTGAGAAGTGTTAAGAACGTTGGGATGAATGTGTGAGGTCTTTAAAGTGGATTAAGGAGCCATTCATTACTTTATGCGAGCTATTTTTTGTTAATATAAAACATGTGGATGATTGGTTCCCAAACGTTTATTTATTTTGCTGCAGGAACCCTTCATGATTTTCGTACTCATACCAATATTTTACAGCCGAACTCAGTCATCTTAACTGCTATATAACATTGATGAAACAGGAATTGTTTTAAAAAGAGAATGTATTTATATGAAAGAATATAATAAATGGAGCATCAAAATGAAAAACCCTTAAGTCTTCATATTTTATTATTATTTTGGAAACTGAAAATTTCATATCTTTTATAAAATATTTTTCTCTATTGAATTTTATTAAAAGACACTTCATCTCGCTGAATCCCCTGAATTTCTTCAGGGCATCCTAAGATTCTGCAGAACCCACTTTGTGAAACCATGGTTTGCATACTTCTCAGAAAAATCCCACAGATTGTAGATAGGTTGATAGAGACTCAAACCCATGCGTGCATATGTTTCTGAGATCGTAAATTAGGGGTCGAAACGAAGAAAGAAAGAGTAGCCCGATAGAGACTTACCAGATGAAAGAATATCAGGCAATATTCAATTTGCCGGCGATCGTTTCTAATGAACTACGACGTGTCGAAAGGACAGCACTTCCTCGAGGCTAACAAAACTGCTTGAAACGTGGCTGAAATAAACGATGTTAGACAGGCCGTCTTCTTATTGTGCGTTGTGTCCCCGGAGGTCATGGACAAAAGCTGTCTAGATTTGTTATTAATTGGAATGCAAACGTTCAATAATTGTGAGACGCAAGACGACACCGGGAGTGGTAGTCGGGAGAGGGGGAAAGATCTGCAGTAACGGAAATGTCTAAGTTTTCGTGGAATCGAGACCGAGAGCTGTGTTGCCAGGGAAACGGTGGGGGGTGTTTTGTGTACGTGTGTTTGTTTGTTTCTTTGTATGGGTGTTTGCGATTTTTGTTTTATGGGTATCTGTAAATGAGAATGCTAGGAAGAACGCAAAGCAATGATGTTTTATTGAGAGTCAGCTTATGTTTCAATGGTTTAAATAAGATAAGGAAGAAGAAATATTCCGGTAGCATTCGATGATGCTGCTTGTATTTAACCCATCTTTGGAGTGCTACCTATAAGTTCGGGGAAATATAACAATAAAGAAAAAAAATGACTCTCTCCAACCCTAGTTTCCGCTCTCTCCGATAGGGGCTAGAAGTATATCTAACTTGAAAGGGAAAAGGATTTGAGACTTGGCATCATGAAAGAAACTGAACAAAATGAAAAGTACAGAAAATAAACGAAAGAAAGCAAAATGTTTACTCTTCTGTAAATTAGGGCTACTCTTCCATTTTGTTTGATGAAATACAGCAATGATGTCAATGTTGATCGTGCGTTTTCAGTACAAGGAATTTCTTCTACTACGCATGCGTCCTTGTGGAGCCATTTCCACGCGCATGCGCAGTGGCATTAAAGGTAATTTCCACTCAATCAGAGAGCACTAAAATCCCGACCGATTATTTCAGAAAGAAATCGAAATAGAAAGGAAGATAGAAAAAAAATCAAGAAGGCCAATAAACAAAACAAAACAAAATAAGCCAAAACAAACTACCTGAAAGATAAGAACAACACAGAAAATGCAAAACCAAATTTGTCCTTTTCAACTCAAAGCAAACCTCTATTTACCGTTGTGTGCACCGCAGCATGGATCCGGTCCGCTAGTATTTCAACGAATCAAATCACTTCTCCGATTTTTCTTTTTATTATTCAGTCTATTTCTTTTTTTTAACCATTTCTTTCTCTCTTTCGACCTCCATCTCTTATTGTTACTCAGACACTTTCTTTTTTCCACTCTCTCTAACTACCCTCTTATTAAACTACCAAAATATTTTTCTCTCTTTCCGTCCTCATACTTAACTATCTAGATTTGTTCTCTCTCTTTTCAACTCTCTTATTAAACTAACTTTATTTCATATACTTATGTATATATCTGGAATAGTGAACTAAAACTGTCAACAGATCTCTATCAGCCTTGAGTTGGTTCGGCTTACTATATGCATATCCATCATGCGTACAAGGTACAAGGTAGCTAGAGGGCTGAAAATTTGATTCTTTACTCCTCATAATGTGTATAAAACACGCTGATTTTGTTGCTTTTTAGTTGTCAAAAATTCTTTGCTCGAATAAGAATCCGTCAAAGGGTCAATTTTTGATGTAACTCAATGCTAAATTCATCACTTGATTTTTGTCTGCTTGTTTTTTAACTTTAAATTCAAACGTGATCTCTCCCCAACAAAATGTGTGCAATTCATTGATCACTCTTTTTTCCTGCTTTAAAAAAAAATGATCACCCCCAAGATGGCATGCTACAAAAATACGTTGGTTGAGGAGCAGTTTCCAATTGTGTGACTAACTAGACCTGTGTGTATGTTTATATATATACATATATTCCTTTCGTTCATTCCAAGACACATTCGTTCAAGGGTCTTTTAAAATCCCTTCCACCATTACCACCCATCCCTTTCATTGTTTCAAGTTTATTTGCCCCGGTTGGTTCTCGTTTTCGGACTGCCCGGATCGATGTCTCGTTGGTGGAAAATTGCGTGGCTGGATACAAATTGGTTGCCAGGTTGGAATGTTTGATAGATGGCTGGCGGGCAATCACAACTGCAAACGTGCATACTCACCCACGCACGTACGTATTCGAGCGGACATCCGTACACGTATATTTATAGGTGTTCATAATCTACTCTCTCACTCTCTGTCTCTCTCTCCGAACCACACACACACACACACACACACACACACACACACACACACACACACACACGATACATACGTAAACCTATTCATCTGTCCAAATATATACTCATCCCTAAACAAACAAACACACATGCATATGCATGGAGTATAAGTTTAAGTACACAGGGATATATGTTTATTCTAAACGCTGATATATATGTGTGTGTTTTTACAATATACATTTACTTCTATCCACCAAATGTATACATCGCCATACATAGAATCAATATTCGTTCACAATACATATGTAATCACACACACACACACGCACACACACATACGCACACACACATACGCATATATATATATATATATGTATGTATACATATATTTATGTATATATATATATATATATCTATTCATACAGTTTCATGGTTTCACTAACATATCTAGATTTCCTGTTAATTTTGTATTTAAAATACAAAGATGGAAATGCAAAATGAATTGAAATTTATTTAATAACAACTATAATTTCCTGTATATTTCAGTTAGCAATGACCTCATGCTACTTATAAAATACTTGAAGAATCGGTATTTGTACCCATCCTCTAAGTATTTAATGCACAGAAAATTTCCACTTCTTGATTCGGCATATTATCCCCGTATACCTTTTAGTAGCTGATCTACAGCTCCCACAGGTGAATATCCACTGACTTTTTCCATATTTTAGAATTCTGTCTTTCTCCCATCTCCACAGTACAACGTACATCTCTTTATGACGACATTTTTTTCTTATAACTGTGAAAAAAATTATACACCTTTCATTGTTTGCGTTCTTTAAATCTCCCAAGTTCTTTTTATTTTTCCTGTGAAGAGTAATTGTTATTCTTTCCTTTGATTGGAGAAAACACGCCTATAAATATTTTCTCTAACCCTGCGCTCGTAGACTCTTTTAGGTTGAATGAAAGAATATTATTGGATTAAAGGAGCTCTTGCTGGTATAATTCAAGGTCGGTTGGCTTGTTGGGCCTATTGTTTGATTATCGCTTCATATTGAGCCTTCCCTGGCATTTCTAGGTCAAATACATTTCCTTGGCCATGCCTTTCTCAAAACTTCTCAAAACGCTGCTTACTGTCGTATCTGAATATCAGTGCTTGGTTTGCGTGCGGCTGTGCAAGGGCATTTGAAGTTGCAGTCGGAAGGAACGAACGGACGAAGGAGGGAAGGAAGGAAGGAAGGGAGAAGAAAGTGAAGGTAGGGGAAGAAGAAGAAGAGGTGAGGAGGAATGAAGCGAGAGATAGAAAAGGCAGGAACAAGAATGCTGGGACACAGGAAATGACAGGGGGGAAGGGGAGAAGGAATGAGAAAAGAAGAAGGAATAGGATGGAAGGAAGGAAAGATAAGAGATGGGAGGGCAAAGGGAAGCTAAGGGAGTTATCGAGGGAGGAATGAAAACACGGAAAGAAGGAAGGAGGAAGGGACAAAGTGGGGGTGGGAGAGAAGAAGGAATGGGAAAAAGAAGGAAGGTGAGGGGAAGAAAGGAGGGAAAAACAGAACGTAGGGAGGCTTTGGTAAAGATTTTGATGGCCATGTTTTATTGGAAAAGGATTAGCTCGTTCTGTGATTGCGCTGCAGGGCGCAATAAATTCGGTACACATCCTGCGTATGAAGCTTCATTATAATGAATCCCCAAAGGGGATGGAAACTCGGCGGAGGGTAGGAGAGGAGATAACTGTGTCTTCTGGATCAAATAAGATGTCTCTCCTATCTCTGTTTATGTTTATCAGTATGTTCATCTCTCTCTCTCTCCATCCTTCTCACTCACTCTCTCCTCACTCTCTCTCTTTCCCTCTCTCTCTCTCTCTATATATATATACATCTATATATATACACACATATATGTATACGTATACAGAGAGAGAGAGAGAGAGAGAGAGAGAGAAAGAGAGAGAGAGAGAGAAAGAGAGAGAGAGAGAGTGACCATCATTTTTTTCTACAGTCGTATTTTTATCTAAATGTCTCACTTTAGCCCCTTTCTTCCCCCCTTCTTTCTCCCCCCTCTCTCTCTCTCTCTCTCTCTCTCTCTCTCTCTCTATATATATATATATATATATGTATGTTTTTTCTCTTCTCTTCAACTCATTTATTAAACTAACTATATTTCTTATGTGTATATATATATACATATATTTGAAATCGCTCTTTCTCTCTCTCTCTCTCTCTCTCTCTATATATATATATATATATATATATAGAGAGAGAGAGAGAGAGAAAGAGGGACAGAGAGAGAGTGGGGAGGAGGGTGAAAGATAGATATATAGATAAAAATACGACTGTAGAGAAGAACGTTGGGCACTGTTGCTGTTTTTTCTCTTCACCAGTACTAAAATAAAAATACAAGCAAGAGCTGCCAGGACTAAAAAGAAATCTTGATAAAGTTCCCATCCCAAACGATCATGCGTGAGGTTTTCCACTCTAAACAGACCGTGTGTCACGTCCAGTTCTCGTTAGGGTTCCCGTGATTAGGAATTTACTGGTTATTGCTTCACAATGTCCACCCTGGATCTTTGTTACATATTATACCTCATAAGAATATTTGTATAAGACCATCAGTGGCCAGCAGGTTTACTTAGCAATCAATTGCTATACGACGTGTGTCCTTAACCATTTTTTTCCCATGTGATCCACCCGTTTATCTCATTTGGAAAATCACTGATATATTTAGATTGAAATTTTTTTCTAAGAGGAGATGAGTGTATAGTTCGAGACGGTGGATAGGGAGTATTTTTTCAGCAAAACTTTATCCCCCACGCCAACAGTGGAAGAGTCCACTTTCACGACATTGTTATTACAGCAATCCAAGAAAATCTTACTTAGTTTCCATCATTACTGTAGATCATCCAAATATCATAACACTCAATCATTATGTAAATTGGAAGTTGCAATAACTATTTTAGTGTACACAATGAAAAAGAGCAATAAGAATTAGATTATCCAGAAGGAGCCATTTTGTCATATTTCAACCGTTTTCCCTCGAAGTTAGTCAATTTATTTGATTCGCTAATCTGCTTTGATGTACATTACCTATGACGGTGTTTAAAATGCATGTAACAGTTAAATAGTCATATAAAGACCCCCTCCAAATTATGATATTTTTCAATAAAAAGTATATTTACACAAGCATGGCTGGTCCAGGGTCAAATGTCCCCTCGGAACGCAACTATTCCAGCTACTCAGTCGAATTTTCAAAAGAAAAATGTTTTCCCGATTTATTGAGAGAGGTGTGAGTGAGCCAAGTTTTAAATATCTACTGTGAAACGGTTGAAAGGGAAGAAAAAAAAGTTTAAAAAAACAAAAAAGAAGAAAAGGAGTGAAATGCATGTTGACACGATTGGACACAATGGAATTATTACCCCTTTCTCTCACTTCCATGTTGGACTGATTGCAATAATAAAATCCACTCTCTGGCAGTTTGACAATCATCATGATCATCATGATCATCATGATCATGAGTTTTTTAAGGTACATCGTTGGACGTAGACCTTTCCCAGGGTTTGCCACATCCCTCTCTTGGCATCACCGAGTAAATAATTTCTGAATTTGTGTAGTTCGACTCTCCATCTTGTATTCTGGCAGCCCTAGTTGCACATGTGATCCCTGGGGATCTTCGTTGTGAGTCATGATATCCATTGCTTGTATGCCATTTTTGCAACATTGCCATTTGGGTTTTCTGATGGGTTCTATGACGTCTTGGACTCCTGTTTCCTCCCTGATATACTGTGCTGTCTTGTGATTCCTCCATGTGAGGTTGAGAACAATTTTTCCAGTGCTCATTGCATGGTTCTCAATTTGCGGGTCTGTCTCTCGGTTGTTCCATTTTTCAGCCCCATAGGTGACTATTACGAGGAAGCATTGTTTGTAATCCTTTCCTTTAAGAACTAATGGAATTTTTCTTGTTTTTGAAGGTAGTGCTTACTCTGCCAAAGGTCTCTCGCCCAAGAGTGATTCTTCGCTAGATTTCTTCTTCTGGGGGATTCATGGTGATTCGTTGTCCTTGGGAGATGCAGTGATCTACTTCCTCCAGTTTTACATCTTTGATTTTGATTGCTGTATTCTAATTCCCGTCGTGATTGTTGCACATGACCTTTGTTTTACTGAAGTTCGTGTGTTGTCTGACTTTGTTCGTTTAGCTCATCAAACGTTAGTCTGAGTCAGTGTAGCTTTTTCTTTGAAAAGGGCAATGTCGTCTGCAAATCCAAAGTTGCTCAGATATTCGTCGTCTATCATGATTCCTTTATTTTCCCAGTCTAGGTTTCTGGAGATCGTCCTGCAGCAGGCTGCAGAGAGTTCAGGTGAGCTGGTTTGACAATTATTCATCAGAAATTAATTTTATAATGAGAAGTAACACGTTCTCATTAGATTGTACATTATGGACTCTTCAAAGTACGACGGCAATGTTAACCTTGCCTTACCAAACTAACCCGTTCATGGTGCGCAATCTGATTAAGACATACGTTTAATTTCAGTGTTGCGTTAACTTCTGATGGATGTGTACTTCAATTATCTTTTATGATAAAAAAATCACCCACGTTGGTAAAAGCAGAGAGAGATGGAGGGGGAGGAAGATAGAAAAGGTCAAGTAATCTTTCTTTGAGTCAATTGATTCCTATACTTGTAAAATATTGCAATAAGGATATATTCCAAGTGTGTATTATTTTTCAATAAAAATTGTACATTGATTTTTTTTCAAAATGCAGACATGCCATTCACATACATCCTTCAATTACATCATAGTATTATTGTTGTCATGCTTCTGACGACATCTCTTCCTTCTTTCCTATTTTCGTTTTTTAACATGAGTGGGATCGACAGCCCGAAATAATAATAAACAGTATTAAATGTACCAAAAGAAGGACGTAAAGACCTTGAGCGAGATGTGTGGGAGCATTCAACATTTCAGAGCCAATGTATGACTTTTAGGGCCTTTCGATGTTGGTTAAAGACCACCACAGCTTTATGTATGTCAAAGCAAAGATTACCATTCTTTTTTGGAATGCCAATGAATAGTAGAAAATACCTTGGAAATATATTACCCGATTCCTCAATTATGTTGGCTTTGAATCTCATCTCTTATACAGGGATGCGTGCAAACAATGGCTTTTGGATTATGACATGCCTCTAAAGGTTAAGTCGGTTTATTAGAGAATAATTTTTTTTACCCCCGCCAACGTAGTTGGAGAGGTATATTCATTCGGTCGGGGCTGTCATTCCATCTTTCTTTCCGTCTTCCTGTCGGTCTGTCCGACCGTTTGTCAGCACAATATCACCAAAAGTACTCAATGAGTTTTGATGATATCTTTATGAGGCTGGATAACAGGGTAAGGGAGAAATCTGCCGGTTGCATCCTTCCATCTGTCTGGCTGTTCTATTCATTTGTCAATTTTAGAATTCATAATGTTTTTTTTCTTCTTGCTTATTATAAATATAACAGTACTTTGTTGCTGTGGGGAAGGTTCACATAATTTGTTACAGGAACTGAGGCGGAAGAATAGAAGATAAGAGTTGGATTCAGAGAAAAAAGAAATAAAGAGAACAGAGAGAGAGAGAGAGAGAGAGAGAGAGAGAGAGAGAGAGAGAGAGGGGGGGAGAGAAAGGGGAGTGAGAGATGTCAAGAAAAAGAAAAGAAGGGGGAAAATTAAATTGGAGAAAGAAAGACAGCGGAAATGATGATCGCAGAAAGCATGATTTGATGATATGGTAAGCGGGTAAATATCAAACACATACATGCACCTATATATATATATATATATATATATATATATATATATATATATATATATATATATATATATGCAATGCTTTTCCATAGGAATAGAGCACTCTGGTGGATGGGGAATATATGCTAAAATGAATATATCGCTTACATTCAACCTCACCGACCGTCCAGTTCTGCGGCGCAGACGTAGGATACCGGCCTCCTGGTCTGAAGCGAAAGTTTCAATCCTAGCTCGTGGTACTGGATGGGGTGTTTATTCGCTGTCCCGCAGCAGCAAAACACGAGGTCGAGCTTAACGTGGGAAGAATAGGAAACCATCCGTCCAAAAATGGCTCCAGCCGACGCGGCTACGGTTTGCTTTGCAACCAAAGCACCCTTCACCCTGCTCCTTTCAGTGCTATGTGGCAGTCCAAGGGTCTCCAATGCGCTTAGCAGTGGCAGCCTCAGTAAAACCTCATTGGCTGACGCACTGCACCGGCGCACTCGGTCTTGACACCATCCACAACACCCAATCTCCGGCCCATTCGACAGGCAAGTGTCAATAGCTGTGCCTCAGGCTATACCGTGGAACAGATACTACACTTTGATTCCGAAGAATAGGCCAGAAGGGGGGCAGGGCAGTCAAGAGTTGTAATGCAACGAAACAGCTGTCTGTGGATGACACTATATATATATATATATATATATATAAAAATAAGGAAACAGACTAACCGTGACTGTGCTCTGCCAACTGGGCGTTCAAGGTTTTTGGTAAGCAGGACTCCATTAAAAAATCAATCTTCTTTTGGAACGGCTTTTCCAAAACATTAGAAACATTACCAACAGGAAAATATCTGTTGCTTGTATCCTTCCGTACGTGTGGCAATTCTATTCATTTGTCAAACCTAGAATTCATAATTTTCCCTGGCTCATTATGAATATAACAGTGGTTATTGCTGTGGGGTTAGTTTGACTGATGCTTTCAATAACATATTTTAAAAACACGAAATGCTGCCTTGATACACTTGAAGGTAAACATGAGAATAATGTGTAAAGCAATCAAGAATTGTTTTTTCCACCAAACCAAGAGACAGATCTGCTAATTGCGAATCACGCAACGTGCACATGAAAGAATTATACTGGGCCTCACATGGAAAGACCACTAGACAGCACAGTATATCCGAAAAAAGATAAGAGTCAGGGATATCATATATCATTTAAAAATCTCAAATGGCAATGGGCAGGCCATGTTGCAAGAATGGCAGAAAACTGATGGACATCATTACTCACGACATGGATCCCCCGATATCACATGCACAACCGAAGCCGGCAGAATATTAGATGGAAAGACTAGCTAGACAAGTTCAGAAAGTACTGGCTCCTGGGGAAAGTCTGTGTCCAACGATGGACGTTAAAAGACTGATGATGATGATGATGATGATGATGATGATGATGATGATGATGAATTGAGAGTACATACGGAAATAGCACTGCAATGATTAAACTTTGTAAAGTTACAGACGAAATATTCATTGGAAAAGGAGTAAGAGAAGTAGATATAATGTCATTCAAACTATTAACCGTGTGTCTTGAAAAACGCTTTACAGAAAACTGACTTGGAAAACATCTGAGTAAACAGACGGAGGATTATTTGAACAATTCAAAGTGCTGTGATAATGATTCCTTCATAGTGGAAATTGCGAAAGATCTACAGAACATATTGAACGATCTAAATAGAGATGCCTAAAAAATGGTCGAAGATGAACAAAATAAAGACAAAAGTAATATTGAATATGAAAGTTTCGAAAAAAGACCGTGACAATTGAAGGAGAAGCCATTGAAACAGTTAAAGAAATGCATTTACCACGGAAAGTAATATAAAAAGATCAGCACGAATCTGAAAGAGGACTGTAGCGAAGGATGTCGTACAAGTAGTTAAACAGCAACTAATGGGGATGGGCAGGACAAAGAGTGGAAAGGTAAGAGAGCAAAAGGTTTACCATAGGTGAGACAGTAAAAGCAGTCGGAAAAGCCCAGACACAAGATGCTGAGATGAGATGGACATGACAGAGGCTAGTGCAATCAGGCTTGTCATAGAAGGAGATGCGAACAAGCCTTTTTTCAGCTCACTGCAACTGATAATTAAATATATATACATATATATGTAAATGTGTGTGTATGTGCATTTGTTTGTTTTGACCTTGCTGTACTAAATAACGTCGACGTTTTCCATAATAAGCTTAGTGAATATCTCCATCGAAGCCAGAAGCTCTTTGAACTACCTCAACTCGGCCAGAAGACACGATGATTTCGACCTAAACAAGGGAGATGTATTTTAGATTGTAGACGTAACTGTTCCGATAGACCATGGGGCGAATATGAAATAAATTGAAAATACGCTTACCTCACAAAAAAAACCCCAAAACTATGCAACATCAAGGAATTTCAGAAAATGAAAATGGAAATGATAAAAATACAGTCGCTTTGAATGTCATTCAGCCTATCCTTCTTAATAGTCAGTTTCAAATGTAAACCAAAATGTCACTACTTTTGACTTGAATTACTTAAGTATGTTTGATTCTTTTTAAGCGATCAGAAAATAAACAACGCAAAAAATACTCGTCCTTCGCAGTCAATAATTGAATAATCGTAGCGTCAAAATGTCATATAAAAATATTCCATCAAAGAATAGATATAATCAAAATAGATACTATTTATGGCATAACTAGAATTTGGAAAAAAAAGGTTTTAAATGCGGTTGAATGGAGTACTGATGCCAACTTTCAAGTTTGTAAATGATAGAGTATGAACAGGAGCGCCGGGACATACAAATGCACTTATAAAAAAAGACACCTCACCATACAGTTTTTCAGTATATAAAAATCAATGCAAGAAGTTAAGAGATGAAGTTTAAAGAAAAATGTCTCAATGAATTTATCCAGCTTCTAAAATTTATCTTACGAAAGAATACTTGACGAGCAAAAGCTCTCATATGAGCTAAAGCATGAATTATGTCAGTTTTGAAATGTCATTTTCCTTTTCTTCTTCCCACAAACTTAATGGGAAATGGTCTTTCTGCAATGACTGCTATCGACATACACTTGAAGATCCGTGGTTCGTCGTGGTCTTAAGCGGCTTTGGAACTTACTCGGCAGATTCAATGTTTTAGGGCCAATGAAGCCAGACGACTTGACTTCAACCGGTACAAACTCTTACTTATCGATTGTTGAGCGTTATTTGACCGTCTTTCGTTCCTCGGAGTTCAGGTCAATGGACACCAACAAGGTGGAAATTCCATCAGCGTCGAGTCCACTTTTAATAATGCCGTTCAATAGCGTTTGGTAAAGCAAATTTGACGTTCAAAGATGATAAAAATCCAAATAGTCCTAAAGAAGAGGGTATACAACCAAAGTATCTTTCCGATAGTCACCTATGGAGCTGGAATATGGAATACAACCAGAAGATTGCCCTTCAAGTTGAGAACTATGCAACGTGCACATGAGAGAATCGTGCTCAACCTCTCATGGAAAGATCATAAAACAGCACTGTATATTCAATAAAGGATTGGAATCCAAGACATCATAGAAACTGTCAACAAACTCAAACGGCAATGGTCTGGACATGTTGCAAAAATGTCAGACAACTGCTGGATATCATTACTCACAACGCAGATCCCTGTATTCGAAACAGTGATCGACAAAAAGTAATATGGCATGTCGAGTCGGATAAATTCGAAAAGTACTTGCTCAGCGTTGCCAATGATATATATATATATATATATATATATATATATATATATATATATATATATATATATATATATATATATATGATACCTTCAAGGTATAATAACAGGAGATCATTTGAAATGAAGTTTCAAGGATATTGGAAGACAATTTATAATTGTTTCCTTCGGAATATATACCCATTTCTTTATATGTATATATATATATATATATATATATATATATATATATATATATATATATATATGCACAATGTACAATATATGATGTAAGATGGGTTTATTCCATAAAGTGCTAGGAATATTTGACATCAAACATCAAGTTGATTTAGAGTAGAACTTGAAATATAATGGAGTGAGGATTTGCAGCAAAAT
>OY735215.1:42056824-42379324 GCA_963457665.1 Thysanoteuthis rhombus
CACGTTACATAAAAAAAACATTACTATTTCTCCAGATATTCAAACTTTAACGCAAGTGATTCGTAATGTTTAACTGACTTGTCGTTAAACTATTAGACGAGAACAGCCCGTAGTTGGTAGATGTATGAGGTGGCTGTAGATTTCTACTGTCCATTTGAAGGAAAATCAAGACAGTAAGGCCGGACAATGCAGCTATCTGCAGATTCAGGCATAGACAGTCCAGCAAGAGTAAGTGTGCACTGACAATAGGGGTATGCTACTCCTGACTGTACAGCTTTCTAGAGGCCAGGTCCGAATCACAGCCCTGAAAAAGAAAAAAAAAGCGCTTATCCACCTCCTCACGACGGTTGAATCTGACACAAGGAACGAGTTTCAAAGTTGGGGCTTCACGCACGTGCATGTGGGCAATAACGGAGATTCATTCGGAAAATACGGGACTGAATTATACAAAGTAAGTATATGCATACAAAAACACGAACATTGATGTCAAAATTGTTTATGGGTTTGAAAGATTATTTTATTCTATCGTCTGGCCTTATACGTTAGTAATGAGAAAACTGCTTTTTCCAGTTTTTCAAATTATGTCAGCGCGTAAGAAGAAAGGAACAGATTGAGTGTGTTTGTTGATGAATTATTTCCCAATGTTCCTAATGGCATTTGTCAAGATTAAAAATCGGGTTAACAGGTTTTTGCAAGTATATATATATATATATATATATATATATATATATATATATATATATATATATATATATATATATATATATAAGGCCAGACGATATATATATTAGGAAATGGATATATGATATGACTGAATTACAGCATTATTTTATATAGAAGCCCTTGAAATGATCTCCTGACATTACACGGTTAATGTATCATTATATATATATTGCAACAATATCAGAAAAGTACAATTAAACGTATTTCGTTGCGTTTTAAATGATAGATTATAAGTGATAAAACTATTTTGAACTCAACAAATTGCAAACGTTATTTCAAACTTGATCATAACACTCAATTTTTTTAGTGTTAAAAACAGCTAAAGATCTAGATACAGTAATTTGTTTTACATCGTCCACTTGGGGACATTATAAAAGTCGGATTTACTTTTTCATGTTCATGGTTTTGTAAACGGAAAAAGATCCACGTCCTTATTTAAGATATCCAATTAGAAAGCAGCGTGTATAATTTACTTTGAATATATTTAATGAGTGTAAGTTTTATCAAATACATTTAATAAAAAATTTAAAATACTAAAATTCAAACACATTTATTATTCTTGGAGTTTTTCTTTCAGAAAAAAATTATCATATACACACATATATTCACTCGCATACACACTCTCACACACAAATGCATACATCATGTATGCCCCCAAAGTGTTAAAATGTAATACGATATCGTTTTGAATAAAAAACATCCAGAGAGATAGAATTTTTTAAAAGCGTTGGCAAGAATTCTGTTATATTTTGCGCCTAACGCTAAATTCTATTCAGCATAATATCCGAGGGACATTCATCAAAAACACTGTAGCTACAATAACGGCGACAGATGCCATAAACAGTTCTGTTCACTACGTGGCGTATGCTTTTTTTTCTGGTAGAAAAATTGGTTAAAGGTTGGATGGCTGTCACAGTCTTGTTAACAAGTTTGGGGCGTGAGAGAACGGCGGATTTCAAAATGATTTGATGTGAATGAACTAAGACGCAGAAGCGAACAGACTGAGGTAAACAGAAAAATGAAAAAGAATGTACGGACCGACAGGTGGATTGATGAAAACGATCAGACTGACTTTGATAGAAATAGATAAATGAACAGGGCGAGGTATATGAGGAGAAAGGAACGAATAGATTTTGATGGATAGCGAAGAACGATTAACCTGCAAAGGATATAAAGAAAGAAATGAACGGAGTGGAATAGAAATAAACGGATATGCTGGGTAGAGTGTAGAGATGTGGATTCATACATATTCACATCCAGCAATACACACACACACACACACACACACACACATACACGTACATATATTCACACAAACACACATAAAACACATATAAACACTTTTAGATGTGTATATATATGCACACATTACCCACAAGCAAGCACATTCAATCACATGCACAAATACACACACACGCACACACACACACACACACACACACACATATATATATATATATATATATGCATAAAACACCTGACAAACACACACGCACACACACATATGAATACATTGTTAAATCACAGTGTCTGTAACCAAATGATTATGAAAAAACATATCTATTGCACTAGAAATTTTAATTAGATAACATTCCCCTATTTTGTCAATGTATTCAATTTGGTGGTGGCTATTAATCACATAAAAATGAACAATATACAATGAGAAATTCAGATCAGAGTTAAAGTAATGAATAAGTGTCATGCTGGGCGCTCATTGATCAATCCTTGTATAGTCACTTTGTATCAATTCTCATGATCTAATGCAAAAACTAATGATCACTTCATACATATATTTATGTATATATATATATATATATATATATATATATATATATATATATATGTGTGTGTGTGTGTGTGTTTGTGTGTGTGTGTGTATGTGTGTGTGAATGAATGAATGAATGAATGTCTTAGCCTGGCGAAGTAAGATTTTTTCAAACGGTTTTCCCCAGCATCTTGACCATAGACGGTGTTGCCTGTATATAGAATAACCCATCAAGTGCGTTTCGTGCAGGGACGATCCAACCATTTCAATTACAAACCAAGACACCGGATTGCAGAAATAATTGACAAAAATGCTATTTATGCATCGGAGAAAAATTCAACATTATCAATTTTCAAGACTTTCAGTGGTTAAATGCTGACACAAAAGATAATTATATAACAACGCATTGGACAACAAATTTGATGACTAAAATATTGACGACATCACAAATAAAATAAATATGATTATCATACTTTCTAGCATACATGAATACATAGATTATATATCACGTTTTATAGATCTTATAAATACATGTACCCGACACACCTTGAAGTAAGAAACATGGCATTTAATGATATTGTAAGCTATCAGTACATTCTATTACTATAACACAAAAAAACTATGAGAATTCAAATCTAATTCTAATTCAATATTTTCATTCTTGCAGAGAATGTCCAAGACCACAAACTAATGCTAAATTAACCAAATTAAGAAAGCAAGAGAGTGGGCCTTCCTATGAACTCCAGCAAAACAAAAGTCATGTACAACAATCATATCAGAAACAAATACACAATGAATCTCCACGAAATCCTCAAAAGAATGATTACTAGAGGTTGGCAAACCTTTGGTAGAACAAGCTCAACCTCAAGAACAAGAAAATCCCATTAGTCATAAAAAGAGGAGTTTACAACCTGTACATCATCCCGGTAATTCCCTATGGAGATGAAACATGGAACATAACCCAGGGACTGACCCTTAGACTGAGAGGCAAGCAGAAGTACATATGAATGAATCACGCTCGACATCATATGAAGAGATTACAAGACAGCACTTTATACGAAAGAAACAATAGGAGTTTGAAATCTATAAAATCTATCTCAAAACTCAAATGGCATGTTTCAAGAATGGTAAACAACTGGATTGCAACGTGGGTCCCCAGAGATCCTATGTGGAACTGTGGTCGGTAGAAAAACAAAATGCAGAGACGAAAAAGACAATTTCCGAAAGTATAGACTCAGTGACGTCTATGATAGAGGGGTCTGGTGAACCCTTGGGAAGTTTTATGCCTAATGAAAGACTATTAAAAAAAAAACGACGATGATGGAATTTTTATGATAATCGGTAAGTAGCGTGGAACAGTTTTCTTTTGAGAATTCTAAAAACATATTACATGAATCTATCTTTCTCTCTCTCTATACATATATATATATATATATATATATATATATATATATATATATATATATATATATATATATTCGTGTGTGTGTGTCTATATATGTGTGTGTGTGTATATGTGCTCTGCTGTTTCAGGCCAGTACGTTTTTCAGACGATTTAACTGTCACCGTGGAGCTCTGAAATTTCTATGTACACCTATTAACATATACTCTACACTTGATATATATATATATATATATATATATCTATATCTATATCTATATATATGTATATATATATATGTATATATATATATATGTATATATATATATATATATATATATATATATATATATATATATATATCTAGTATCAAGTCATTTTGAAAATCTCGGAAAACTTGCTGAAAAGTGCACGAGGTCAAAAGTGGAGTATTTTTGTTAGGGGTAAGGTGCTTTTGCATACACACACACACACACACACACACACACACACACACACATACATACATATATATATATATATGTATATATATATATATATGTGTGTGTGTGTGTGTGTGTGTGTGTGTGTGTGTGTATGTTTTTATATTTTTCTCATTATTACTCCTCCCCAGCCAACATTTTTTTCACCCCTTCCTTTTCCCGTTGTATGGGACGGAAGACTTGTTTTTGTCTCTAATACTGACCACCACCACTTCCGTTTCTTTTATCTAAATGTGTTGGAATAGGTGTTCTTGAAAGAGATCGACCCGGACGGGAATGGCGATTTCACATGATTTGGCTTCTACCCAATTTTCTTGTCGTCCGCTTCACCGATCACTTGGAAATCGTTCCAATTATGTCTGACCCCACAAAAAAACTGTGCAAGGCAGAGTGAGAAAAGACAAACTTTGACTGGTTACGCTTCCCCAAACTTTTATTTGCCTCTACAGGAAAAAAAATGAGGACTTGAAAGTAGATTTGACTCGATTCAGCCTTTTTACTTCCGTTACTGGACATAAATTCCCAACGGCTCTATATTACGGGGTTTGCTGAGCCAGTGCTTTCTGAACTTGTTCAGTTCGTATTTTTATATTCTGTCGACCAAGGTTTTGCAAGGATCTCTTGCGATGTCCAGCTGTTGTCTGCCAGTCTTACAACATAGCCAGCTCATTGCCATGAGTTTCCCCAATGGTTTCTTTGATATCTCAGACTCATGTTTTCTCCCGATGTATCCCCTTTTGATCTCTCCATACGATGTTAAGCACGATTTATTCATGTACATGTTGCATGGTTTTCAGTCTGAGCGTCGGTTTCTTTGTTAGGTTCCGTGTTTCAGCTGCCATGGGTCACTATAGTGGGAATGAATTAGTTGTATACTCATCTTTACTAGGACGTATTGGATTTATTGTTCTTGAAGGTTGACATTGCTCGACCGAAGGCTTATCATCCTAGGGTGATTCTTCGCTTGATTTTTTTTTGAGAAATTCATGGAGATCCGTTATCAAACGTAAATGAAGTGGTCTACTTTCTCCAGGAAAATCTAGGACGTATGGCAACTATGCAAAGCAAATATGGATGATACTGAAAAAGAGTCTGGTTAGTCACTTAAAAGATACCAATGCATGACCAACATCTTTAGATAATTATTTAAAAAATTTAAAAAAGGGATGATCAGTTACTTAAATTTTTGATTGAACCCGCTAAGTCGGGAGAATTCACAAAAGTAAAAGAAACACGTTTAAACTTGACATAGTACAGAGTGAATATTTGAATTTCAGCTCCTTAGCTCAGTTGGTAAGGCTTGTATGTAGTATGTATAGAAATAGCCAGCCAGCCAGCTAACCTGGCACAATCGATTAGAAACAAAAGCAACTTATATATTCTGTTTTGGTTCATGATTTCTATTTTAAGGTATATAGTATTTTTGTGATGATTTGGCAATTACGTGGAATGATTTGAATGAACCTAAAGCGTTAAATAGCTGCTTTTTCCCCTTTTACGCCGGTATACAATGATCAAACGTAGATAAACACCCGCAGACAATGGAGACATACAACATACCCCCATTATCATGGCACTCTCAGGGAGGGCTTTTATTATTTTCCCTATGATAAATAACAAGAAATCATAACGTACAGACAGCAATGACTTTTTTTCACCATTACTTTTTTAAGCGTTTACTGATTTAAAAAAAAAATGAACTTGAATTTTCATGTGCTGCTGTTGCTAAATATAATTTTTCTCGAGCATATTAAAAAGTAATGCAAATAAAAAAAATGCGGCAAGCAAATTTGGGAATACGGCAAACCTGGTTAAAACAGCAAACAAATTAATCATTTTTCTTATTTGTTTAGGCAAAGGATTAATCTCCTACAATAGTCTTGCAAGAATATAAAACAAACGTGCTTTAGAATGCTGATCATTATATAGTTCCGTTAGTACGAGTGTCGTTAGAATGAGAGCTTATTGTACGTAGCTGTTATTCCTTGGACCTGATCACAGATTAAGCAGAAGAAGCTAACTGAATAATATGCAACTATCTTACGTGACCTTCTCCCTTAACAGCATTACCTTTTTAAGGTTTAGTCGTATTTTCAGCTTGCCAAAAGAGGAAGGAGCATAGCATTTTCTCTTACAGTTAGAATAGATGAAGAAAAAAGATCTGATTTTGACGATTTGAAAAGGTACATGCTTGTATGACAATCATTACTATACAAGCAAAAACGATTTTTTTGCATGAAGTCACTAAATGGCATTGAATGAAAACGCCAAACCAGTACAATTATCCACCAACATACTAGGCTCACTTACCATACAATGTTCTTCCAATTATCAATTTCGAACACTTGACGGAGGCTGATTGACTATAACATGGTATCATAGTAGCAATAAATGTGAGAAAAATCCTTAAAGGCTTTCAGATTTTTCCAAACGTGTTATTACTATCGACATCAACTGTACCCGTCAGAAAGTATCTAAATGGATTTTGTATGTCTCACTGTCCCATTACCCTATAGAAATATGTTTCACCTACACACAGAGCAGGATTTCCTGAATTAAAATCGAAGCAGAACCTATACTAAAGTTACATCTTTCCAATATCGATGAAATGAATCTCTCAATCCTAAACATTTATCTATAACAATCGATCAATTTAACCCTCACTACGCCAAGTATTGGTCTTTAAAACTGTCAATCTGTTTAACTATCAAATATGAATATATATGAGATACTAGAGCATATATCATGCAAATCAGATGGATAATAAAATTGGAACAATTCTCTTTTTTTTGTCAGATAGTGACAAAATATTCCAAGTTACTTTGTCACCATTTATATTTGAAACATTCCTTCTTGAACGTTTATTCATCATGTTACAACAGATTCTGACCTAGACAATGTTACAAAATGGTGGATATGAGGTGCTTTGAAACTTGCTAATCGTCCACTTGTTAGTCCAAGGAGACATTAACAGAGTATATCCTGCTTTTATCTACGCCAAAGCTTTTCAAACTGTGCCATGCAACACTTTGGTGAGTTGCCGATGATCTTTTTGTGTGTTGAAAGATTAAGCATCATTTTGTATATCTCTTGAAAGATACTTTTTCTGAATCATTAGAACTGCTTGGATGACATTGTACTTTTGGCTTTCGCATAGTTCTTCAGTATATATATATATATATATATATATATATATATATATATATATATATATATATATATATATATATATACATATATATATATGTATATATATATATATATATATATATATACATATATATATACATATATATATATATATATACATATATATATATGTATTTATATATATATATATATATATATATATATATATATGTATATAAATAACAGTCAATTTATTTTGAATAAGAAATTTAGATAGGTTTTCAGTTATTTCATCGATTTCTCACTTGTTTTCCTCTTGAAAACTTCGAGTCGACGAGCATCAAGCTGAGAGGCTAGACTAAAATGTATGTTTGTTCCTGATTGCACATATTGAACAGAGATCCACTGCTTTAACTATGACAATTTTTCTCAAATGTGAGACGATTCTGATTAAAAAATATATGAAAAATTGATAAGACGACTAAAAATTATCAAAACCTCTTACCTATTATAAACTGGCCGTCCTATACTTACGAACTGTGCAAAATAGCAGCTGAAATAACAAAAAAAAACAAAACAACTAAAAACGAAACAGGCAAGACTTGCATAAACAGCAGTTGAAGTATGTAAGCAAAATTCGGCTTATAACGCTCATTTTACCATCATCAGTTCTCTTGACTTGAACAGGATGATCCATTTGAATGTCAAAATCTCAAGCAATCTCACTTATTCTCTCCGCCGTAATGAGGCTATTTGGACCATCTCTGGGAATCAAGTTGTAGTAAGCTCTTTCTTAAGTAACCAGCACTCGCATTTATATTATCGTCAAAAAATTGTTCCGTTTCTCCACTTGACTTCTAATTTTTTTCACTGTTTTCATAATTGTCTTCATTAGCGTCGCCAATGCTCCTCTGGTTATAGGAGCAATTCTGTCCTTCACATTGCACAATTTTAACAAATATCGTATATTCAGATATATAAAATACATTCAATAAGAAAAAGAAATTGCAAAAATTACCTCACTCGTTTTATGGTTTATCAAAGCTCGATATGGCCAGTTATAGGTCTTAACAGATTCTTCCAGATATTTCTCTTGTTTAAATGCAGACAGAAATTATTTTACATAAATTTTGCTATTCTTGTTTTCATCTGGGAATAATCATTGGAGACAAAGCAGATTTGACTGCATAATTAATCAGTTCTATTCTACGTCAACATTTTAGTATCAGTCTCCATTTCGGGGAAATGCAAATTAATTTTTTCAAAAATCGTTGTTTCGTGTGGTTACAGGCAAAACAACTCATTCGTGTTCCTTATCTTCTTCCTCTTTTCTTCCTCTCTTTCTTTTTTTTTCATTCTTTCTCTCTTTCTTTCTATCGTTTTTTATTCATTTTTTCTCACTTCCATTCTTTATTCCTTTCTTTCTTATTCATCCATCCAAACTTTCTTTCCTTCGTCGTTTCTCTCTTTGTTTTTTTTCTTTTGTCATTCCATTTTTACTTTCTTTTTTTTTCACTCATTCATTCAAACCGTCTTTTTTCCCTTTCTTCGAAGGCAACATTTCAACTCTTTACTCGAACTCTTTCTTTTAAGAAAAATATTTTTGTTTTCCCCCATCTTGAAATATTCTCACCCTTTCTACCTGTCTGTATTTCTTTTTATCTTTTATCTGTTTTTCTTCCTTTCTTCCTTCCTCTTCCTTTTTTTGTTTTATAAGACAAGTTTTCTTTTCTTTCCTCTTATTCCTTTCATTTATTTGAATCCACCCATCAAAAATTGTCAACAAAGGTTTCTTTAGTTTTTCAAGGAGGCTGGCTGGCCATGTATGTAAGTTTGACACGTACAGGCTGTACCAATCGAATTGGATGGCTGGAACTTGCTACTAATTTTATCTAAGAAAAAAATCAATTTTCTCAAGATTCCTCCAGATTTTCTGTGGGCTTCAATTAACAATGTAAGTTTATGCTTAATCATTTTATCAGTTTGTATTGGACGGCTTGTTCCTTGAAAATTCGAACTCTTTTAGTGACCGAGGCCCAACAAAAGGTGAGCAGAGTAATTTGTCCACTGATAAGTTTTTCCAATTTTTTTAATTGACATTGGTCTGATGATGATTTCTATTGAGTGACTAACCAGACCTGTCAATATTTTTTTCCTATTTTTTTGTCTTCCTGTTCATCTTTAGAGTTGAAATATTCAATAAAGAGCTTCATCATGAGAATTAGTGAATGAATTCTACCAATCATTCACTTTCACAATTTTATAAACAAAGTCATCGGTGCATCATTGAAATATCGATTCATTGACAAAAGACAAATCAAGTCTGACCAGATTTTCACTTCTCTGGTATTTCGCCAACCATTACTATTAATTCGTTGGAACATTCAAAAAAATGCACAATTCGATAAACAATGCCTTCTTATTGCATTTATCTAAGCAGGATACAGACAAAATCCCCATTGGATAAATGTGCATATTTTACAGATTTATGAAGGTTTCATCATGATTGGTTTTTATGTTATATGTTACAGGATAAATAGATTAAGTAATAATTCAAATGCTCTATAGTAATAAAAACATAAGCCAAAAATCTACCATGTCTTTCTTTCGCTTCATTCATACAAACTATACAGATATTTTGTGGAGTTTTAAATTAAAGAAAATTAAATTAAAAAAAAACAACCTTCCAAAAAACGAGGTTTCAAATCAAAACGAAATTATTACCATGGACACTATTTCCTCAGTATTATTCGTTATATCTGCCCACCTTTCTGAGAGTCAACCATAACCCAATCCCTAACATCTGTCAACGTCCAATTGCTCTGAATACAAATCTAAAACCAGAAATATCAGGTTGTTTTTCGAAAGTCTTTTTAGATTCTTTCTTTGTGAGGCCGTTGATTTTGGACCAGTTGGCCAGTCCGCCTGTAGAGTTTGCCTCTATCTTTCGAGAAATAGGCGAATCAGACATTTTCTCGTAACAGAATTTTATTGGTCTGGAATTCATTCATTATTTGTCGCTCATAGTGGAATAGGGTGGTCTTTTGGCTTGCATACTGACGTAGTGCAAGGATTAATTTCCTCCTAGGAGGATCGACAAGATTGCTACGGTAGCAGCTGCTCACTGAGTTGGTCTCCCATCCAGGTGCTGACCGAGCTCAATGTTGTTCAACTTTGGCGATGGTATGATTTGGCTGTAATGTTTTAAAATCAAAACAAACAAACAAAAAAACGGTTTTCCTAGCCGATGACGGTGTTGATATTTTGGAATACCAAATTATTCAGAAAAAAATATTCAAGGATCCAAAAAGTTGATATTAGAATTACGCCAAATCAGTAAGGTGAGAGTTGCAGACTTTCCAAATTAAACAGCAACCATTTTTCATCCATACAATGTGGAGTTTGACAATATTGCAAAACAAGCAGATTTTGTATAGGTGTGAGTGTTTTGATGTGATTGTATCAAAGACCCTTTTACTTTTTAGAGCAGTATTCTTTTGAGATGATAATTTTCTTCCGGTCGATATTTGCTTCTCGTAGCTTAGTAAGGCACAAAGTCAAAAAGGGGAAAAGTAAGGGTAGGAAAGTTGTGCTGCTGAAAATTGAGAGGGCGTCACTGCTGAGATAATCAGCTTTCGGAATTCTGATGTTTGAAATGTAACAACGTCTTCTAGCTCGTGGGAGAGATAGGAAAGTATCTCAGACTCCACATGCACTTATAAGTTCCGCTCATAAGAAGTGACCAAGACATTGGAGGTACTACAACGAGAAAGCAAGAAATTACTTGAGACAAAACTGTCTTAGGCGTGGCTATATCAGTGGAACATTGGAACTATTGACTGTAAATTTTATTTCGCAGTTTGTGCTGATTGGGCGAGCCATAAACAAATAGAAAATATATTCAAACATTTTCACGAGATTTTGATCGATTTAGAAAGGCTTACAGGGTAAAAGGAAGCAATATTTTTTTTTTTTAAGTAAGTCAAGTAATGACTAATTACTGATTTCCGTACGAAAGATTTTCAATTACAGAGTTCATCTTTTCTGTCGACGGACATTAATCATACCATGGTCGAAGTTAACTTTCGATGAGAGAATTTGACATCAGAAACTAGCATCTGAATTAAAAAAAGCAATTTTGCATTTCTTTCACGACCAACTTTATCCTACTTTCTTGAAATCAACATCAAAATTAAAACTTCGTTGCACATATTTAAATTTTTGCTTTACGTTATACATTTTGTATAGAAAACTAGTGAAAATTGCAACTCAGTTTTTGGTGCCTGGATAGTTCTTCACAATTTGCACTAGGGTTGGTGACCACTGCTAATGTTGTGAGTTCGATTGTCACCTTATGTTGTGATCTTGTGCCCAAATGAGCCAAGGTACGGCTTACTGCTTTTATCTACTTTCCCAGTGCTTCAATACACCTGCTGATAACCCACCATTGCAAGCTGATGCCACTTTTACATTTAAGTCGATTGTACTTCTGACACGTTTAGACTATCCAGGGGGGCAGTTGCATTGTCCGTTTTCCCTGGTGTCAAATCCTTTTATCTCAGGCCTTTTGCATCAATTCATCATCAGAGCTCTAACCCATTGCGGTCCTTCTGTAAATAAAACAGTCCGTTTGGGACTTTATCTGTACTCAGCATGCAATACAGTCGTTTAGCACAGATAAGATGAGTCATGCCCGAGCCCTGCCATCTTTGCAGATGGCTTTCTTTTAAAGGCATGATTTGATCTGTTCGTTATGAACGTTTTTATTTGTTCTATCCATTTCTAATTCATTTATTACGGAGAATTCTTTTCAGATTTCTTCTTACTTTCACTAATAAATCTGTAATTCCTCTTTATTCAAACTTTGTTCCAGATCTCTCTTCCTTTGCGCTGTGAATCTTTTCAATATGAAAAGACTTTTCACAAAGGCTCTGCCATGATAGTTTATATTCGCGCACAAGGGTCTGCATGTTATTTCCCTCAGAGATAAGGAATTTTCTTTCCTTTCCCCCTTCACTTACCGTATATAAGACAATTTCCTGGCACATTGAGAAGTTTAAGAAAATATGAAACTATTCTTAAATTCAATGACTCAGGTATTGGTCTATTCTAATATCAGAAAGCTATGCTAAAACAATGTTCAAATGTAATTTGTTGCAAAATAAGCAAAAACATCCTAAAAAGTATAGCTCTAAGACCGTTGAGCTTAAAGTATCGGCAGTTGAAGGTGAAACAAAGCATTTATCTATTTACCAAGCATTATTACAGCGTTTCATATTGAAATGCTTGAGATTCAAGTAATATTACATATTTTTATGGATATGTACAAATGATATGCAATAATATGTATCAAAAACGTACACAAGGCTATGTAATACGTGCAGTAGACAATGTAATAAACATGAGTCACTATGATAAATACATAAAAGAACAACAGACAACATAATGTGATAAATGAGTACACAAATCACAAATATAGGCAGCATTACTGACTGAATGCTTTTACAACTAGTTTTTCTCCGTTTCCTCCGAAGTAACACTTTTACAAATACGATGGATACAATTTTTTAGGATATTGCTCACAAAAGTTATCTGTAAAAGTCTGAACTACCTTCAATTTACAAGCAGTTCAAATCATCCAAAGTAGCACCTCTTATCTATCTATGATATATATATATATATACGTATACAATTGATGCATAAGCATATCCAAATATCTACAAATATAGAGTGCATATATATTTATCGATTGTGTATTGGTGCTCATTTCCTGTTTAGTCAATTATGCCGGTGCACTTCAGCTGTTAAATAAATTATTCGTTGGAATTCTCCACCCAAACCATTCCCATCAACGAAACCTAATAAGAACGACCAACATTTTTTTTTTATAAGTATAGTCATCACCATCGTATAATTGATGGCCTGCCAATAGAAATCGACGTGGGTGTATGTGTGCATTTGTATCAATTACCAATCACGGTGAATCGACCTGTTTTCACCTCAGCAAACTCTGAACGTCTAATTTCCAAATACGAATCTAAATTTGGCGGCGTTAAATCCATCCGAACGGAATAGAATTCGACCCGTCGCGCAATTCTCGCTGATTAGGCGAAGGGAGCTGCTAAATTTTCCGCTGACGATAAATTGCTTACTATTTTGCGTCTTGGCATTAGAGGCTATTTGCATTTCGTCACAAAATGACTCTATTCTCTGTGGTACGCATTTTAATTGTAAACCCTACGGGGAACTTGCTGAAAAACAGTGGAGTGGTCAGTTAATCAAATTAGTTTGACGCTTATTTCTCCCTGTTCGTGAATTTTTATTTTATTTAGCTCAGCATATCCCAACATTTCGCAAAGTGGTTATTTTCTTTCCATTCATTGAATATTGTTGCTTTAGACGTAATTGAGGTATTGTAGATCTTTTTTTCATATTAAAAACTTTACGTATGGTTTTTAAGTGCAAAAATATTGTGATTTTGTTGATCTGCTGCCGACAACCTTTGTACAGACTTTCCTTATCATTCTATCTTAAAAAATATATTTGTATGTATATGTGTATTGATGGTAGAAGTTTAACAAATAATTTCATTTTGCATTTGTTTACCATAAAATCAGAAAAAAATATCTGTTTATGATTAGGCCTCAAAAATTAAGTTTTATGATCACAATACTTATCTAATAAAACAACTGTCATAGATTTAAAAAAAATCGATACTGTAATACATCTAGAGAGCTCCGTGGCAAAGAGCATTATACGCCAAATTTGAAAAAAGTTATGCCCTATCTGACGATTCTCTAGGGTACAATCTATTGATAATTACCTTACATTTCCTGCAAAACATATTATAAGCCTCCAAAGGGATCGAGAGAAAATTGCATATTGTTAAAGAAGGAAGTATACTGGTGAATTTTTTAACTTCTTTTCTCATTTCAAGAAATGTATGTATAATGTGTTTTCGTCATGAACCCTTCCATACATATGAACTATATATATATATATATATATATATATATATATATATATATATATATATACATATATATATATATATATATATATATATATATATATATATATATATATATATATATATATATATATATATATATATAACGAAATGATATAAAATAAGAACATTACGTTGCTTTTTTTAAGAGTATTTCCTTTAATTGCTTACTCTATTTGCGCTTTCTAGACTAAATTATTCATTCTCCGTATAATAATGGGAAATAATTTTGAATAGAGTTTCAAAGTAATATAAGTTATTCGGGGTTATTTTAGTTGCATTATATATCATTTTCTTTATACAAATTGTCTTGGCAGTGATTGAACAAAATGAGAATTCGGAGTTGAGGCAGTTATCTGGGCCCTTACAATACTGGTTGTAAATTCAATTCCCACAGCAGCTTTTTTTCCTTTAATTGTTCATTCTATTTAAGCTGGATATACCAAATGATACTTTCCCCGTGTAACAACTTCAAATAGAGTTTACAGATAATATAACACATTTGAAATAATATATGTATTCATGATAAACATTTCCTAAACTAGTTGGAAAGGATAATTGCTCATACAATTTAGGAAAAAAATCACCATTTTGTGTTCATTAGATATTTGGGATCAAGTTTGTTATGCTGAGATTTTTGACATTCCATGCACTAAATGTATGTACTATTCTCACAAACAACAATTTTTTTAGTTGAAACTAGGACTGATAGGTGATTCACTCTGTCTTTTCGAACATCTAGGTTCGCAGAACGTGAAAGCCAGCATTAAATATCATACTTGCGCTTGGGGTGGATTTTGATCATCAGGATGATTCGAAATTCTTTGTTATTTTTGTATCAAAACTAGGATTCTCCAAGCAGCAGTTAGTGAATTTACGAGTAAAAACCAATACCATTTTTTACTACCAATGAAGGGTTTTTGGTCAGATAGACTTCTATCAAGCGGATCAACGCCATCTATTTTTTCGTTGTACAATTTTACAATTGTTGGCTGTGGAACTGTAATCCGACATTTTCCTTTCACTCAGTAATTCACTTGTTCTAGTGGGTAATTCCACGGCCATTGCTACAAAGTGGGACCTATTAAGTGTCATTCCAGAGCGCAATTTAAAAAAGAGCATCATTTCTAAAATCAAATGTGTCTCGATCGCCCTTCTTCATTCTGGAAACATCGCTCAAAAGGACATTTTTACATCCTGATTTCTTATTAGGTCTCGTCTGATTTAAATTTAACAATTTTAATTTTGTAATTAGAACATATGTTGTAAAAAGATATTTGATGGTTAGCGTAAATGAGTGTTTTGACACCTGTTGTCATTCATATGTATTTCTGGTTCTCTTCCTTAAAATACACACACACACACACACACACACACACACACACACACACACACACACACACATACACACACACACGTATATATATATATATATATATATATATATATATATATATATGAAGTGTTACCAAAAGATATGTGAATTTGATCATTGCACACAATTTGAATGTTTGTTAGATCATTGTATACGTATCAAATTGGATTACTTTGAACAGGACAGTATAATCTATAAGGATGAATATTTCTTAGAAAGTGCTTCAAAGTTACACGACGTATATATACATATATATATATATATATATATATATATATATATATATATATATATAGAGAGAGAGAGAGAGAGAGAGAGAGAGAAAGAGAGAGAGAGAGATAGAGAATAAGATGTAATACAAATCATTAAGCCACAAAAATGATGGTGAACTAGTATGTTAATTAGAGAATGATCTTTATACTCTCTTGGTAGGGTCTTCGAATTTCTACTGAACTTAGCCAGGAGGAATGCCAACGAATGGAGCAAAAGACTAACTGATTAGTGCCTATTGGCCATTAACTGCGGTAGAAAAAAATAGACACAAGATGAGTGGATGAGATTGAAAGATTTGATGCTAAAACATGGCAGAGGTCAGCACACTAGCAATCATCGTTGGAGACGATCGGAAAGACCTTTGTCTTTGCAGTGGACATAATTGCTTCTGCTGCTGCTGCTGCTGATGACGATACTGGCATACTAATATATATATATATATATATATATATATATATATATATATATATTCAAAATACATTACCTGTTAGCATATATATATATATATATATATATATATATATATATATATATGCTAACAGGTAATGTATTTTGAATATATGTACTAGACTATGATATTCTCTCAATACGTGTTCTTGCCTTTGTTCCAATGACTACAACTGTATTCTTCATAGAAAGCGAACAAAACAGCTGCTCAAGAATAGATTAAGGAAAAATATATCTAACCAAGATAAAGATACTACCTCTACGATGGTCAGCATCAATGTGATGAACGGAGATATGTTTTCAGCACAACTGGAAAGGGTTGAAATTCGTACAAACGAAACAAAACGAAATTAAACGAAAATTACAGAAATAAACAAACTTGATTATTCAATGAAAATACTATATCGAAAAAAAAAACCCTACCTCACCTCGTAGATAAGTGCTTATACTAATGTTTTATTGGATGATCTCCCTTTGAATATACAAATAGACAGCAAATTTCATTCTTTTGAAAAAAAAAGACTGCAAATGTACTGTTTAGGCCGTTTTGGGTCCGTTTGGCACGGGGTATCTATCTACAGTATGCCGTACAGTGAGATACAAGATTATTACTATGAACGGCCTGCAAGTCGTATTTCTGATCCATCGTCTTTAGATATTGACTAAGTCTGATCAAGTCTGATACAAAGTATTTGCAGTGTATCATTCAGTGAGTTATTATTAAAACAGCCGACAAGTCTTCGTCAACGAAGTTGGAAAGAGGTTATGTTTTCAGCCATCTCCGTTTCTTTGTCTACTCAATCCCTCGATTAGTTCTGAACAAATTTCAATGTTGTGGACCGTAGACCGAAGAATGATTGATCATGTCTCGGGCAAAGAATCATATGCAATTTTTCTATCATTGCAAAATAGGAAAAACGTTCCTTTTTTTTCATTTATCACCCAATGATGCCTTCGCAATGATGATAGAAAATGAATTTGATAAATATTATTGGGAATGATTTCTAAACTATTGATGAATGAAAATTACAAAAACTTTTGTGACGACGTCGTCTGGAATGTGTTTCCAGTTTATTTACGATCCATTGACACAAGCGATGACGGTTGCTAGTGCTCTCTACGGCACAACGTCATTAAATATTTACTAAACTTAACTTAGCTGAACAGAAAACATTACTATTTGTGCAACCAGTGATGAAGAATTTTAATATTCGATTGGACAGTCAGAAATACTATCTGGCTAAACAACATATCGTTGCTTGGTGGAACTGGATATCTAAAAAGCTCAAATTAGTCTGAATGAAAGATGCGGTAATTGTTTGGAATAGGTTCACCCAAACCTAATCTTCATACATAGCAAAGGAAATTACTTTTCAACAAATACGATGATCTACTGTTGTTGTTGAGCTATTATGGAACAAATGAAAGCAGAAATCTTTGGACTTTTGAAACAGAATTTTATCAAATTTAATTACAAAGCATATAATGTAGGATTAGTGCAATGGGTTACAACACAATAGGATCAAATAGATTATTTAATCGTAACTTCTGAGAAGTTATCTCCCTTACAAAGTATCTACATAATGTTTTGATGAATCTGTTCGAAACAATTACCCAAAATGCAATACTCGGGCAACTGCTGCACATCTATCCGATTTCCTGAATGAATTATATGTGCAAAAATAACCGGCTAAACATCGATTTATGGCACAAAAACGAGATATTTACCTTACTCAGAAATCGGCACTATCAGCGAATATTAAGCATATGACACTATCAATGGATACTCTTCTTTTTAGGATTATTGGGATCATCTGGTTTTTGAAAGTTGAGCTTGTTCTGCCGAAGGCTTGCCATCCCAGAGTGATTCTTCGCTCTTCAGGCCATGTTGCAAGAATGAAAGACAACCGATGGTCATCACGGCTCACAACATGGATCCCCAGAGATCACATGAGAAATCCAGGTCGACAGAACACAAGATGGGGAGATGAACCAGTCAAATTCAGGAAACACTTGGTCCACGATGCCCATGATAGAAATCGTTGCGAAGGGTTATGTCCAATGACGGACGTTAAAAGACTGATGATGATGATGATGATGATGATGCTGATGCTGATGATGATGATGATGATGATGACTATCAATGTCTGTAGGACTGGTAAGCAGATCAAGTCAAGCTGTCACCTTGAGACAGCGGTCTCAGAGTCTCTAGTCTCATGCCTGCCTTTGCGATCCTCAATTATTCCCCAAGATATATCATAATCTAATGATCTTTCCATCTTTGCATTTTCCATTATACGTTCTTCTCCAGTGGGGAATCTTTTGCTCCAAGCCCCCTCTTCAGTATTTTCCCACCATCAGAAATTCCTCCCCCTTCAATGGGGCATCAAGTTAAGATCAAACACTGTACCTGAGCAAATGGTCAGCAATCAACAAAAACTGGTCAAGGAATAGTCCAAGCGAAGATTAAACTATATACTCTTCCCTAATTTTACTCTCGCTGATCATTTCTTGTTTTTTCTTCTTCCCGTCCTTCTTTTCATTTATTCTATCTTCATACGAGTTCTTTGTCTTTTTCTACTCTTTTTTTCATTTTGCATTGGATTCCCTTCATTTTTCTCTTTTTAAAAGATATTTTTTTCGCCTCTCCGTCCCTCCTTCGTCTTTTCTTTTGTTTCATCGTTTTTTTACATTTGTTTCTATTTCTTAATCTCCCCCTTCTTCTCGTTCTTTTTCTTCTTGTTGTCGTTGTTGTTGGTATTATTTTGTTGTTGTTGCTGTTGCTGTTGTTGTTGTTGTTGTTCTTCTTCTTCTTCTTCTTGTTCTTGTTCTTGTTCTTGTTCTTGTTCTTGTTCTTCTTCTTCTTCTTCTTCTTCTCCTCCTCCTCCTCCTTTTCCTATTCTTCTTCTCATCCATTTTTTTTCTTCGTATCCCTCATTTCTCCTTCCAATCTTTTCCTCCATTCTTTCCCATTTGTGATCCCATATTCATTTTCATCTTTTCTAACGTCTTCATCCAAACTCCATCCGCCTCCTCCATCTCTCACCCAATCCCCTTCGTCATCATCATCATCATCATCATCATCATCATCATCGTCATTGACTTCCCCCCATTCCCGTTGGTGCCTTCCTCCCCCAGCTTTCTTTTTTGATACCTTTTTTGTCTCCAATTTCCACCTCTTTTTCTCCTCTTCTCAATTCTGCAACTATTTTTGATTTTTACTCAGGCGGAATCCCTTTTGGGCAAAAATAAGATACCGTGAAAGATGCTCGGGTCACTGGATTGCGGCTTTAAAAACGTCATTCTTAACATATTTCCAATCTTCTACATCGCTGCACGTTTCACACCTTCAGAGACACCATTCTTTATTCCCTTAAAAAAAGCATTGATTATTATTACAGAGTTTTTTTTTTCTCCTTCCAAACATTTTCCTGCAAGCACAGAATAGAAATTATTATATAAACAGGTCTTGTTAGTCACTCAATAGAAACTGTCACAAGGTCAATGCCTTTGTTGGGATGATCAATTAAAGAATTGAAAAAGAAAGGATGATCAATGAATAAATTCCATCCTTTGTCACTAAAAAGTCCCCCCCCAAAAAAAACAAACTAAATTTCACTTTGAGAGTCCGAACTTCTCTCGTGAAGGCTTCCGGAAACAAACTAAGTGACCAATTTAACCCACTCATAAACGGAAGGAACTCATGTTTTGGTTGACAGTTTTTGATATTGCGTATTCCATCGGTAGTACCTAGTTGGTATATACAGGGATCAAGTGACAAAACCTCCCCTTAATAAGGTAGCACTCTCTTCTATAGTCTAGTTCGTTTTAGTGATGCTGTTTTCTGGATGGTTTCGATTTCTTCCTCGGCATTCCAATACAGATATCAACCCTTTTTTGAAAGTTTGGTTTATACCACATTTTTGCTTTTATCAAAAAAAAAAAAAGCAAGAAGTAAAAATGGCGCTCAGTTATTTCTGCATTTTTTTGTTTCGCGACGACCTGTTATATTGGCATTGCGCACCCTCCTCCTCTCTCTCCTACGCCTCAGTCCTCAGTACCTCGCATCGTTCCACCTCCGACGATTCAACTTAATATATCATCATTACTATTTACGGGAAGTAGAAATACAAAAGAAAAAAAATATTCTCAAATAGATCAGTAGTAACTGCTTCTTTGGTTCACGTCATTTCGGCTTGGAAAAAATTTAATTGTAAAGCTCTACTTCAAGATAACTGAAGAAACCCGTACTTTCAACATTATTGAAACGCTTTTTGGTACTGTTCAGATTGTTTTGATAATGATGTACATAAGTGTCAACTTCATGTTCCGCAGATTTTCTCAATTTTCCTGCAAGGCATCGAGCTGCATTAAATTTCTCATTTTCTTTCAATTTCACTCGGTGGTCAGATGCGATCCTAATAACCATAGTTGCCTCTAAGCTATACGCCTGTAAGCAAACATACGTTTCACAACCAACACACAAAAATCCAGTTTGCTAAAATACCGTAGTATGAAAGAATTGAACAAGTTTTGAATTAACCATAAGGACTTTGAAATAGAAATACAAAAAAAAAAAATCTAGCATTTAAAAACGCGACCCCCTATAGACGAAGCAGTAGGGATGCAGAAGAAAGGCACCGAAAAACCTCGCCCATATCCCAGGCGATCCTTCTCGTTGTGAAATTCAGAAAATGATGCTCGCGCCAATGTATTGAGTAGAGCACAATAAAATGAGACGTGGGATGGGATTGTACATAATTTCAAATTTCTTTTGCCCGAAGTTGTTGGTAACGACTAAGCAAAGTAAAAGTTATCAAAATAATAATAATAATAATAATAATAATAATAATAATAATAATAATAATAATAATATGAAATGATGTGCGTGAATGGTATTAATTCATTTTAACATTACATCACATAACAATTAGAAATACTCATTAATGTTTTATTTTATGGAACAACAAACTAAACAATGCTGTAAGTATCGCATAAAAAGGATTGATGCGATCACAAGGGCTCAGATTTAAACAATACCAATAGAAATAATTTTTCTATTAGCCATGAGGGATAGGCTGGGCCAGAATTATCCTGAAACAATTTCAAGTTCACAGTCGTACTAGCACGCCCTTTTTACCGCAGTGGTATAGCCACAAAGAGAAAGCTGGTTCGTATACCTTGATTTGCAAAGTCAATTCTATGCCATTTGCACAATTCCCCTTGAATTACCAATCCTTTCTATTAGTTTCTTATTTTACTTGATTTGTTTATTTGCTATTGAACAAAATTAAGATGAACGAAGAATGGTCGAAAATCATTAACAATGACAATTTTTTATCTCATTAGTTCAAAAAACAACCACTTCACTACTATTTGGAACCGTCAAGCAAAACTGTCACTAAAACTGACAACATAAGTTTCTCTAGTTTCAAGATGGTCCAGTTGGCTGCTTTGCTGGCAATGTAAGTTTATGCTAAATTGATCCACTGATTAAAGACCGACAGCGATCCTGTTTTTGTTTTTTTTTCATTTCGATCTTTTTTTAGTGATTACTGACCAAAAAAGGGCGAGAGAAGTAACTTATTCATTGATCATTTATATTTTTCAATTGATCACGCCTAACAAAACATGCTACCAACAGGCATTGGTCATATGATGGTTTCGATTGAGTGACCCGGACCTTTTTTTACTAGATGTGAACAAGCATTGATGACAATAAATTATTGCAATATAGAAGATTTAAAAGACGAAAATGTTAAACTGAGAATAACGAAGAGAATAAATATAGTCAAACAAGTACAATCTTCGAGAAACTCATTACGTGGGTTCTTCAACATTGCAAATTTCCTCTCCATGTTGTGTGCCTTTTATTTCGATATGATTTTACACATGCTCTGCTTAACTTGATTTCACACCGGGCAGACAGTTTTCATTCTTCCTTCATTAGATAGGAGAAAAAGTTGCAAATGAATGATCATATACCATTCTGTAACATTTATTTTCGTACTACTTTTGCTGGTATTTCCCTGACAACAGCAGCAGCAGCAGCAGCAGCATACATCACCATTATAACAACTACTACAGTGACCATTGTCTTAAAAATGGTTCTTGTAAGCGAGATAATCCTCTTTTTGTACACGTGTCTAATCGCATCTGACAATGAAATCCATTCATCTGTTAACTTTTCCTCCTCTAGAGAATGACTTTAACGACATGTTTGGGGCAACAAGCAACATTAGGGACATTGAAAGTGACAATAGTATAATTCTTTTTCCTTGGTTTGACTTTTAATACCTTTAGTATTGAAACTTTGGGAATTTGATTTTTGGCAAACGTCTGCCACAGACACAAAAATTTTTTTTTGTTCCAACATTTCCCTCTTGCTTTGATTATGGTTTGAAATGTCTGCTTTTTTTATGCTTTTCGGACTAGTATCTTTATGTTTATTTTTTATCGAAACAATTTTGTTTGAAATACACACACTACCAGACAGACACACACACACATACACACACATATACACACACACATTGTTTTTCTCTTGCTCTCTCTCTTTCTGTCTCTGTGTCTCACACTCAGACTTACACACGCATACATACTCAAACTAATTTGATCTGTTTTTTGGAGTATTGTCTTTCATTGTTTTCAACACAATATTTACCAACACAAAATTTCATAAACTTTGGTTTATATAACCTGATACATTCCTTTTCTTTGTATTTCATATTGAAATTACTCAAATTCTAAGAGCAACACTTTTAACTATGAATTTACCTTAGGCTAGTGTTTTATCAATTTTTCTCGAACTTTTCATCACAACTTTCATTGCTTTGTCCTGTCAGGTTTTTGTTCACATCTAAGAGTGTAGACCAGATAGAATTTTAATGTTTTGAAAACATAACCCCCAAAATAACAGCTTAAGATAATTTGGTACGATCAAGGAAACATTATTCGAACGAGAAACTTGTGACAACAAACAATAGGATGGAGTAAAACTGGCTAAAAATCTGTAGAAGAAAGTACTTAATTTCAGAATGCATATTACTCCAGACTACTAATATTACAAGTAGGCAAATAGAGTATCTGGAGCAATGATATGAAAGAAATGGGAGTAATATGACGCTATCTTTATACTTCGTCTTGCCACTGGTATTTGTGACAGAATTGATGAAGGTGACGTCAATGAAAAATGAGCCCACTGTATATAGAATGCAGATTCAGATCTCACTGAGAACTGCATTTTTATCATTATTCCACTTTGTTTAATTTATTCAAAGCGGGTAGGCTCCCCAATACTTACAAAACTGTTGCAACAAAATGTCAGTGCCACTCCTTCCACCTTTTTGCAGATTTGCCAAACTAGGTTAAACTGGATAGATCTGCAGATTGAGAACCATGCAACATGCACATGAAAGAATTACAATGGGCCCCACATAGAGAGACCACAAGACAGCACAGTACATCCGGGAAAAGACAAGAGTCAGGGACATCTTAGAATCCAATAAAAATCGAAGATGGCAGTGGGCTGGCCATGTTGCATGAATGGTTGTCAACCGATGGACATCGCGACTCATGACATGGATCACATGCACAACTGAGGCCAGCAGAATATTAGATGGAAGGAAAAGGTAGACAAATTCAGAAAGTACTGGCTCCACGATGCCCATGATAGAGAAGTGTGGCGAATCCTGGGGAAAGTTCATGTCCAACGACGGACGTTGGAAGACTGATGATGATGATGATATAAACAGTGTCTATTGTACATATCATCAGCAAAAAAAAATCCCTCTATGTTTTGGTTAACATCTAAGAGTGTATATCAGATAAAACTTTAAAATTTTGAAAAAATATCCCCCCAAAATGTTTGCTCGAAACAATTTGCTCATCACAACTATGTATGAACAAAAAACAATATATATTATAGCAATGATCATTGACTTTAAAAGCATTTAAAACATATTCCAATAATCTAAACATCATTTGAAAATTTTACATTTTAGTTTTGAATAATTTAGTGTTGAAGAAATGAAAAACTAATTCTGAGTACTTAAATCAGGATTTAGACAATTCTCAATGACAATTTTTGTCGTAGAAAATAATTTCATTTACACCATAATTGTTATATGCCAATAGAAAAAAAAAAGAGTTCTAAATAAAGGATTTGACGAATATTATTTCTTTCAATGATTTTTTAACTGGATATCTAAAAATATTACTTCTTTTTATATGAAATATATTAGGGAAATACATTAGTTTACAGCGGGTGTCTGCTAACCTGTCTACTCAGTTCAAAGTTCAAATGATTACTGAGTCAGCCTTCTTCACACATGTGATCCCACCTATACTTACAGGCGTCTGTTTGGAGAGATCGATTATGGATGACGAATAACTTGATATTATCCATAATGGTGGAATTATATTGCCAATATTAGAACACCGTATACGACGATTATTATGAGGTGCCTATCGTAAAACGATAGTTAACAAGCTCCTAAAGCAGACCCATTCAATAATTCAATTAGCTCGATTGTCATGAGAACCCTGTTTGAGTACTTTGTAATGGATTAAATTGATATTGGAAAAAAAACAACGATATCACATGTGTATGGGTTTATCAGGAAAATGCGAATATATTGAAATTTCAGTAAGATCATTTTGTTCATATGGAACGAGAGGACCACACACACACACACACACACACATATATATATTCCAATCCACATAAACACACACACACACATACATACATATATATATAAATATATATATATATATATATATATATATATATATATATATATATATATATATATATATATATATAAATATATATATATATATATATATATATATATATATATATATATATATATATATATATATATATATATATATACACATACATGTCGATTCAGCGTTTTTATTAGTTTTTAATGCAAATAGGTTGTTTTTCGCTGGGTTACAAAAATGTACACCCTACTGCTTCACGTCCAGCGGCATTATTTTGATCTCTCTTTGATATTTCAATTTTTTTTGCTCTGAATATCAGGAATTCTGGGCTGTTTCTGTTGTTGTTTATCTTTGTTGATATTTCATCATGGTTTATCATAATATTTGCCAATATTAAATGTATGTATATATATATATATATATATATATATATATATATATATATATATATATATATATATATATATATATATATATGTATATATATATATATATGTGTGTATATATATATATATATATATATATATATATATATATATATATATATATATATATATAAAGTTGTGCTAACTTCATTTGCGCATCTATTCCTTTATGATGTATCAGTTATGTCGTTTTCTAATGTAACAAAATATTTATGAAATAGAACAAGTACGAACAGCAGTCAGGAAAAGAAACCCCTCTCATCATCTATTGTAGAGTAAGAATGTGTTTAATTTGCATCTTGTGATTCTGGGGCCTAAATGAGTTTTTAGGTTCAAAATAGTTTAAATACAAGTTGCCAGAAAGATGATTGCATCCTCATTCGAAATGCACTCGGTATATATATATATATATATATATATATATATATATATATATATATATATATATATATATATATATATATATATATGAGAGAGAGAGAGACAGGAGAGAGAGAGAGACAGAAGAGAGAAAGAAG
This sequence comes from Thysanoteuthis rhombus, assembly GCA_963457665.1. Taxonomy (NCBI): domain Eukaryota; kingdom Metazoa; phylum Mollusca; class Cephalopoda; order Oegopsida; family Thysanoteuthidae; genus Thysanoteuthis; species Thysanoteuthis major. Next base: position 42,083,085 of record OY735215.1, read on the forward strand.
AGAAAGAGAGATATTGAGATTTAGTCAGAGAAAGGGTTGATAAAGAAAGGAAACGAAGCAAGGCACAGAAGAAGAGTTTATAAAATGTATTCCAAAACCCATGGGAAATCAAGGAACGATTAACTACGAGTGTTGTATTTATTCGAAATATAAAAACAAAGCTGAACAAAATAGCAAATCTCTGCAAAACAAATAATTTTGAAATATTAAACACTGATAAACATTGTAGAAATGTTTACCAGATATTTCAACATCAAAATCAAAATCTAGTCAATAGTAAAATAATGGAGTGTAGTTGAAACAAAATAAAAAGGTTTCTTACGATTTTAACCGAGTGTGAATTTTACCATAAGTGTATTTTATTCTTGTTTCAGGATATAACGTAAAATCATCTCAAATTTAGATATAAGTAAACTCTACAACTATTTTAGAGTACTGGAGCGAAACTCGATGATATTAAATGAATTAAACAATATAAAAAAACATCTTAACTTGCTAGAAATCTAGCTGAACAGTAGAATTCTAATAAGTGTTGAAGTGTTAGCAATATCAGTAGTGAAGTACACAGGACCTTCCCAAGGCTGGACTAAACTGGCACTCAGATCAATGGAGCAGGAGGTTAATTACTATATAACTATAAGATGACACCAGCTGAACCAATGTTCAAAAGGAATCAGAAAGGAAGATAACTCATACGCATTGAGAATTTCCTGAGATCCAGCAATGGTCTCGTCCCAGGGTTGACGGTTTTAAAATGAGTGTAGACAAGACAAAGCCGAGAAGTAAATGTAACAGGTACAGAGGAATTGATAAAACTGTAGATCTGCACATAGGAATGAGAGTTGTCACATTAACTGTCTATCTGTCTGTCACGTTATAGAAACTACCTAAGCATAATCACTTCCCAACTAAATTTGATAGGAGAAAGGTTTAAAAAAAAGTTTCAATATTTTGTCCAAACGTTCTTGGGTAGGGTTTTATTTACTATGTGTCTATATTGCTGTACTTATTATCCGTTCAACATCCTATTTCATATGTTCACGTACAATTCTTTCAGGGAATAAAAATGACGGGAAAGCGCACCCCATTTTAAAGAACCAAAATTGAAGGGAAGTTCTATTCCTTCTATACGGAGTCAAAAGTGAAAGTAAGACCCTTCCCTATGTGTAAAGTGACTAAAATGAAGAATATTTCTTTTTACAAGTTTGAAAGATATAGTCTTTTAATAAACTTTTCTTATCGGGATGAGGCGGACATCACCTTACGGAAACTATTTGGCAAAGGGTCTATACAATTTGCATTTATCACGATATTGCCTCCAAATTGTTGGATTGAGCTGAAATTTTGTACCGGGAACTTTTGAATCGAAGCCTAACTTTTTGAATCTAAGCCTAACTTTTGAGCTCTTCCAAACATAAAATAAAAAGTACCATTACGCTGGTTACGACCTTAATCATGCCTGCTTAGAAAGCTGATCCCATCGTGCTTTATAGATTGCCGGATTGAGCTTAAGTTTGGTACTGGGGACTTTCGAACCAAGGCACAACTTTTGTCCACATCAAGCTATGAGAACATCCTTGCGTTGGCTACAGTTTCAGACGTTCCTGCTGAGAAAAAACTGATCTCCAATCATTTCAAGTGTTGAAACTCTAAAACAGTCTTAATCAACTCAGTTTACGTCAAAACGTTACAACGTTGGGATGATTGAAAAAATTCTCTTTAAATATCAGCATAAGAGCTAAAAAAAAATCTATGCAAATCCACCACGTTAAAATGAATGGAACTATTGCTATATCGTGAAGTGTTTGGTTAATTTAGCTAAGTGTGTTGTGCACGCAACCATTAAAGACCAGACAGACGTAAGTGGTGCCATGGCAAATTGAGGTTTTACCTTCTGAGACTTGGTGCTGCTTTGCGCAGTCAAGTCCAAATTGTCGGGATTCGAGCAAAAAATCATTGCTTGTATGTCTTTGCAACAACTAAAGAAGATTATTACTAATAGCCTACTCACACGTCTACGTGTCTGGTATCTCCTTATGTCACACTTGGCTCTCGTTGGGAATTGAACAAATACGGTAAATGTGTCGTGCACATGACTATTAAAGACCAGGCGAACTCCAAAGTAGTGCCATAGCCGTTTGGGGTTTTATCTCATGTGTTGCAGTGCTGTTCTGTGCAATGAAGTCCATAGTGCTCAGGATTCGTCCCGAGACCAAAAGATCAGCGCCCTCTTGTCTTTGCGACGATAGTTGCGAGGACTAAAGAATATTTTTGCAAATAGCTTACTTACGCATTGGCATGCATGGTATCCCCATGTTAAGCTGACCTTTTGTCACACTTTATTCTCGCAGAGAATCAGACAAGTAGGCTAATCGTATTGCAAATCAAACCTGATTTTAATTGACGATTATGACTTACTTATCACGCGGACTATGATACTATCACATCAAGTTAGAGCCGAAGTTGTGGGTTCGTATTTTAATATCTAACCTGGCGAATATTTCAGTTCGTCATAAAATAAGCAGATGCATCAAATTAACTCAGAGAGACAAAAAAAAAAAAAAAAAGAAAAGAAAACATGATTGGACTCGAATGGTTAACAGCAAGGAAGTTGATAGACATTTGAGGATACTTGTTACCAATTGGTTGTCAGCACCAACCACCAGGAACTAGTATGATCATGCAGATGTGTAAATTGAAATATTGATGGTGACGATAATAATTTGTAATCTGCAATAAAACCACTTTCCATTGAAATCTTGCAATAATCATTTTTTTTTCAAAGTTGTGAACAATCAACGCACAATTTTAATTTTTGTAGAATCGATTAGTTCTGGCCAAAATGGAAACGAGTCAATGATTGAATTTTGTTATGTTTCCTTTAAGATTGTTTTATTCGCAAAAAAACTGTGAATGAATAGGAGGAAAAAAAGGAGGAAAAGAGATGCTACAAGAGAGAAAGAGAGAAAGAGAGAGAGAGAGAGAGAGAATAATAGTATTGAGCAAGAACGAGAAAACGAAAACAAAGTATGATTCGAAAGGGAAAGGAAAAAGAATAAAAGGACTGCCAGAGAAAGAAAAAAAGGCATTGAGGGATGGAAGGAAGAAAAGGATAAGATCAAAAGAGAAATAAGAAAGAAAGAGAAATAATAGTATAGAGGGAGCGAGAATGAGAAGAAAAAGAAACCGACAAGAAAAGGAGGGAGAAGGAAGAAGAGAGATAGTGATAATAAAGAAATATATATGGAGCGTGAGGGAGAGGGGAAAAACATTACAAAGAGGATGAAAGAGGATTATTGGAAAAGGAAGGTGGGACCTGTGATGTAAATTCAGTGAGCAAAAAATAAAAACAGAAGAGAGTTACGAAAGAAAAAATGGTGGAAGAGTAATTAGCTGATAGTTAATAGAAGGAAAAGAAAAGAGAATGTGAAGTAATCGCTAGGAAGGAAAAATAAATAAAAGAATTAAGAAATAGGAAAAAGATAAAGGAAAAGAAAATTGGCCTGTTAAATAACCTAATACAAAACTGTTGAACGACCAACTTCTCTTAACAGGATACCGTGTTGGGGGTGAATAAGCAAAAAAATTAAAAAAATATGGAAAAGGGGTGATTGATGAATGAGTTACTTCTCTCACCTTTTGTTGGATATCGACCTCTAAAAAAATTCTACATACATATATACAAAAATATGTATGTAGAAATATATACATTTATAGAAAAAAACTGGAGAAACTTATGTTGGCAGCTTTGGGTGACAGTTTCTAAGGAAAAGGGCGTGAGAGATATAAAGGCGGAAGTAGGAGAACGAAATGCCGAAGAAGAGGAAAGCAGGAAGTATAGGATAGAAAAGGAAGAGAAAAGAGAAATAAAGATGAAAAAATCAACATTGAAAGGAATATTTTTGTATGTATTATCGTTGTCCGCTTCAACTTTAATCCAAAGTGTCATGGGTTCAAGTACACACGGGCAATTGTTAGTTAAGACCCATGTGTCCAACCTGTCTAATCCATGCTCTGCCTAAAGCATTTGGTATTCAACCAATGGTCACCCATCTAAGTACTGTCTGGGTATCGCAGATATCTCACAAGAACCGGTGTATCCAACGTGATTTAACAGTAATCATTTAGCTTCGCGGAGAACTTCCCTAGTCTTAGGAACTTATGCTGAGTGTTTAGTTGAATGTACCATTATAACATTCTTTTGTATGATTCGGCCAGATAGATTGAACCCACGACCTAACGAACCATAGGTGAGCACGTCACCACAGGAGTAGGGTGAACGGTTAAATGTAATGTTGTCATCTATTGCCATGGTCTTTTGATAAAATATTCCAGCTCCTCGGTCAAGCAGTGGACCTAAAGGAACGCACAATTTTTCCCGTGTTAGTTAAACGGGCGCAGAGTATTCGATGAAAAACGAAAAAACAGAATAGATAACTTCCCACGGAAATAGCAGAAAAATAAGATTGTGTCCATCTTTTATATAAAAAAACTTGTTAATATTCGTGGAGAAATTAAAAGATATACAGGTCTTCCAGTCGTCTGAAAGTGGTGCATTCATATAATCGCCTTACGCATGCCGAAATTGCATAAAGCGAAAAAGGTGAATGCAGTTGACGTATATGAGGAACATTTTAGTCTATCCACCGATATCAATCGACTGGATTCACTCAAGGTGCTCAGTTCTTGTATTCCTGTGCCAGTTGGATTTATGTTTCGTTGTTAATTTGGGATATTGTACAGTTGACCAACGATGAGCAAGTTAGCGTTTCAGACCATTATGACTAATAAAATCGAAGCTGTCAGTTTATTTTAGATTGCTAAATTTTTCTAGCGTGGCGATAAATGACAACGATTAAAAACTCATCTTCTGGTAATTTATCATACAATGAACCGAAAAGAAATTATGTTCATGATGTAAAAGTCAATAAACGTTGCTATCAACAGGTCAAGTAGAAAGAACAACAACAATCGATTTTAATTATTCATAAAGCTTATATGACAATATGTCAGGCTGGTCACACAATAGAAACTGACATGTTTTAACATTGATTTAACGGATTTAGGGTGATCAATTGAAAAATTGGAAAAGAGGTGTCATCAAAAATGAGTCACTTCTTTAGCATTTTGCTGATGAAACAATCACTATAGAAAGTCCCAAATTTTCAAGAGTACAAGCATGAATGCAGCTGGACTTAAACTCATGATCAATTTAGCATGAATTCACATGGCAAATCAATTTTTCTACTGAACAGCAATTATGAGGCATATTTAAAAAAAAATCCAGACATAATTAGGAGTAAATTTTGAAATTTTCAGCCCTCTAGCATCATTTTGTATGGCCCGTAAGCAAGATGCGAACATACATAGCCAGCCACCTGGACCAATTTGAAAACTGGCAGAACTTGCGTCGACAGCTTTCGTTGACAGTTTCTGATAACTACCCAATTATTTACTACTGCCACAGGCTTGGCAACTTGTGTTATTGCTCTGATAAAAATCATAACTATGTCTCTCGGCAATATACAATGGTGAGACGGAGTCCTGTAGTCCTGACTATCTGAGATGCCTTGTCAGGAAATCTAAGAAGTTTTCATTATATATTTGTACAGGTGTAAAAAACTCTGTTGATCCACACATAATAACTACCAATGTGGAAATATCTTCTGCAAGACCAACGGACACAACTAACTTAGTACAATAAAATTTCATTCATTTTCTAATGACATGATATGAAATGCTGAAGATAACACTAAAAAAAAAAAGTAAGAATTCATTTGTGGTCGCCAGAATGTTATTCTCTAACACTTTATTAATTACGTACGTACAGAGACGCGCCGTAGGATTTACAGACCATGCAACTCTGCAGGGGCAGGGGCAGGGACCCGGTATTCAATATATACGAGAATTGATGAAACATCTGAGAAATAATCAAAAACGTTTTCGGGGGGAAAGGCAGTCGAACCTAGCAAGGCCATTCATAAAATACAATGTTCATATCTGTATATTTCATATATTCCGTCATTTTAACGGCACAGTTGAACTAGACGGAATACCTAGTGAGAAAGTAATAAATACTGAAAGGTGAATTTTAATAAAAATCAACTCAAAAAACAAATGTCAAAATCCGTTTGTGGTCAACGGAACGCAAATATAAAAAGCAACATGTAATCAAAGATTTCATATATGTCGTCATTTTCGACGGCTCGGGTAAACTAGTCCTAAATAAAGGAATGAAGATACGTTAGTAAATATAGCCAAGCATATATCTACATTTTCTAAGACATATCAAGTACTTGCTGCAAATTCCAAACGAACAGCTTATCGAAAACATCTGCTGTGTGCAATGAACTCCCTTCTGAATGATCTCCCGACGATTACAATCCGATAATTTTGAAACCCAGCTTTTTAGTCATTCTAGTCTTAATTTTAAACTTGCCATATTTTAGTCTTTTCAACTTTATAATGTTAATATCATTTTACTTTTGATGTGAACGGAGCATTTTATATTTAAACTCAATTTGGTTTGACTGGAGAAAGGTCACCCAAAAGACAGCTTTCCTAAAATCACCAAGAATACTCCTAAAAGATTGATTTAGACTATTTGAATACAGAAATGGAAAAATTAGAAACCAGTGGAAAAATTGGGACCATCAAAAGAACAGCGTTACAAAAATCATCCAGATTACTGAAACAGAGTGTTTGAGCATTGGAAACTCACTGTCACTTGATCCCCTGCAATCATTACCGACTATGGATAAAGATAAAAATTACATTAGTTTTAAAGAAAATATCCAATACATCCTCCTTTACACACGCACACATCAATACAGAAAAGAGATAGCAAACTTGTAATTCAGGAAACCAAAGCAAAGAAAAATGCTCATTACAGGGGATGGGAGAGGTTGAAAAAAAACAACGAAAAAACTAAATACAACAGAAACCAACAAAAAACGGATACAACCCATGTGGAAAATGAGCATATTTCGATTTTCTGATAAACAATGATCGCTAAGATCGTTATGGAGTCTCAATATGACTATGATGACTTTGTTGCAATTATCTTTAAACACATTTTTGTTGTTTGCCTCATTAGCAATATTTATATTTATTTATTGATAACAATAATACCATACAGTAACAGCGGCAGCTGCACCAGAATCATCATCATCATCATCATCATCATCATCATCATCATCATCATCATCAGCAGCAGCAGCAGCAATAGTAGTAGTAGTAGTAGTAGTAGTCGAAAAGTGGCTTTTGCGATGGTGAAGGCACAGTGATGAAGTAAGGGAGGAATGGACGTATTGGAGGCTTTTTGCTTTTCTTCTTGCTCTTTGCGGTTATAGTTTGTTTTTTTTTATCATCAATCAAGAAGTTATTAAAAAAGCCATTACTGTAATCTTGATATGGTCGACGGAGATTTGGCGGCGAGGGGCTGGCGCTGGTCGCCATTGCAAAAGAATGATCGTGTAATTGTTGAGTCACTACGTTGAAAACGAAGCGAGAAAATGAAACCGAGAGAGAGAGAGAGAGAGAGAGAGAGAGAGAGAGAGAGAGAGAGAGAGAGAGAGAGAGAGAGAGAGAGAGAGGGGGCTGGGGGGATAGAGATAGAGATAAAATAGAAGGGAAAATAGGAGCATAAATTCACAAATATGGAACAAAAACAAAAAAGAAAGAATTAAAGAGAATTAGAAAGACAGAGAGATACAAGCTCGTATTCACAAAAAAAAAAAAAAAAAGAAATGAAGGAAAATGAGGAAGAAAGAGATAGAAACACACCAAGACAAGAGAAAGGAGGAAGAAAAAAAGACAAAAAGAAAGAAAGGAAGAGAAACATAGATAAAACAAATGAAAAGGAAGAAGAACAGAAAGAGAGATAAGAGCTCTCACACATCGATAGTGAGATGAAAGACGGAAGAAAGATACGAGCATCCACACACGATTTTGGGGAAAAGACAAGTGCTCTAGACATGCGTTCTCTCCTGAACATGTAGCTCGAAAACTAACTGACCTTGACTGACGCATTTTTTCCACACAAGAAAGCAAGGTCATTGCTGCATAAGATTTCAGGCAAAGTAAACTTGAATGTTTCATTGGTGTGCTGCTTCGAAAATCCGGTTTCTTTATAGATAGAAATCGATCTATAGATGTAATATATTCTCTCGCCGCCTTTACAGCTCGATTTAATTTTGTGCATAACTGAATTTATTAGGTTTTAAAGCTCCCAAGGACATTGTAATAACCATACACATGCACGTAAACTTGTGCACACACAGACTCGCTCACACACATGCACTGACACACACAGACACACACACACACACAAACACACGCACACACACACACACACACACACACACATATATATATATAGTAAGAAGTATTCAATCTTTCCTGTTTGATAAATCAACTTTTTTTTTTTACATCCAAACACAAAATAAAAACTCCCCCAACTCATAGCGACACCAACCAAACGCTCACCCAATTGCCCAAGCAGGTATCTAAAAACACATATTATCATTCATCTGAAGAGGCCCCAAAAAGGCAGAAACATAAACTTGTTTGTGTTGCAAATCCACTCCCTACCACATTCCCAGTTCTACTCTAAACCAACTTGACTCTCGGAGTATAAAATTTAGTGTATCGAGCACTCTATGAAATAAATCCATCACATATCAGACATTGCTTTATATTACATTATGTTATGCTATATTGCAAACCTGATTTTTACTATATTTTTGTACAATGTATACATAAATATATATATATATATATATATATATATATATATATATATATATATATATATATATATATATGAGTGTGTGTGTGTGTGTGTGTAGAGAGAGAGAGAGAGAGAGAGAGAGAGAGAGAGAGAGAGAGAGATAGAAAGAGGGATAGAGATAGAGATTAATGGTCGATCTAATCTGATATTCAACCAAGGTTCTCTCTATTTTTGTTTTTCTCAGCTTAAAGCTAATTTTCGCATTATTCCAATTCCCTGAAACATAATTCGATTTATATTTTTACCCTTCAGTGCTGCCAACTTCTTGTTTTTCAAAAATTCAATTCAATGGGAAAAAGAAAGTGTAATGTTCTCCTTTTAACGTCTAGACAAAATGTCCTACAAAAGGTTATGAAAGTTTAAGAAGCTTGGCTGTGCTAAGGTCAAACTCCCTTGCTCGATCAAAATCTAAGAAGTAGACGAAAAAGAATTAATTTCCCCATACAATATTATTCCAGGACTATGTGCTCATTTCAACACCTTTATTTGTAATTCCTGGTAATGAGATTTGCTAACTTTAGCAAAAGTCATGCTGAGTTGGGCTTTCGAAGGAGGAGTGAAATCAGTTTTTGCGTATGTCACTGTGCCACTGTTATTTGTGCAAGACGTCACTCGTTCTTCTTCAGGTCATCGTCCTTCATCATTGATACTCACGAAAAAAGTCAAATCAAATTCTAAACTAAATAGTAAGGATTTGACAAAAGATGTAATCTGATGGTCAATCCAGCACAAGCATCGGAAGCAATTTAAAAAAAAAAAAGAAAAAGAGAAAGGCCTACTTAGCCGTATGGTTAGTCTGCCATAAAACAAAAGAAATGTTTTGCTCTCAGTTGGATTCAATCTCAAAATCTGCCACTCTTTGCCAGAACACCTTTGACCCCTGCGACAGGAAAACAGAAACGAAAAGAGCAATTCATTTTCAGTCACAAATAACACAGTTGGGCCTAGAAATCATGGACGAAAATCTACTGCTTTTTAAAAATTCCTATCTTATACAGTTTACTGATTATTTCATAATATTCACTGTTTTAACGACATTTTCAAGTGTCAAATTAACTAACACTGAATATATATATATATATATATATATATATATATATATATATATATATATATATATATATATATACATATATGTTTTTGTAATTATGTAAAAACGATATTTTCATAAAAGAAATTCGATATTTGCAAATACCGAGAAACCAGAAATGCAAGTTGACACAACTTGACATCACGGAATCAGTCCCTTCTTTCCTACTCCCTCTATTATGCATGCCTGAAATACACACACCCCAAATTCCAGATCGAATTGATTACAATAATAAAGGCAACTCTCTGAGTTTGATGAAAGCAGATATCTAACTGACAGACAGGTTCCCCATCACCATAATTTGCACAATCTTAGGGAAACATAAAAGTGTATTTGAAGCTTATTCAACTCCTTATGACCTGTTTGCATATTCGAATTTTTTCAGAAAAAAATGATAATTTCATTTTATAGTTTTTGAAAATTATGGCTGAATATGAATTGCACATTCGGCACTGCCTGGTTTTCTCCAGACCTTTGACCATCTGCCTAATTACTTGTTCCACTCTATGAAATAAAGATTGTATTGTCAGTGGTTCAAGATACTGCTAACTCAACAGAGAATTCTCGAATGAAAAGTAAAATCATGCTCTTATGGAAGACCCAATTTAGCTGAAAATTGGGAGAGAAATACTTTGATGCCTGAATATGACATCATGAATTCAGGTGAATTAAATCATTTCCAAACAAACACTCATTTTTATCATCAACTCAAGATGTAATATCGTACGATGTAAAGTTGCAAGCTTCGTCATTGTTAATGATTGAATATCATGTGTGCATTTCTGATTTTTTACTACTTTGTAGCAATGTTCAACCATGGATATGCATCATAAATGATTATACTTTAGAAATGCATATAGAATCAGGAAGAACGGAATTTTCAACAGCCAGAAAATGATGCAAACGTTACGTATAATCTAGTTTAAATTTGAATTTATATATGTAATGAAGTTGGCTATTATGTATATTATGTGAATACATTGCATTTGCTCTTATTATGAAGATATATTTAAAATCAGAGAGAAAGGGAACGTCACTGACCAAGAATTAACACAAGGATTACTGTCAAAATAGCTCTACCCCCCCCTCTCTCTCTCTCTCTCTCTCTCTCTCTATATATATATATATATATATATATATATATATATGTAATACAAATCAGGAATATAATATAGTATAATATCCGATGTGTGGAGGGTTTATTTCATAGGATGATCGATACATTCAACATTAAGCATCAAGTTGAATTAGAGTAGTGTCTGCATACGAAAGTAGGTCAAAAAGTATTGCGACAAATCATAGCATATCAATGAGAGTGCATGTCCGTAGTGATGAACTTATCCCAGAGACATGTTTCAATCTGTTTCGCTTGGAATAGACTTTAACGTATACAAACTGGAAGATGGTGGCAAACTTTGTCACTTACACTCATGTGTATATACATGTGTGAGTGTGCGTATGTCTGTGTACGTATGTATTCTTTAGTAATTGTGTGCGTGCAAGTATAATGAGAACTCATCACTAATGCGTTAAACATGCATTGAAAATCAAGAACAAAAGGTATTGTCAACGGTCAGGAAGTAATTGAAGCACTATTGATAGGATAGTGCTCATGCTCTAGTTTTGAGTTTACCATAGACATACTTTCTAAATAAGCAAAGGATGGGTTATGAATGGTCTAATATTCAGAATAGGGCTATTATAAATGATTGTTATATGAATATAATGAGTTACCAAAAGGTTCAAGAATTGAATACTGAAACATTATGCAGTATCTTGTTTTCATTGTCTCCTTCTGAATAGTAATCTCAGTCGAGTCAGTGAACTGGCTCAGGAAGAGTTCTGCTCAAGAGAAAGCAGAAAAAGTCAAGTTTGATGACAAGGTTAAAACTGAATTTTGAACGTTCATGATGCATTTCGTGTATCGTAAGGAATCCAACACGTAGAAATAAAAATGGGTACACTGATGCAGGATTCAAGGTTTTTTTTTTTCGATATGTAAATTCATATGCTTTTAAAATCAGCAGTCTCCGAAGGTTACGATATCAGCAGTCTTTATTATGAGCTGGCTACGTCGTATTGGATCTTTCTTCCACTGGTCGATAAAAATCCGCCATTTTGGTATCCGTCGCCCGTTGAAAAACCACATGCGCATGCGTATCTACTTGTGGAGAACATTTTCCGCCATATTTTTTTCTTCATATTAGTGTACATGTATGCCCGTCTTAGTTCCAACTCTCTGAGGGAATGACATTCGTTGCTTTTTCTTCTTTTTTTTTAATGTTTCTTAAGAATTTTCAACAACTTATATTTTAGTTTGTTACAATGGAGACGCCACGATATCTGGGAAATACCACATACCCCATCCACACTATACTGATGGTCTTCGCTTGTCCGCCCACAAATATTGATGTATTGATTAGCGGATGCTTCGTATAATATCTTCTCCTCTCTCGGAAAATTATCTTCTTTGATTCAATTCTACATTTTGTTTATTGACTTTTTGGGCAAGTTTTTAACTTCCTTTTACTGTTTTTGAATTCCTATCTATCTATCTATCTATCTATCTATCTATCTATCTATCTATCTGTCTTCTTTTTCTTTCATTTTCTCTTCAGAATTTCTCCAATATTGATTATATATTTCATTCGGGTTTAGAACATATTTTCCTATCTTCTTTCGGATTTTATTTATTTATTTTTTTCACATTTTTTACAATTTTCCTCCTTTGGAAAGTTTTAATCACATATATCAGCAGTTTTTTCTTTCTTCCGTTCATTCATTCATTGTATGATCGTTTTTTTCATTCTCTCTTTCTTTCTTTTTAGAATTCCTGTCAGTACCGTTTTTTTTAGAAATTATGTTCCCTATCTCCAATCTATTTTTTCTACACCCTTCCATTTTTTCCTACTTGGGAAAATGACGTACTTCAATGAGTTTTTTTTTGTTTCTTTCGTTCTTCTGGTCATATTATTTTGTACTCTTCCTCTTTTTTTTCTTTCGATTGTTTTCATTCCTTCATTCTTTTCTTTTTTCTATCTTATAATCTTTCTTTTTTCTTTTTTCCATTTATCTTCTTCATTCGATTTCCTTTTATCTTTCCATCCTTGTTTACTAGTTCCTCCTTTCATTTCTTTTATCACAATTTTGTTCCATTTTTCGAGTATCAGTCTTTCTTTCCCCACCCCCATAATATTTCCCCCTTCAAATGCCCAGATATTCTTCTTTAGCTTCTTTGCTTCTCTTCAATTCCCAGAGAAGCCACATCGAGGACTGATAAGCTCGGTTTGAGATAGAATCGCTCGCTTCTCCCCCTGCTTCCGAGGAACGACAAAAATATACAAACGGGTAAAGGAGAGGAAAAACAAATACAAAAACAAAACATCTGAACCGGGTGGCGTGGAGAACACCCGCATGTCGTCAAATCAATGGCAAAAAAAAAGTAAAAAATGCAAAAAATTTATCCAATTTTTCTCTGATGTTTCTCTTCCGTAACAAGGGGACTGAAATACCCAGTTATTTTGACAAATATAGTTGCCTTCTATACGTGTAGAGTTTTTTTGAGACCGTTGCATGCAGTGAAATTAGAAATGATATGCATGCTCACAAATACAGTATTTGCAAAAACTATCTAATATTGAAAAGAAAGTTCAATTCAACTTGCTTATACAACTTTAAAAATGGACAGAATTCGGAGCAAAGACTTTTCACTCATAACCTTTCTATGTTCAATATTGTTTCAATATTTATTTTATTCTTGTTACGATCATTGGTAAAAGAAGATTTTTCAAAATCAAAGCTGTATGATCATGTTGAAATAGCGTTTTTAAAATGTATCAAATACTTTTAGAACTTATTGTACACGAGTGTACGCATGGAGAAATTTCCTAATATTATTTTACGTGACACACGTTCATACACACACGCACAAACACATACACACACACACACACACACACACACACACAGAGTACAGCATAAACTGCAAAGGTCTTGGGGCACCTGGACTGACTTTGGGGCCTGGAGTACTTCTACATACGTTGATCGGCTAGAACCGATTGTATTAACAGTAAAGTCAAGTTGAGGCCAACAATCTTGAAAGATTGTCCCCACGTCTTATTGAGGGTAACAGCAAAGGTGAATTATCCAGGAAATTGGATTAGCTTGAATCCAAAGGGAGAATCTAATGGAACAAGGGGATCATCGGGATGAACACATGATCTTTTGAGCCTAGAATAGTGGTCCCGATGACGTATGGGAGAAGCAACTTGACCGCTCGGCTAGTTCCATTTCACAACTTGGGAGGATCAAGACTTCTCAGGAGCATGATTGGCGTCTCAACCTTCTGCTGGAGCCTATGTGGTTGAACGCAAGACGATAAAAAAAATGTCTTTGAATGTGTGTGTGAGCGTGCAGATTTTGTACAGCGTGTGTGTGTGCTCTTAGAAAAAACATATATGAACGCCTAAAAGACATCTGGAACTTGATGTAAATTAATTGTATTGTGAGAACTCTTTTTGCCATTCATAAAGAAAAAAAATATTACAGAAAATTCTGGTATAAGAATGTTCTGTTTCCAATAGTTGAAACCTTGTAGGATAATTTGATTTCTTTTTTTTTTTTAATGATTAATATTGGTCCAACATGCCTTGTAGTTTTAGCATGAAAGAGGCACAGTCAAGCAATAAGCTCAAATATTTCAGTGAGAGAGAGAGAGAAAGAGAGAGAGAAATGGAGAAAGGATATATATATATATATATATAGAGAGAGAGAGAGAGAGAGAGAGAGAGATAGAATGAGTGAGAAGGAAAGAGAAAGGGGGAAAAAAAGAAAGTGTAAGGGATCCCAAGTTGAACAGTGTCTTCAGCCCTATGAAGGTCGATCCAGCGCTATTCATGAACGTGGATCAATGTCAGTAGTTTGCAACATAGCTTTTATCTGAATTTTGACCTATAATATTATTTGTATAATGTTTGATTCATGGGGGCGATATTCAATGCATTGACAAAAAAATGGAGATTATATTCAAAATTGAATATTCGTCGTTTAAAGTAAACGCTTTATCAACAACATGCTGCAGACTTATATATGTACAGATATATAGGTTGCTGCAAAAACATCCCAGCTTTTTTTTCTGAAAATCAATTATAAAAAAATTCCCTAGCTCATGACAGTCATCAAAGGATTTCCCCGACTCTCAATGAACTTTTGATGAGTTCTAGATAAATAGTGTATTCCGTCATGAAAGAACAATTCCTCTCCTGAAACAATCAATTCGTTGAGTATCTCTATTCAATATTATGAAAGTGGTACAACCACTGGCCAGGCAATGTGAATAGCACAGAGAGCCACCAGCGATAGTCTGAATGTGACTGATTTTTATAATAACCTGTACAAGGAAAAGCTTCGTAAAAAAAAACTAAACGATATTTTGCTCTGTTGGCTTTTGAAAAGCAGCTTGGCTCAGGATTACAAAAAACGACACGTCTTTGAATTCTTCAAACATCTTGGATTTCACTCTGTAAGCGAGTTTTACTTACACATAGGAGAAGCTGTTCCTGTGAGTAAAATAGGCAGTTTGCAAAATTATGAGGAATTTTTTTTTGCAGTTGTTGTTTTTACCCTACGGGTGTAACCAGGTGGAAACATAAACAAAATACAAATGCCAGCTATTGCAACTAACAGTGTTCGATGAAGATGCCCCCGCCCAACTCCAGACAACATCGATTCTTGGCACCAATCACAGCCAACAATCGTGGAAACAAAAATTCAACAACACCCGGTATTAGACAATGGAAAACAAACATTTTCGCATGATCGGCGAGACGGGTTTTCCCTTTCTTGAAGATCAAAATATACCCATTCACCTGAAGAGGGATATAGTTTACATATGTTGAAAGGTTGTTAAAAAAAAAAAAAAAGCAAGATGAGGAAAGAAAGTCCAGAGAAAAAGACAATTATACTCTCCCGTCTAAAAAAATCAGACAAAATCCGTCAAAATAATACTTTTCAACTCTTAGTTTTATACGAGAAAAAATTTGGACGTTAATAACAAGGAACGTGACTACTGAGCAAAGTTATCTCCCTTTCAACTTCAAGTGAATTTTTTTCGAATTTCATCCATCATAATAATTTGTTTCCGCCACCGAAGAGCTCCACCGTCGCTTGGGAGCCATATCAAGCGGTTTAGGACTTCAAAGGTTATACATACCAGTATAAACATGAACTGCCTCATTCTATCGAAGATTCCCATGCAATACACTGATTTATATTGATATTTCATTGTAGATCGCTCATTTTACATGAGTGGTTTGACGGTCGGAATTCAGCTAGAACGTTAATCTTTTGTTGGGATAATAGCCCCACTTCGGAAAAAAATATCAACCCAAACCTTCTTTTTGAAATTTATCCACCCGTACGAACCTGCCGAGTTTAACACAAACAAAGTAACCAATTCAAGTTCGCAGCGAAGTGAATTGCTTCAAAAATCGAATTTTATAAAAATTCATAGATGGAAATCACACCTGAGCAGAGAATGAACGTAATTAGGGATAAAAAAAGTCTAAAGCAAAGATTTTCTGAGATATTTCCATATTTTTATTCAACTTTAAAAAAAACAATTGTACTTGTGTACATGATTGATTTTCCCGATAAAATTATTTCCGATTTTGAAGGGATTCTAGGTATAGTGATAGTAGCGGTAGTACTTGTGATATAAGTATTATCAAAATGAGGTGGAAGAAGATAAAGAGAAAGAGGAAAATGGTTATACCAAGCTTCAGACCAACTTTTACATCAATGTAACATGTTGTTTGATATATTAGGGGCTGACATATCGAACGTTTGACGCACCAACCGAGGAGTGTCTTATAACGATGTGGCTGAAAAATTGAAATTCAAAATATTGAGGACCGACTGACAAACCGACCAAAAAGTGTCTTTGAGAGATGCGTGGACTCATTTAAAAAAAAAACGCCTCCAGCGAGAAAACCTGATATTTCAAACACCCAAAACATGTATCTTATAGATGCTAATCCCAGGGAATTCGGCCATGGGAGCTTCAGTGATTAAAGTAGAACACATGCTATAATCACACCGCTCTCTTCTCTCGGATTATCTATCCCTCCTTCATTTTACTACCAAATAATAACATCATTGACAATATCAATATATCATTACTCGAAGAGCTTTGTAAAGGTTATCAGAGTGGAGCACAAGCTCAGTGATTCGAATTTGATTTCCAAGTTGGATTAATATTCACATCACCCTAAATCCGGTGGGAAAGGTATGGATCCGCCTATCAGATCTCTGTCTCATCGCCCAAAACTTTGGCAAACGAAGGCTTGTATGATATATTCCTCACTTGCCTAAGTCGCTTTAGGAAAGAATCTAGTCAAATGATAATTAAATAACGCTGTTACATAAAAGGATGTCGTTTTTTTAATAGTAAGATAAAGGGTGATGGAAAAAAAGTGAATATTCAATCAGAATATGCATCCATTTCAAATAATGTCATTTTCCTTCAAAGATCTTCCAATAGTGGTGAGACGTCCTGATCAAAGATGTTAAGGCAAGTTGTCACGAGTTCAGGAAAGGGTAAATTATGGCTTCGCTAGTTTCAGTTTATCACAAATATAAAATTCAAAATGCTTCTAAAGTTGATTTTCAGAAGTAGAAATGTCAGGTGGAATTAAGGATGCTGCAACACTTCATGTCACAATTATATAAGTGTACATCCAGTTAGCTGAGAGCTGTGAGATCCAGAACCGTCATAGAGCATTCAATTCAGTTAACTATTGTCCCAATTTCACAAAACAATTTACCATTCTAGAGATTATCTGATATGATAGCTGTAGTCAGAGAGTGCTGGAACCCTTGTTCGTTGGCCGTTGCTGTCGATAATTGTTCATCGTTGATAACGGGTTCTGGGTTCATTCGATGTTTATCATGGCTATCTATATTGTCAGGCACTGTAATGATGGTCCCACCCACTATTAGTTCGTTTGCGTAATCAGCAGCTTGGACGGTATCATCAGTTAATTTGAAATTGTACTTGAAATTTAAGTTTTTGGGTATGTATCATTGCTGTTGAGGGATCAATATCTCCAATAACGGCAAATTGTATCTGTATTCATATTGGATATAAAAAAATGCAATTTGATTAGTGAATCTTCAACTTTTATCTAATCTGATGTAAAAAAAATGGCATTTCATGTGTAACAATATACTGATAAAATCTGTTATTGTGTCCATTATTGATATGAACTGAATCATTTCTTTTATTATCCTTGTTCGCATTTGTATCATAACGTAACAGAAAACCTTTTTATCTGACAAGCTACGATCAATCAATCTTTCCCCTGGGGAAAATGCTTAGACAAAATATAAATACATTGAATGTCGCAAATTGTTGTGGCTATTGATACGAACATCATTCAAGCGTCGCCATTACAATCACAGTGTCAATCCAACTTCCGGTCTCCTGACAGTGGTTAATGGCGATTATGAATATTTTATGAGATTTAGATTAAATACTCTCGTTTATAGGAACGTTGTTGGCAAGAATAAACGAATGAAATCGTGTTAATACGCTGATAAAGAGGATGGAAAAATCTCAGCGATTATATCTTTGGGGTCGTCAGAAGTTTTGTCGTTTACATTCGTGAAAGGTCGCTTTGCTCTGTGGATAGGATTTTTTTTCCTGTCATTTTTTTTTTTGCAGGAATGCAAAAGTAAGATCAGTCGTTGCCTGCAAATAAGGCCTTGGGAACCGTATAAGGTCTTCGAAAACAAGTATGAATTAGCATGAGTGGAGGGGAAAGGGGCTTCATAGACTCCTGTGTGCCGATGTCAAAGTATCAAATATGGAACAACATTGGTGAATAAGAGGATTAAAAGAATCAGTACACATGCTATACCCATATCATTTGATCAGTAAGCCCTGCAATGTGGTTGCCACTAATAAGGAGAAAAGACAGACGTTAGCTCGAACACTTGAAATTTACTGAGTGTACAGTGGTAGATGGGAATAGAAGCGCTTGTTGAACCTGATCTAGTTCTCAATCTAAAGCGCCTCACATCTGACCACGAATAACTTTCCGTACCTTTATACGCAGTAAAGTCCCATCTGATCGCTTACCAAGTTAAATCATTTGTGCAACTAGTTCCTGAGATATTCAAAGCGACCATATATTTTCTTAGCAGATCTTGTTTTTGTTCAGGGCTCGATTTTTTTCCGTCATTCACCCACTCGAACTTTGTGGATGTCATACGGTAATTTTTACCCAAGCATCTAACTTCTGTCTCGTTTCCCTAGGTCCCTCTAATCTTACTTTTACAGACCACGACCGCTACTCTATCTGTTACAAACTTTTTAAAACGCTTGACGAGGTGCTGGATTTTCTTGGTTTTAATTCACACTTGTCCATCTCGTTCACTGGCATTAGTGCTGAGTGAATACATATTATTTCGGTCAGAGTTTGAACCTTTGTTCACCGATTCCCTTTTCGGTGCTGATAACTACTCGGCTACCCACACCTTTCGGCTGTCATTGAGTCCGCATATTTAATCATGCTTGTATTTAAGTTTTGCGCATTCTTGTGCAAATTACTTTTTTTTTCTTGAGCTTAATTCAGGAACATGCATACGCGCATGCGTACTAGCGCCAAACGTCTAAGCATATAATTCCCGATTCTTACAGCCGTTTTAAGAGACAATACTTTTCTCCTTGAACACTCTCAATAAATAAAAGGAGAGTGAGCCTTAAACTCGATGCCATTACGATTCTATTGGAGTCGCAAATGGATCTCTGTTGATTTCAATGCATAATGCATAAAACGTCATCAATAATGATTAAGTCTGTCGTCAAGGAAAGGAACGCTGCGTTACGCAATGTGTGTATACGTGAGACTGTATCAATAAGATGGAAATCGCTTCTAAACATGATACTCGGTCGGGTGGATGCTGACATCATGCAAGCCAGCGGGAATGGGGTAAAAATAAAGTGAGGTTTAAAAAGAGATGAAAAGAGAATCCGAGCGGGGGAAGAAAAGAATATTTCAGTCAAGTGGAAGTTAGGTAAACCGTGACAGAGACTGAGGCAATGAAGAATGGGTGACTCGGCGGGAAGGAATAAGGTGAAAGAAAAGAAGAGGTGGTGGAGAGGAGGGCTCAAAGGAATCGGGAGAGAAATAATAACAATGACAACATAAAGGAGGACTTGTGTGTATCAAAGAAATTGGGAAAGAAAGAGAGAGAGAGAGAAAGAGAGAGAGAGAGAGAGAGAGAGAGGTAAGAAAAAAGAAAGAAAGAGAGAAAGAGAGTAAACACTGGTAGAAAAAACGATGGTACGGGAGAAGGGCAGAAAGAAAGAAAGAGCGACATGAAGACAGGAGGAGAGGGTGAGAATTGTAATAAACGAAGAAAGATCGATTATTAAGAGAGTTTGAAAGAAAAAAGAGTGAATGAAAGACTAGGAACAAAAGAAAGAAATCGAAGAAGAAAACAAAGAAAAAAGTGCAAGGTATAGTAGCAGGAGAAATGCAAAAAGAAGGAGAAGAGAACAATGAAAACCAAATAGGAGCAGGGAACTGAGTGGAAAAAGGTGGGAGAGAGAGAGAGAGAGAGAGAAAATGAGCGAGAGAGAGAGAGAGAGAGAGAGAGAGAGAGAGAGAGAGAGGGACGAAAGAAGGGGGAGAGGGTCTTGAAGGAGGAGGAGAATTCCTCAAGTAATTTAAATAATTGTCTGAAAAGTTGGATGAATGCAACATACTGAATAATGAAAAACTAAAGTCCATATGATAATCGAAAAAACGAGACAGATTTTGAATTATGAATCGAAAACTGCACGTCAACACAAAATAAAAATGTCGCAGTCAGCGATACGTTTTGTTGAAAGAGTAAAAAGAGTTGAAAGAAATAGGATAAGATAGAGGGTAGCCTAACGATTAACAATACTGTTCAAAACACCAACCGATAAAAGTTTGCATTTTCTTCGTCCGAATACGCTCAGGGGAGGCATGAATCGATCCTCCATGTATTTGTAAATAACGAACAGTCCGGGATCTTTAGTCTTGGTTGACAACCGGTCTAGGAGACTGAAAACTCGGTTTCCAAAGCAGGAAAGCTCAACCCTTTCCTAACGTAGTTAGAGGCAGAGAACGGGTAGATTAGAGAGCTTGTTCCTGGAATGTAACAACGTGTCTTTGTTGAAATTCCAACTTGCCTATCAAACTGTTTATAATGAATTGTTACGGTACAGAAAAGAAGAGTAAAAGAACAAAAAGACGAAAAAACAAGAACCCCCCCCCCCCAACAAAAATATAGCACCCCCGCCCCCCAAAAAGCAACTGGTGTTTGTACCTTGTAATGATAACTCGAGTACAAACGGGAGATCTAAAAAAAAAAGCAAAAAAAAAATAAGTTCAACTTTGAGTTCTCCATCTGTGGTAGCAGTAGTAGCAGAAAGAGGGGAAATTGAACCAGGTGGAGGAAAAAGAAGGGGTATTCCTGGATTCTTATATTCGAATGATATTGCAATATGGAAATATTCAGCGTGTATTATTTTCAATTAGGATCACAAATGGACATTTTTGGCGGTTTTTATGCCAATATTGGCATTTAGTAATTATAAAAATTTAGACTTTTGACATTTTATTATGACACATGGCAGCTGGAAAAAAGAATTTATCAGAGTAGATGTTCATTTGATGACCTCACACCACTTCAGACATAGCAGCTGGCAAATAAAATGCAATACCCTCTTCCTTCTTCTCTAAGTTGTTCAACGTAATAGTAAACGACTGCCTGACCAGCCTCAAAGTGTCTTATTGAGATGCATTTCGTTGCATCTACAGACTAAATATAGCATATGCACCGTCGAAAATTTCGATCTACACAGCACCATTACTAAAATATTCTAAAACTGAGGAGAATAATTCAGTTTTGCGGATATTTTCTCTCACTTGATAACCAATGAAACTACTGTTGTGAACCTTCAAAGATTACGAATCGTACCTCTATATAATAAACAGTTTGACTTTCAACGTTTCTTTCTTTCTCCTCTTGTAATACTGGGCTTCTTTAATTAAAAATGATGATTTTACTTGTAAGAATATCTCCTTCCAAATCGTTCGGAGAAAAAACTTAAACGTGTTCAGTCACTTCTGATAGAATAAAAATGATAAATAAAATGAACATAAACAATCATTTCCACTATCAACAATTATGGAGTAGTGAGCTATCGAATGTTAGAGGAGGGAATGTGAAAAAGACCCTTCAAACTCCACAGGAACACGGGTAGAATTATTTTACGAAATTCATTACAATTTGTATACTCCCAAAACAGGACTGTGGTGAAATAAATTATGTACTCCAAAATCAAGTTTAAAAATATGAAATCAAAATAAAATTACAAATGGAATTGATAGAATATATAACTCGACATCACAGTCAATAATTGAATGACCGTAGTGTCAAATTTGAAGTCATGTGAAAGAAAAAATTCTATCAGAGAATAAATATGGCGTTTTCTACTTGGAAACATCTGAAATACACTGATAAATCTAGGAATATTTACATTCGGGATAATATAGATGTTATTGATAAACTTGTCAAGAGAAGGCCCCCAAAATATGAAAAATGCCTTTTTTTAAATAAGAAATCTGAAGATAGTTTTCAGAATGTGTACTGATACAACTTTTCCTGTTTGTAGACAAAACTGTATCGTCAGGAGCACTGGAAAACGCAAAGAAACAACACACGCTCATATGAGAAGGGATAGAAGGCTTCGCCTTCTTTGATGGCTACGGTTGTTAAGTTTCATACCCTGATATCCTAGTAATTAAGGTGATATAGTTGAAATCACAGTAATCGGATTATAGATGACTTTCATGTCACATGGCCGTAGATACTCTGGAACAATATAAATCGAGACTATGATATTTTTTTTCAGCAGTTGAATATGGAAGGTTTATATGACTATGCACAAACATGCACGCACACAAACACACATACCCATGCACACAGGCATATACACACACGCACACACACACATACATATGAATGATAAAAAACCTAACGTTGGTGATGTTATAACATTTTATGAAATTTTTCGGTTGGTAAAATCTGCTGAAGTTATTCCGGAATAACTAGCGTTCTTAAGGATTATATCATACGTCAAAATAGGCACAATGAATTTAATATTCACATAGGTGAACACTCAATTGAAGTGACATAAAAACAAGTCACGTCTGTTGTTATACTTATTGAGCCTTCATACCTCATACTCAAATACATCCATATACAATACATTGTTATGG
This sequence comes from Thysanoteuthis rhombus, assembly GCA_963457665.1. Taxonomy (NCBI): domain Eukaryota; kingdom Metazoa; phylum Mollusca; class Cephalopoda; order Oegopsida; family Thysanoteuthidae; genus Thysanoteuthis; species Thysanoteuthis major. Next base: position 42,106,285 of record OY735215.1, read on the forward strand.
TATCCTGAATTAAACAACAAACCACATGTAGTAAGACACGGTCCTAAATATAATAACATGAAGCAATACATTAAGAGAAGATAGTGTTTGATCAGCACTGCTTGGAAGTCATGGTGATATAATTGTTACATAGTAAACAACTGATAATCCCAACAAAAAAGACTCACACATAGTAACATTCTATCAAATTATGGGTTGGATATGAAATCTCTGAAAAGATTCCATAAATAAATTAACAAATTATTGTCTGAAATGGCAAAGTTTTGAAGAAAAGTTATATATATATATATATATATATATATACATATATATATATATATATATATATATATATATATATATATGAGTGTGTGTGTCCGTGTGTGTCCGTGTGTGTGTGTGTGTGTGTGTGTTTGTGTGTTAGGAAAAAGATATATACAATCCGACAAAATGATTAAAAATTGCGTAATATCAAATAGAAACTCTTATTCGGTTAAGTGATAAATTGATCGTGTAACAACGGGTGATAATTTCAGACAAGAATTTCAATAAAATGTAACGCAATTTATTATCATATATATATATATATATATATATATATATATATATATATATATATATATATATATATATATATATATATATATACATATATATATCGAGTTTGTCCTGCTGCTATGAGTTCGCTGATTGAAAACAGCTGGGTAGACTTGAAATGAAAATCTCATTTTAGTGATTTTACATAGCCGTCTCTTGCTTTACCGACGTTGAAGATGTCTGAACTTCCCGCTGAAGATGAGTCTTTTTCGCTTCCAAACTTCATATTCACATAACACTCTGGTTTTGTCACAATTCTTTTTATAATACAGCAATATTTCATGCGGTATTAACTAGTATAAAATAACAATTCAGCAAAATGAAGTGATAGGCAGCGAAAACTATATATATATTTTTGAATACCGATTCTTTTTAAGGATGAAAATGAAGAAATTCATCTCATGAAAAATTCAAATATATTCGTAAATGTTTCACGGTTATTGACTTGTATAAAACATCAGATCACAAGGAAATGCGACGAGCGACGAAAATGAACGACTTAGTGACAGAAAATAAGAATAAAATAGAAAAAAACTCAGGAAATTTAAAGATTATACGAAAAGTGATGGGAGAATCTGAGAACGTGTCTTGATAAATAGAAGAAAATGGCATCTGTTTGAGAAGTTTGGAAAAAAAAAATGAATTGAAAAAAGTTGAAAACAGGTCTGGTGAGTCATTTTATAGAAACAGTCAGTTGACCAATGTCTTCCGACAGCTTGAAAAAAGTGGATGATCAATAAATAAATCTGTTCTCTTCATCTTTGTTAATTGTTGATCACGAAATAAAGTTCAGACCTAAAAGAAAATCAAGTTTGAAATTAACCATAAATTTAAGGAATCAATTTTGCATACACTCCCATTGTATGATCCACCCACTAAAAATCTTATTTCTGGGTGAGTTTTCTAAAAATTGAGAAGACTTTCTTTCCACACATAAGGTGCGGATGTTTAAAATTTCAGCCTTCTATCTACAGTGGTGAGGTCTGTACGTGAAATACAAGTGCATAGCCGTCAATCCACATTCACATGAAAGCAGAAGAAACCTGTGCCGTTAGTTATTATGACAGTTCCTTTTACACAAGTAAAAATATGTAATATATCAAACAAAAGAATCAACCATCTGACGTAATTCTGCTGCAGAGAGGAAGAAAAAGAACCATGGAAACACATTTTTCAAATAAAATACAGAGAACCAATAGAAAAAAATGCTTCAAGAAAAATAGAAATAAAAAACACAAGATATATTGTATGAGTCATTTGTAATTCATACATGGTCCAATACGTTATTTTCGTAATGGCCCTGGAGTTTTCTTTGAATCATTGGTATTCAATGCAATAAACACATCTCAACATAATGCATTCGAAATAGTCATCTTCATGAAACTGGTCAACCGTGTTTAATCTTTTTGTCGGGTTGATCACATTGTCAATATAGGTATACGTGGATATATCAACAAGTCCGTAGCTTTACTATAATAAAAGCATTAATTTTACAAAACAAATATTCACTTTCAAACATAATCATTTCCCGTATCAATGCGGTTAATTCAGTGGTGAAGAATGATTATAAATATCGAACAATAAGAAGTGAAAGTTTTCAATGAAAATCAATGAAAAACAAGATGTCAGGCTACGGTCTTATTGATCCTTTCGCCGTTTAACGTATCTTCTTTAATGCTTAGCGAAGAGGTCACCGTGTCCTAGCGTAAATAGTTCTCCTCTTTACAGCTCTTATTTACTTTACTTTTTGACACCGGATGCTGTTAGGGTAAGAGCAGGTGTAAAGGAAAGCGTTTGCGTGTGCATGTTGGATGGTGGCTGTGTGAGTGTTGGAAGTGGTACATGCTCGGCTCCTCAGGAGGCCAGAATGTGATACAACATCGACTTCAATGCAACAACATACATATATGTAGTTAGTGTCAGAATATGTCCAGTTCTCTTGGCGCTTTCCTTTCGAACGCCTTAGGCATCAGGAATGTATCCTATACCTAGGTGCAATTGGGAGATGCAGCCTGGGCGTTGGGGGTTCCCTCTTGGAAATGGACATTTAATTGTTTTTTGTTAGTGATCGAGCTGGTGTTCGGGTGGTTATTAGACTCAAATGGCGATTGCCAATATTGGAAATAACCATTCCACATCTGAAAGGTGACGTCAAAGAGTACCAGCTCCTACCTCACCAACCAAGTCAGCTGATGACTCTCGGGAAAGACAGGGAGATAACGCCGTGCAATGCAATCTTATTTCTGGGTACTGACTGTTATTTTCTTTTTGCTTCTGCGTACGGAGTATAGAAAACCCCTATCATTCCCCCCAAACTTCCCTTTTGTAACAGGAACTGTGATATTCATGAATATCTTTTCTTCTTACTATATATGATTACCAATGTGCAAATTGCAATCATCCAATTGAAGTTAAGTTGATTTCAAAGTTCGAAGGTAATAATAGCAATTTTTCAGAACTATTCTGACTTAATTAGTTAGAGTATAACACTTATAACCCGAAAACAGAACTCATTTTTATTAAATTTTCACAGCTCAACACATATGAACAGTAACAGGCTTTGTATTTAAAAGCTACGTATTTCTTATCTGCAACACATACCGAATATTTGCTTTAACAGAAATAGGAATATAAAGATTTCAAATAGACCCCACTTGGAAAATTGGTGCAACACAATCTTTTACCCCAAATTTCTATCCTTTCTGTACTGTGCACTACTGGGCTAATCTGAATAAATATCGAAATAAACCAACGCATTCAGGAATAAACGAAATACAATCAAAAAGCTCTGAGAATCAGACGCTGAAAGAGAATTATTTATCCTAACACTTAGTTTCCACTGTCTTCTCCGAAGTTGTCCTTTATGGCCAGCATAAAATGATTTCATACGGTGTAATGCATACAAAAGACAGCAATGAAATTCTGTACTTCATTCCATTCGCCTGCATGGATCAAATATCCGGAGCATGTTGGTATCAACCCTCATACACACACACACACACACACACACACAGACACACACACACACACACACACATATATATATATATATATATATATATATATATATATATGTATATATATACGAAATACATAGAAGTCGTACACACACACACACACACATATAACCATTCGTATTGGGTGCCTTGTGGTGACATGGCAAACTATCTTTGTTCGCAAGCTATCTTTGTAATTGAAACGTCTTTATATCTATTTCACTCAGTTCCTCTCCCTTTATTTACTCTCCCTCCTTTTTCTTCTATCGCAGTACCCATCATGAGACCAGCATCAACTATATATCTTCCGTCTTGGATGTAGGGACCGACTAAATGCTAACTAAGAAAACATTTCTTTCTCCGATTATGTTGGTTCATCAACCAAAAGTCCTTTGTTTAGCGATTTGGCCAATGATGAGGCAAATCTCTACAAGATTCCTGGGGATCGACCAACTCGCATACTCCCCAAAATATCATTGGAAGGTTTAAGCTATCTTATCTACAAGTGACTCGGTCGAAGTAACTTTTTCCTTTTCTGACCAATATGATGAGTCAAGTCCAGCGACTTACCTTTCACCTACGTTGTACTATCGTATTAGCAACCACAATCTATCCTCCTCTCTTTCTCCTTTAGTTTACCCTAATTTCTTTCGCATACATACACAAACACACATAGAAACCTTCCAAACATACATAAAAACATACACACGAACACATGCACGCACGTCCGCTTAACGTTCTTCACAACATCTTTCCATTAACTGTAATCAAGCTTATTTAGCAAACAATCGCTAGTGTTGCGACTCCCACATTTACTTGGCGTTCTACTCCATTAACGCAATCTTTCGAATTACTTGATGTGCCTAAATAAATAAACGTATAGCGAAAATTTTATATACGCTCCAAAGACTCGTACAAAGGCCCAAATGATTATCAGCCGTTTTATCCATTCTAAATAGCCGTAGTTAATAAACTGGGAGTATCCAAAGATTGACCTTCATGAATAACTATTATGATCCAGATAGTTTGAATATTCTAATTATTAACTCTCTCTCTCTCCGTGACCGACGGGTCAAAATATTGACAAAATACAATATTTTAACCTTATTTCCCACCTATTTGGCCTATGATCAGCCATATGTATGAATAAAATGTGGATGTGTATCCACCTCTTCGTCAATTTTATCGACAAACAAGACAAAACCACTAACTGTTATCTTCTTCACCCGATTCAATCAAATTTTCATTTTGAACAAATCGTTTGGACGGAAAAAAAGAACACATTTATACGAAAGAAATCTAAAATAAAAGTAGAAGATATTTAAAGAATAAACAGATGGATAACAAATATTAGTTAAAATACAGATCTGATTTGTCACTCAATAGAAACCGTTATTTGACCAATGACTCTTGGCAGCATACCGTGTTGGATTCACTCAATTCAAACGTAGGGTATAGGATGATTAATGAAACAAAAGGGTACAAACTACGGACACATTTTGCATAAACCCTCATTTCAAACTGAACTTAGTTCCTACCAAAAAAAACAAAAAAAAAATTTGGTGGGAGAATTAAAAAAAAGTGTAGACAGAATAAGAAGTAAATATTCAAATTTTCATCCTTATATCTCCTCTAGTGCCGCCTGTTAGCGTGATATATACAGTACATGTAGTACAAATCAGGCTAGCAGTATTACATAATATAATAATATATCAATAAAATAAAGCCACTTCTGAAATGTAAAGGATTCATTTCATAAAGTGCTCGATACATACAACTTTTTACCCCTGAAATTTGCCTGATGAGGCCCGAAGAGAGCAGAAACATTAGCTAGTTTGTGTAGTGAATCCATATTCTACTATATATATGTATATATGTATATATGTATATATATATATATATATATATATATATATATATATATATATATATATATATATATATATATATATATATATATATATATCCACTCAGCCAGCTATCCAGTCAATAAGACCAGCGTAAAGACAAATTCATGTTCTCTGTTTTGGTGACAGTCTTGGTTGATGGGTCCTAATTAGGTTTTATGACCAAGACAGCAAAGACAGCAAATAAGCCATCTTAATTGCAAAAAGAAAAATTAGCAATATCATGAATAAATAAAATACATAAAAAATTCTGGAGATGTCAATAAGAAAAACAAAATCGCTGGAAAGAAACAAAAACTAAGGACAAGGAGGATGACAATTTATCAAAACGTACGTAATATAATCCAAGAAAAGCAATTAAAGTGGATGGATGGTTGATTGAGTGAGATAAGAAATTTCTAACTATAGTGAAAACGTACGGAAGCCCAGAATGTATAATGAGAATTCAGTGCAAAAAGGATAAATTGAAGTTTGAATGGTATTCATACATAATTGAAGGAAGTGGCATTGTAGCCCTCACTTTGTTGCACGTATCCGAGGTAACACTGGCAAATTTGTTAAAATGTAAAAAAACAATTATTAGAGACTGTCAACCCAAACTGTCAGTAAAACCGTTAACATAGTTTTTTTTCAGTTTTCAAGCAGGTCTGGCTGGCTAAGTAGCCACTTGGCCGTCTATTTATGTAGGCATTACGCATACAGGCTGCAGCAATGGAGCCAGCGAGCTGATGATTTCAACGTATACTGACATCTTAATGGCACTGTAGCCCTCACTTTGATCCTCGTAGATGTGGTAAAACTGAAAATTTTATCCTGACGTACACAACGATTATTAGAGACTTTCAAAAAGAACTGTTGCCTGAACATTTACCTACACAGTCAATATAGGTTTCTTCATTTTTTGAGATGGTCTTGCTGACTGACTGGCTGGTTGGCTATGTACATCAGTGGGTTGATTATTTGGGCGTTCTCAAAACAACAATTTTTATATAGTTGCATTGTATGTTCGTGAATATGTAAAATATGTTACCTGAGTAAATTTGAATTAAATGTGAGCATTGGACGAGTATCAAATATATACATATAATTCTGCAAGTGTCCAAATATATATCTACCCTTTTCGTATTTATGTATGTATGTATGTATGTATGTATGTATGTATGTATGTATGTATGTATCAGGCTTACAGGTTGCAACTATGGAGCTACAGGGTCAAAAATCTCAATATTTACTTCTTATTCTTTCTAGGGAAAAAAAACTTAAAAAATACCTGTATGCTAGGTTTTCAGTGGGGATTCATTTTACAATGTGCGTTCATGCTAAATCGATCCCTTTGTTTGCTTTTTTTGAAAATTCAGACTCTTTCTTAGTGATCACTGTTCTACGAGAAGTGAGAGATGTAATTTATTCATTATTTATCCTATTCTAAACTTTTTGATTGCTCACCCCTGATCAGGTGCACTGTAAAGTAATGTGACAGTTTCTATTCTATGACCAACCAGACCTGTAAGTAATCTTTCTTCCGATGTAAATTGCCTCCTCATTTCAACGTCGTCTTTTTCTTTCTCTCTTTTTTAAAATTTCTTCCGTATCACTTTCGAATTCTGTCTCATTTCTAAGTTACTGTCATTCTTTAACCATCTTTCTCTTTTTTCTTTTTCTCGTTCAGCCTCTTCTTTTCCTTTTCCATCTCTTTCACTTGTTTTTCTCATCTTACTCTCTGTTTTTTAAACGTTAACCTAAACTGTCACCTAAACCGATTGCATTTGCCTCTTCAGTTTCTAAGTGAGTTTGGCTGGCTAAATGATTGGCTATCTATCTCTGTATGTGCCATACGTACAGTCCCCATCAATCAAGCTAGATGGCTGAACATTTGAATGTTTACTCTTTATCATCTGAACAAAAATCTTCTAAGTACCTCACTAAGTGATTCATTATCTATTCATGTAAAATTATGCTTAAGTGGTCCACGTCTTTTGAAAGTTCGGACCCTTTTTGTGGTCACTGCCGAACAAACCCTGAGAAGGCAGTCTATTCATGAATCATTCCCTGTTTCTATTCTACAATCTAACGACTCTTGCTCGGCGTGCTACTGGAGAAAGTAGATCACTACATCTACGTATGACAACAAATCTCAATGAGACCCTCAGAGAAGAAAGCAAGCAAAGAATCACACTAGGATGGCAAACCTTTGGCTGAGTAAACTCAACATAAGACAAACAGAAAATAAGAAGATCCCATTATTCCTAAAAAAGAAGGGTGTATAACCAATGCATCCTCCCAAGAGTCACTTATAGAGGTGAAACATGGAACCTAACCAAGAGAGAGACTTGTAAATTGAGGACTATGCAACATGCACATGAAAGAATTATGCTGGGCCTCACATGGAGAGACAACAAGACTGCACAGTACATCTAGGAAAAGACAAGAGTCAGGAACAGCATAGAATCCATTAAAAATCTCAAATGGCCATGAGATAGCCATGTTGTAAGAATTGTGGACAGCTGATGGACGTCGTGACCCACCAAATGGATCCCCTGAGATCACATGCACAACCGAAGCTGGCAGAATATTGGATGGAGAGATGAACTCGATAAATTCAGAAAGTACCAGCTCCGCTACGCCCATGATAGAGAAGTGCGGTGAATCCTGGGGAAGCAACGGTGGACATTGAAAGACTGATGATGATGATGATGATGATGATGATGATGAAACGGCATGCTGCCAAGATACGTGAATTAGGTAAAAGATTCTATTGAATGTTACTCTTCTTTCTCTTCTGTTGACTGTGGACCAGAACTATCTTCATATTCACCAACATAAGTTCCTTTGGCTTTCGAGTTGGCCCCGCTGGCTGGCTGGATATGTATGTATAGCAAGTACAGGCCTCAGTAATGGAGCTAGAGAGCTGAAAAATAACATTTATTCTTTATTATGTCTAGAAAGGCGTTTTTATCCCAAAATTCTCCCCGAAAAATGTTTTTAAAAGTGTGTTTAATCACCAATGAGCGTTTGTGCTAAATTGGCCACTAGTTTGTGGACAGCAGCGTTTTCAGAGATCTAACAGATGATAAGAAAAAAAACTTATTCATTGATCACCCCTTTTCCCGAACTTTTAATTGATAACCCCTGCACGGTGTGTTGCCAAAAGACGTTGGTCACATATCGATTTCTGTTGAGTGACTAACCAGATGTTCTCTTTCCTTTTTGTACAGTTCTCTCTTCTTTATGTCATTTTTCTTAATTTTCTCTCTCTCTTTTTCTTCGTACTTTTTCTGTTTTTCTATATTTTTCTCACTTTCTCCTTCTTCTCATCATCTCCCCCTTTTTCCCCTTTGTATGCTCTCTCTTTCTTTTAGAAGAAATCCTTTTCTGTTTTAATTCAACCCCCCACTTTTCTCTCTCTCTTCTTATCATTTTGGTTTTTATTCCATTGTTCTCTCTTTCAACACTCCCTCTCTCTACTTTAACTGCCACTTTTTCATTTTCCTTCACTAAAATCATTTGAAATGAATTAAAACAAGTCTGGTTAGTCTCTCGATAGAAACGTCTCATGACCTACGTCTTTTGTTAGCACGTCGTGTTGGGAGATATCAGTTGGAATAAGGGTCTAAAAATCAAAGTTATTTCTCTCGCCTTTTGTTTAACAGTGATCACTAAAGAGTTTGATTTTAGCATAAACTTACATTGCAAACAAACCCAACTAAAATTCCTTCTATATCTAATTGGGAGTATATGTCTAAACTTTCAAATATCTCGCTCCCATTCAACTGATACATACATACGACTTACGAATACCCAAATCATCGCTTTATTCCCACTATTATCGAAAAGGGTGGATACAAAGTGGTTATGTGGGCATTTTACCTTTCCATCGGGCTGATTTGCTCAACGGTTGAGAACCATGGAACATTCGACCTTATCGCTCGCAGTTTTGATTCCTGCAGCAGCTCTATTTCTACTTGAATTGTTCATTGTACTTACGCTGTCTGAGCCAATTGACTAATTCTTCGCCTCACAACGAAAGGCGATTTCAAATAGAGTTTCAAATTATATAACGCACTCATAAACACTCTGTAGGGTTACATATGCATTCCCAAATAATATACATACGTGAATAGCTAGCCGGACCAACTTGAAAACTGAGGAAACCTATTTTGACAGTTCTGGTCAAAGATCACTGAAATGCTTTTGAAACTTTCACACGTATCCTAAAATACCAGTCTGTTGCCAATTTTTTAAAAAGCTTTTTCAAAAAGTTAATCCGTTCCAAACTTAAAACCAAGATAAACCGTTCATGATCTGATTTTCCAAGTTTATTCATGGATGCGTCGACTCAGAATAATCTAAAAATATCAAAATGAAAACTGACAAAAAATATAAAATAGCTCGTTGGAGGGTTAAACATATCCGTAATTTATGTTACTAAAATCATGATGAAATTTTTTCTAAAAAAAGAAGTACAAAAATATTTTGGTTATTGTTAAAAGATTTTTTTCTGCTGAACGCAACAAGATTTATTTGATAAAATGAGATTCCCCAGGAACAGCAGACAATGGAAAAATGTCCAAATTAGATTTTGAGATGAGAAAAGAGACAGACAAAGCCCCGATCCCGATTGGGACTACAGAAAGATATTTGCTAAAAAGTTACACAGATTTTTACGACCAAACATCAATTTGTTAAAACACAGGTATCTTTAAAAAAAAATTATTTGGGGATAACAGGAGGGAGTCCTTTCTCGATTTAGTAAATTTTGAATGCTGACCCCCCCCCCCAAAAAAAAACAGCGATTGAGAAAAAGGTAAGATTTCCAGACAATACCAAACATGGTGAACGTCTGATACGAGCTGAAGTAATGTTCTAAATTAAAATTACGACAAAGGTTTCGTCCACATGTGTTAGGTTGAGACCTGATCCAACTTTTTAAGCTGATGAAGATGATATATATTTACTTTTAGGTAATAACCATAATTGCTGATAATAAGCACGAGGAGAATGTGAATTTGCTACACAAACTTGCTCATGTTTCTGCCCTCTCCAGGCCTCTTCAGGCGAATGATTATTCATCTGATGAGGCTTGAAAGGGTCAGAAACATGAGCTAGTTTGTGTAGCGAATCCACATTCCACTGTATATATATATATATATATATATATATATATATATATATATATATATATATATATGTATATATATACATATATATATATATATATATATATATATATATATATATATATATATATATATATACATATATGTACATATATATATGTGTGTGTGTATATATATATATATATATATATATATATATATATATATATATATATATATATATATATATATATATATATATATATACACACACAAACTAGCTTATGTTTCAGCCCTCTCTAGGCATCTTCAGGCGAATGATTGTCTACGTTTTTTTGGTCTATTTATTGGGAATTTGGTGAGAATGTTGTGAGTGTGGTTGTTGGTGGTGTGGGATATTCATTTTGTCAAAGGGGTTTGAACTCCATATAGGGGTCATTCCTGCAAGGATGCTTAGTAGTGCCCTGGGAGTGATTTCTTTTTTGACATAGGTATCTTAGCATTGGTTTTTATTGCCCCTGTTGGTGCCTTTTGTAGCTCTAGTGGATAGTATTAATCTTAATGTTTAATTTATAATGTGCTTGGGTATGTTTGAAGGTAAAAGCTGGTAATGGGAATTTTTCGGGATGATGGACATGGGTACAGATTGTCTACTTTACTTAATGATTTATTGGTGTTGTTTCATGTTGATAAAAAGAAATTTAGAGCGGTGCCTGCACTGTATTATGGTTTCATTTTTCTATTTAGTAGGTGTTCTTCGTTTTTTTTTGTGATTCTTGTAAAATTTAGAATTTCAAATTTTTCAATAAGGCAGAGATTGCATGAATTTTCTAAATTTTGGCATGCATTAGATTGTCTAAGGATTTCCCACTTAACTGTTGACTTGTGGTTGATTTGGTGTAGTTTCCAGTAGTGGGCTGGTTTTTGTATCTCTCGTAAGTGAGCGATGATATGTGGGTGGCTAATCTAAGTTTGAAAGGTATGTTCGATATGCCGATGTAATATTTTATATATAAGGGTTTTTCCTGAGTTGATATCTCTGCCTGGTATACTATGTTGGATCTAAGGCATTTGTTTTGCAAAAAAACATAGACAATCATTCGCCTGAAGAGGCCCAGAGGCTAGTTTGTGTAGCGAATCCTCAATCTACTATTTATTTCCAGCTCTACTCTAAAACAGCTCAACTCCATGAGTAAAATCTTGTATGAATCGAGCACTCTGTGAAAAAAATCCAATACATTTCAGAAGTGGCTTTATATTATTGATATGTTATTATATTATGTTATACTGCTAGCCTGATTTGTATCACACACACACACATACACACGCACACACACACACACACACATACATATATATATATATATAAATATATATATATATATATATATATATATATATATGCAATGCTCTTCCATTGGAATAGAGCACTCTGGTGGATGGGGAGTTTCGGCGTAAATGAATATATCGCTTAAATTCAACATTATTGCCCACCAAGTTCCGTATTCCAGAGGTAGGATATCGGCCTCCGGATCCGATGTAAGGGTTTCAATCCTGCTTCGAAGTACTGGATGGGGTAAAGTCTATAGCCACAATGAAGAGATGTAATACACCGAAAAAGCTTTCCGTGGATGACACAAATATTTATATATATATATATATATATATATATATATATATATATAGAGAGAGAGAGAGAGAGAGAGAGAGATAGAGAGAGATAGATGGATTGATTTGAGTTATTGATAGTGGTACATCATATAAAATAACTATTTTTAGCCCGAGAGTAAACGTAAAGTGAATTTGAGTTGAAAGCAGTTTTTTTTGGTCATTGCATTACAGGCAGCTATTTAGCTCTATTGTAAGAGTTTTGCTACGTTTGAGTGGATGCCCTATCGCTGGCAGGTTTGATTCCTGCAGCAGCTCCATTTTCTTTAATTACTTATTCTATTCACTTTGTCTAGGTTGAGTAACATAATAACCATGTAATGGCAGGAGATCATTTCAAATTAGTATCCATATAATCTAATGCAATTTATAACTCTTTCTGTCGGATCACATACATCCATTTCTTAATACACACACACACTCAGACACACATGCATATATATATATATATATATATATATATATATATATATATATATATACATACATATATATATATATATATATATATATATATATATACACACACACACACATATATATATATATATATATATATATATATATAGTGAGAAATGAGGGGAGAAATTTTTTTTTCTATATTGCCTCAAAAATAAATATGCTTGATAAAAGCTTCCTTCCCTTGGAAGGAAAAACAAAATATTCAGCAAGGGACAATTTTCCTTTATTTCAGATTTTTGAGGTTGAACAAAGGACAAGGTTTGGAAAAGAATCTTCACCGTAGGTTGTCGACATTTTCGATTATTGTACCCACAGCTTTGTAGATAAGCAAGAACGCATTGTTAACCATTGCAATTGAAGTAGTAATCATGATTGCTATCATCGTTTAATATAGTCAAAACTGTCTGTATCATATCCTGAAAGATTTTTGACTGGTTGTTGTTTATTCAACATGAACTGTCATTGTTGCCTGTATTGCTCTGTTTTATTTTGGATCCGTGGGGATATCTGTGTTTGCTTGCAGAATAGTATGCACATCTCTGGTTGACATCAGTTTTCAGCTTTTTTTTTCTCCAGAGCAAAAGGTTTTGTAAGGACAAATGTTGAAAACGTTGGACTGATGTTTCAGTCACTTATCATAACTCATACATTTCATAAAATGCTGAGAAAAACAAAAACGAGAGAAAGAACCCTCTTTTGTCAAACGATGTCATAAAAGGGAATCCCCTGATGGAATGAAAAGCGACATAGACTTGTCAATGGTGACAATTCTGTCGTTACGGTACTGGAATGGGAATTCGAATGAATCTCATTTCGTAGGTTTTAATGAAATGATATACATCATATGAAGAAAAAAGACACATATACGATCTGGCAGGTTGACATTTATAAATATTGAGAGGATCTAAAATTATTCAAAAACCGGTCTGGTTGATCACCAAATAGAAACTGTGATCAACATGTTTTCTACAACATGCTGCGTAGGCAGTGATCAATTAAAAGATTGGGAAAAGTGAAGATCAATGAATACGTTTTATATTGCAGTGATCTCCAAATCATTTCATATTTTCAAAAAGCTAGAGTGAATGCTGCCAGACTCAAACCAAAGAACTGATTATGCATAAAATTACATTGTAAGTTATTCCTCTATGTAACCATGCATTGTTGGGTAGTAATAAAAATAACAAACAAAAAACTATTCTTCTCGACATAATTAGGGATAAATGTTCAGCCCTGTAGCTCTATCGCGGCTTGTGCATACATATTTAGCTACCCAGGCGTGATCACTTGAAAACTATAGAAATTTTTGCTAACTCACTTTTAATAACCACGGATAAAGATACATAAATAATTTGAATATACACTAGGAGACCAAGCCTCAGGATTTCAGGGGCTTAATACAAATGACTGCGTCTCTGTGGTTAGTAGTAACAATAGAACAATAATAGAAGAAACTGTGCTGATGGCTCATATATATATATATATATATATATATATATATATATATATATATATATATATATATTCTTTTATATCTTTGGATATAAATCAAGTACTTTTACTTAAAAAGTAGCCTCGAATTACCGCTGCCAAATTGAAACTGTAAAAAAATTGTGGGAAAAAAATGAGAATTGGCAACTTTGATGATTTATTGGTGGCCGATGGGAAAGGAAGCTCAACTTTCAAAATCCTGACAATCCCAATAATCCTAAAAAGAAGAGTATACAACCAATGCATTCTCCCGATAGTCACTTATCGAGCTGAAGCATGGAACCTAACCAAGAGACAGACCTACAAACTGAGAAGTATGCAACGTGTGCATGAGAAGATCATGCTCGACCTTAAATGGTGAGATCACAAGACAGCACAGTATATAAGGGAGAAAATAACAGTCCGTGACATCATTGAAACTATCAAAAAACTCAAATAGCAATAGGCAGGCCATGTTCCAAGAATGAAAGACAACCGATGGATATCACGTCTCACAGCATGGATCCCCAGAGAACACAGAAGAAACCGAGACCGATAGAACACAAATTTAGAGAGATGAACGAGACAGATTCAGAAAGTATTGGCTCTGTGACGCTCATGATTGAGAATTGTAGCGAATCCTGGGGAAAGCCTATGTCCAACAACGGACGTTAAAAGACTGATGATGATGATGATGATGATGATGATGATGATGATGATGATGAGTGAGGAAATAATAAAAACTCAAAATCGTTTCGCTTTGGAGACAACGGTGAGAAATATAAAGACCTCAATTTTAACTGATGGACCAGATATCAGTCAACTACCCAAGCATACTTTATGTTCGGAAGTCTGTCTGACACTATCCTCTACACGTAACTACAACCTTGGCTACAGTTCATTTGTTGAACACCACTTGTACTCAAGTACTTATATTTATATATTATTTTAACTCTTCCTTGTCTTATATCCTCGTTAAACTTACATCAAATATATCTATATATACATATGATTGTGTGAAGACCATAGACGATTATTTTTTTCAGTCAGCTGAACTTGTTTAAATACAGGAGAACGTATGTTGGGATATAAAAGAAAAAAATACAATATAAACCTTTTCTAAGCGTTTGTATCTGGCTATCTTGACAATACTTTTTGCCATTATCACGATCGAAAGAAAGCTGTCAATATTATCTGGTTTAGGATTCCTAATTTTTTATCCATTCATATGAATCACCATCGTCATCATCATCCTTTTAGCGTCCGTCCTAGGGCATAAACCTTTCTCGAGATTCGTCGGACTTTTTTTCATGGGTGTCGCGGAGCCAGTACTTTCTGAACTTGTTTAGTTTGTCATGCCATCTCTTTTTGCCGGCCACAGTTCTGCATATGATCTCTGGAAAACAACATTGTGGGTTGTGATGTCAACAATATATCTGACATTCTTGCAACATGGCTAGCCCATTACCATTTGAGTTTTCTGTTGGTTTTCTGATATCTTTGACTCCCGATTTCTTTTGATACACTGTTTTATGATCTTCCCGTACGACGATGAGAGTCATCCTCTCATGTTCACGTTGCATGATTCCTGTTTTGAGGTTCAATCTTTCGGTGAGGTTCCGTATTTCAGTTTCATAGATGACTATCAGAAGGTTGCATTGATTGTATACATGTCATTTCTTGTTCTTGAAGATTGAGTTGGCCCCACCGAAAGCTTGCCAACATAGTGTGATTCTTCGCTTGATTTCTTTCTCTTTTGAGGGTTTCATGGAGATTCGTTGTCCTAAGTAGATGCAGTGGTCAATTTCCTCACTCTTTGCGTTACGCTAAACAAATAACGCTCAGACCCTTTAATACCCCCTCTCTCTTAATCTCTCGTCCTCTTTTTGACTCTCCCTTTCTATCCATCTCTGTATGAAACCTTTCAGATTCATCATTTCAAACCAGTCTGATGCCCAGGTCTGCGTCGTTGGTCCTTTCCAAGTCAGTCAACATGCACAAGTAACAGTTGAAAAGATCGAAATAGGATGCAGAGTCGTCGGAGTAGTGAGGCAAACGTGAAATAGGAATTAGAAACCACAATATCTATTCCTGGTTCTTATTCCAAATATGTAATACTGAATATGGTCCCTGCATAAATCTTGAATACACGTGTTTGCCCCTTTCGTCTTTCTATTTCTGTTTTGTCTTATTCAATCTTTCCGTCTCTATTCGAATACCATGGATAATTGGACTATTACTTCAACCCTCACCTAGAAGAACGACCATAAAAAGTGCATTTCCGGAGGCTTTTTGCTGTCCCACTAGAAACTAAAGCTTTTTGTCCCCTAAATCTTTTTCGCCTCTAAATCCAAGTGTTCTTTGTTTTGACTATGTTGGCAATTCAAACAAGCGCTCGAGGATATTATTTAGGGATCAACTCCCTAGACCAGTTTATCAAATCGCAGAGTGGTTAAGATAATTTGGAGGGGGGGTAAGACTTACTTTCGTCACCTTAGACCTACATCTCGACCAGGCTATATCATTTGCTTTCTCCTTCACTGCATTCCTCTCTCCCTCTCAAACATCATCACATTCACATACTAAATACATGCACACCGCATGCACTCATACATACATACACATAGACACACATAAATGCACACACACACACACACACACACACACGGACACACACACACATGTATATGTATATATATATATATATATATATATATATATATATATATCCGGAATTGCCTGAGTAGTTTCTCTCTTTGGAGAAATACTCCACGTTCTCTCTTCCCCGAATTGTAAGTTGGTATCACATATATTCGGCTCTAACGCATGATATATTGGATTTTCACAAAATAAGTTTTATGGATAATTTTTTCCCAAGCTAAAACCTTCCGGGTATTGTTTCCTGGAATTCAAAATCCATTTTCCGGTGATTTGAAACGCGTATGGAATTCTAAGATTCCGTACCTCGATCGGAATCAATTGACATCTGACCAGATGTGGCTAACTTATGTTGACAGGCTTTTCCAGACTAAAGCTTGTGAGTGGTGGTCCTGGTGGCATATTTATAATATGAATGGCTTTGTTGTATTTTGGTTTTACATTCAATATTGCTTCGAATGTGTCAGCCTATGAGAATTCGTACTGAATTGCAAAGAGATATAAAGTTCAAAATATATCATAACATATGTAATGTATTGCATCGATGTTCATACATACTGGTCAATGTTTAACCAATGGTTCATGCATTCTTGAAAACAGAGTTAAAAGCAACAAAAAAAAAACAAAAAAAAATAGCGTTCAGTGCTTGTTTTTCAATGAACCATCACAGAGACAGCACTTATCCTCTTTTTCTCCATTGTACACTTTCATTTCCTGTACCTCAAACGAATGCAATCTTCAATGTATCACTTTACTATCCTCAGCAT
The DNA here is from genome assembly GCA_963457665.1 of Thysanoteuthis rhombus. Taxonomy (NCBI): domain Eukaryota; kingdom Metazoa; phylum Mollusca; class Cephalopoda; order Oegopsida; family Thysanoteuthidae; genus Thysanoteuthis; species Thysanoteuthis major. Next base: position 42,123,885 of record OY735215.1, read on the forward strand.
TTTTTAGTGCGGAGACGCTTAAAAAAGATATATAAATTGATTTCTCTTTTACTCTACGCCGGTCCGGTTCAAAAACACTCTCCTTTCAGATATCAAAGGAAAGCTGTGTATGCATAAAAATCTTTTAACGTGGATTAACTCTTTAAACATGAACGCCGTTGTCCACTCGTTTTTGGAAACAAATCCCAGACAAGTTCTTCCGTTAGCACAGTTGTGTCATTGTGACACTGGACAGGCTCTCATGATGGAAGTTCAAATTTAGGATTTGAAGTTATAGACAATACTTCAAGCGAAAAACTGTTCATGGGGGTCCAATGCTAGCGTATTCGGTAGATCATGCTTCAAACCACAACCGGATCACATGAAAGATATTAGACGCCTCGCTTCTCCATCGAGCACTTAACACCAGCAATACGATGGTAGAACCTCTCCCTGTCCGAGGGATTACGGCCTATTCACATTGTGAATATCGGTTCGCGTGTGATCACTGAAGGTAAGCCGAAGTTATGTCAAGCCTGCTCATTACCTAGTGCCCTTAGTGGGACAAAAGTCGGACAGGCCTGACGAGTCGGATGCCGGTCTTACTTTCAATTGTCGCTGTGTACTTAAACCCCACGACATCCCTGACGATGGTATAGGCAGAGTACGTGGGTACATACAGTCAGAGAAAAGAATTCCAAGATTAACACACACACACACACGCACGTGTGCACGGACACACACACACACACACATCACTATATATATATATATGTGTGTGTGTGTGTATATATGTATATATATATATATATATATATATATATGTATATATATATATATATATATATATATACATATATATATATATATATATATATAAGGCTGGTACAGGAATCGAACCTGCCACTGATAATATAGCTGCTTCAACGTAGCGATGCACTCACCATTGAGCTAATCAACTGCCGTTAATGCAAAGGCCCAAATACCTTTTTTTGCGCACCAACGTTGATATAATGATGATAATACGACATTATTAGTTACATTAGATTTATTTCACGATTATTAGTTCCTTGGGAACGACTGAAAGCTGTCCGCATTCGTCAGATGGAATTCAATTATATTTCTAACGATTGTGAATGTCCGCCTTTCAACATATTTATCTGCTCTTCCTTTCTTCGTCGTCGATTCAAAATTTTCAGTCTAGACAAAGGAGTCAGTCATGGTCATCTGTGCATGAAATAATTCGCATCGTTGTTTTCTGATAGTTATGTATTTTTTCACTGTCACGTTTTATGTCTGTGATAGTTGTTTAATGTCTGTTAAGATGTTTGTGTGAAAAAAATTTTTTTTCACTTGTTTTCTCTTTTGCCCCTTTTTTCCGTATGTTTCGTACATACCAGATCGAATTAACTGTTTTGTTGTAGTTAAAATCTTACATTATATTAGTATTCATTTGTATTATTTCATGTGTTTTCCCCATTTCGCTCTTTCTTCCTTTTTCTTCCGTTTTTTCATTTATTCTCTCTTTTTTCTTTGCCGTGTCAACGCTTCTTCTTTAAATTTTGGATTCGAAACTGATGATCAGGATTACTCACTTGCATATACATTCCCATATATACACATACATACTCGCATGTTATATAATTATAAGACTGTTTTCAGTTGTTATATTCTATTTTTATCAACTTTTTACAAATGCTTTTCGTGTGTGGGTATTTCCAATCTATGCTTAGTTTTCATTTGGTTAGGGTGGATCATAATACATTGCAGAGCCTTTTATAAATTACTTTTGTATTAGGTCTTATATATATATATATATATATATATATATATATATATATATATATATATATATATATATATATATATGCATATAGACATATATGCATATGCATATAGACACTTACACACTTATGTATACTTATATATATATATATATATATATATATATATATGTACACGCACACACACACATATATATATATATATATATGTATGTATACATATATATGCAGTATACACACAGACACCCTCATAAACATACACACATACGTATATTGTTTTTTATATTGTGTGCATTGTCGTGTTTTGCATTTGTGTATTAGTCATTAAAATTGTTGTTATTCTGTTCCCCCCTGTGGTTTATAGCATGTTCTACTAAGATATTGATCTGGTTACTTGCATAAATTGCAACAATATATATATATATATATATGTGTGTGTGTGTGTGTGTGTGTGTGTACATATAAACATACATATAAGAAAATTAGAAACCATAAGCATAAACTGTCATCAAAACTGTGAACAGGGTTTCTTCAGTTTTCACCTTATGTATATATTTTGTGAAGAAAAACGTTTCAATTTTGTTGAGGGGAAAAATTTAGGGATGAATAACAACTGAGCGCTCCTGTTTGCCATGTAGGTTTATACTAAATTGGTCACGTTTGTTTCTGATGTTAATGCGAAACCTTTCAGTGGTCCAACGAAAAGCAAGAAAAGCAAGTTATTTATTGATCATGTGTCTGTCCATGTTTATAATTCATCACTCTCAACACGGCATGCAACAAAAGACTCTGGTTACATGACAGTTTCTACCGAGGGTGCATATATATATATATATTGCGGGAAATGGGTAATACATTAAGAGTAATACGCAGAGAGAAGTGGCAGTGACAGAGACAGTGAGTGGAATCGTGAAAAGCCCCATTGAATTGGGATGAAAGGAAATAACCCACCGGCCCTTTCCTGCTCCTTCACACAGACAATTGAACTTCTTGCTTTCCTTGGTACGATGGTTCACATCATTCGCTATAATAGGCGGTCGTAATGTAGCATCGTTAACTCTTTCTACGGCTGAAGAAACGTGACAAGAAAACTGGATTTATAACCTTTTCAGTTTGACATGATCGGGCGAGGTCACGCATATTGAATGAATACTTTTTTATTTGCTCCTACTCACTCTCTCTTTCTCTCTCGCTTTCTGCCTCTATCTTTTGTCCTTTTTTTTCTCTATAACTACTTCCATACGTTATTCTTGAGGGTGTGACGGTAAGACAGTTAAAAAGGAACATAATAGGGAATGAACATTTCTTAAGAAAAGATGTGAGTCGTCAAAGTTGACAAAATCATATTTGGCCATCTGGCATGTTACCATTAGTCCACATATTAAAATCGTGGCGGTGCAATCAGTGTAGAGTTAACGGTGACGGCTACGTAAATGGTGCTTGTGAGGCAAAAGGTCAGCATTTTGAGAGTGATGTTATTCGTCCAAAAATGTTTGTGCACACTTATGATAAAATGGCTATCACTTTTCCTATGAGAAGATACAAGGAGCCACGAGACAAGAATACTTTTCCAAGATAGCTGGCCAGAGAAGGGACTATTTTAGGATTAGTACTGACAGGAGTGATAGGAAACTAGAGAAAGTGAGGTTTGGGTATCTCAAAAAAATCCACATATCGTTTATGAAAAACTCTAATGTAGCATTTTAGATGCTGTAGTTTTTCAGTGCCATTTCATCACACCATTAAGACATATACTTGACTCAACAGAACATGAATTATTTTCATATTCAGACTCTTCGTTTTTTACATGGAACCAGTCGACATCTTTCCACTGATGCAGTGTTTTTGTATTTGCAGATTCGTCATCACCATCATGTTTAGCAGCAACTGGATCTGAAAAAACATCGGACAAGTATAATATGTACGCATCAAGAAAAAAAATAACAAACGTTGGGGGACATGGTCCCATATAAGAGGATCCGGGCAGAAAGTCCCCTGCCACTTCCCCTTTGGCTACCAAATATGGACAAAATGTCGTTCACCAAGACAACCCTAGTTTAAACTCAGATGAAAAATATTCATGTTCACTTTGCACAGGTGCCTTTGGGAGAGGCATGAATCTTTTCTCCCCAAACCATTGGAAGAATATAGCAAAGTATATTGGATTCTCTAGCTTCGTGAAGGTAACCAGTTTAGAGGGAAAACTCTGATTAAAAATCGGCAAGTAGGGCCCCTTAAGGTGGTTTGAAGCCCTTCCGCCCTGCAGTCTGCTGATGCCAGACGTATCCATCTCTGCTTACCTTTGGACTTCATCGACGAGGCCGAAATGAAGATTTTGACAACTGGTCATCCCAGGATAACCATATGCTTCGTCCAGGCATGAACCCTGCAGGGGTCGTTCAATTGCCAATTGGGATTAGACGTAGGCCATTCATTCACGTATCAAAATCAAGTAGACATGTGGTTGAATAATCAACTACATATCCATAGCTCATCTAGTTTACATAATAAATCCATACAACGTTTATCTATAATTTCTCAATTAATTGCAAGATTTCTTTTCAAATAATACTCTTTTCCTCCATTATCCATTATCCATTATCCATTGATATTATGTGCTTGTACGGTGTGGAAATAGCATAGTATCAAACATTTGCTTAATTATCATTGTTCGTGGGGTCAGTTGAAAAACATAGAATCTGGTATCAATCTTCTTCTTTCTTAATACTTTAAAAATAAGAGAGTGCGTATCTCAGATTAACCTGTTGTCTTTAAAGATGGAAATCAAATTAATCAATTAAACTAGTTCACAATTGACATGAAAATCCCCAATCTGCTCTAACATTCAATCACTCCCTCCTTAACCCAGACAGAAGTTCTCACTGGAATTCATGGAAAACTTTCGGATATAGTGTTGGGACATGTACCTACAGTAGAAGGGAGGTAACTATAAAACAAAATATAATCATTTTTTCCCCAAACCATAATCAATCCTTCCAGAAAAATATAATTGGGATATTTTATGGACATGACTGAATGTATGAAAAATGTGAAAAAAGAAAAAGGAAAAAGTGTTCCGATAGCAAAAAGATTCCTGGGCTAGGACTAAAATGTCTTTGTTAGCTTATCCCCACTTCCAAGAAATCTTATCGAAAATTATTCTCAAATTTTTGAGATATTATAGTGCGGAGGTTTGAGTTGATGACACCAGGTTCGAGTCATCCAGATACCAGATGTCTAGTAGTGAACGTAGACAACACCTAGCAACACTGTTGGGAAACACTGTTAGTTGCCCCCAGCTGAACTCCGGTGGTAGAAAGAATGATCTTGTCACACGTGAGCAGAATGAATGGTGTCCTGTTCGCAAGATGTGTGAGTGAGAACACATCGGGGACGAGTCTGAAGCAGACCCCTAGCACGTGATCGCACTGGATGCAGTTACACGTATTCTCCTGAAGGGAATCCTATCTTGGCTGGGATCTCTTAAATCAGGTCTGCTCGCAACCATGGTGGAGGATCGATAGAAGGCATTGGTGAAAACATACACGGTAGTGGGGGGTGGGTAACCGTGCATAGACCATTTCCAAAATTTATAAGTTAAATGATGATTGGTATCCCTGCCAAGTTTGGTTAATATCGGCTGAGTGGTTTCCAAAGTTATAATTCATAAGTGGTGACTATGCGTGGATCGGTCCCAAAATTTATATTTGAGGTCCCCACATCATACTTGGGATCCCTCCAAATCCTGGCTTAGATCAACCGTGTATTTTCTGAGTCATTTGTTTTGAGGATGAATTGTTGTAGGGCATATTTGTGCATGGACCCGCTCGAAAACTCAATTTTCACGTTGCCCATTTAACACCCTTCTGAATTACATTGAAATTCATAGAGATATCTTGTAGCCTTAAACTCGCGGATCGATTTACAGTGTACCTATGGTGCAAAATTTGATCCTTGGTATATGTTTACAAAATGAGTGGAATCCAAGTTTTTCAGCAGTCAATGATAATTTTAAGATCATGAGTTCATAGCCAGTATATATTTATCTAATTCAATTTGGTGGTTTTGGTATTCATAGACTTGTAATGGACGTCATAATCATATATAAGGGTATTGGATTTTATCAATGACCATTCTTCACCTGTTCAATAAAATCCAAATACCTATTGTATAAAAAATCTTTTGTAATGTGTTACATTATTAACTATCCTAATACTTCTGTCCCTAACTGTATGCAAGGTCCTCAAAGTGGATGGATATCGATCCCCCTGGGCTCAATGAATCATTCTTGATGTTCCAAAAATGACGTGGACCTCAACGTTTTCCTTGAAAAGAAAAAGCCCAAAAACCTACAACACTTTCTTTTTGCAAGGACCTCCCTATTGTTGTCCAACTACCTGAGTCGTAACATTCCCGTATTCAGCAAACAAAGGAAACACGCCAAGGAATCCATGGCACAAGATTGCATGATAAAAATAAACAGAGATGAAGACAGCGGTTCGAATAAATCAGGAAATAATCAGAGTGCTTCATCTTGGAAAATCAAATAACACCAGGACGGCTGAGAAACGGATTGGCTAAAACGCTTTTACCAGAGCAACAACCATATTTACATAGGTAAGAGTAAATCATGGAATAATGCCAAAACCAAACCCTAGAATTTCAAATAACACTCAGAATCTCAAAAGACACGCAGGATAAAATGTGGCAATAAAAAAAAAGTTTCCTTATGGGTTTTGGTCTTTGAAATACGGCATCTAGTCCTGAAAATGGCATTAGTTATTTTTCATTGAATACTAAAATGTCTTCCCTCATCATTGGTTTCAGTTACCCAAAGTCAAGCCCAGGAATAAACAATTTATAAGTCTCACTTAATTATGGCCCAGAAGCCCGATAGCACTGATATTTGCAATTCAAGTATGCCAAAGAGAAAGTGTAAAGTGTTTTCTTTAAATGGAAATGTGAATCCCCTCAATTTAGTTCGGAAGAAAAAAAAATCATATAGTGCAAAAATTGATGATGAAGAGGCATCCTATCCTATCCTATCAATTACACGACTTTTATTACTGTATATTGTGAAATTCCAGTTTAAGTCTGATGCTGACTTGTTATGAAGAAGAACAATCGTCACGTATTTCCCGTTTCACTAAACCAAATCGATATATATATATATATATATATATATATATATATATATATATATATATATATATATATATATATGAAACATTTCCTTATGTAAATTACGACCAAGTGTATACTAGGCGTCTCTCTTATTGAGAGAGCATTATTCATCTGCGAAATATATTTTCAGTAGATACGCAAGGGCTTATTTCAATCTAACAAATGAATACACTCATATTGAAAGGGATATATTTTCGTATTTTAAGAGTTATCACATATTCAATACAGAAATTGCAGTTAAAATTAGCGAGAGTCCGACACTGTAGCAGTCAGGGTCGTTGTCATAATTGCTCTATTGTCAAATAACTGTTATTGAGATAGATTTTATTTTTGCATGTAATTACGGAAGACTATGACTAGACCTAAAACCAGTGACATCAGGCCCAAATGACCGTGACGCACGAGGTAACTGATGATGAATTCATTCCATCCTCTGAGGCTTGACCAAGGTTATCATGACTTAAAACATTTGCCAATCTCTTTGACAGGAACTAATGATAAAGGAGTTGAAATGACAACGATATTGTACGGAAAAAAAATTCTGGTTTTGTTACCTTTCATATTCTGATGAAGCAAATAAGTTAGACCCTAGCTTGTTTATTACTCGTTGTGGATGTCAATCACTTGTTTAGCCAAATTCATAAACTATATGTTATTGTAAATACGTACGCATTTATGGGAAAAGCGTAGTATACATAGGTTTCAGCACTGACCACGTTTTCAAGTGTCCGCTGGGATATCCGAACATATCTCCCTCGGATAAGGGAACAACTGTAGTTTTTATGCGGCCCAGAAAGTAATGACAATTTTCAAAAATTGGTTTTAATAATATGCAATGCAACCAATACAGTTCACTACACGTCAAGTGTTTCACATCACAGAATATTATTCATGAGTAAGTTCTAATTTTCTGATGATGTACTATTTACGGGTTAAAATTATTAGCAAAATGTACGAAATATTTTTTTTTGGCAAATCCGAACGAAAAGCTATTGAAACTCCACGAAATATCATCCAAGTATTTCGTTGATAATCGATTCCCATTCGGTCTGTTCCAGCAAGTAGTTTTAATGATAATGTATATTCAGGGAAAAGAGAGAGACGGACCTTTCACGATGACTTGCCAAGCTTTGGAATGATCAATTTACACCGGAAACTATTATCTTCACAGTGTAGGCATAAATGATATTTTTTATCCTTGGTCCTGTAACTCAGTGTGCCAAAGTAGCCCTAGGGGGAGGGAATTTAGGAATGAGTAAATGAGTAAATAAGTAAAAACAACAAAGAGATAATTGATTTATAAGTGATTTCTATAAAATCAAAATGGTTCGACTGTGTTTACGTTGACAAAAGAACAAGTGCGTAAAGTTGTATTTTATTCAGGGATAGGTGTAACTTGATAAAACATCATGCAAATGGCGTGTGTGTGATTTGTTGATGACATGTATTGAATTAGACACAATGAAATAACAAAGGTCAAACCAGCAGCGTATGTACGTACAACGCTTATCAGTCCCGTAGGCAGTCAGTTAGAAGAGCGAGTATAGCATAAAACGGACTTCATCAGGGCAGGGCCGGGAGGAGACCTATCCCTCGTCCAAGAGATCAATTTTCATCTTGCTCATTTGCTTTCTCTTTCTCAACAACTCTCTCTGAGCTTGAAGAAAATGTGAAGACAAGGAATCGGAGAACTTGGGACCAAAATTGACTTCGTGTGCATTTTTGTTATCAGTAATCTATGCATTCTAATGAGCACATATTAATAATTTGATATTCGTGGAACAGGATTTTGCATAGATGCAATCGGAAAATCGAACTTGACTAGTTTGAAGCTGCTGACTTGTTAAATCCTACAACGAAATCGCGATCAAATGATGGTAGAGTACACAACACAGCACTTAAATACTTCTCTTTCCCCAACTTCTTCATCTACGGCCATTCGAGAATACATAAGGGATGCATACGAGATAGGTACCCAAGCAATTGCGTAGCCAGTGAAGAAACTGTACGACCCTCATAATGTCAGTACAGGTATTTTTTACCCCTTGTTCCAGGTCGCTTAGGAACCCATTTCTAACCATGTATCTTGGGTGAGATAGCTTGACGGAGACAATACCTCTCCAAACATTTCTAATCCTACTCTTCACAGAGAGATGTTCAATGCCATTTACAAAATCTATGGAATGACTCTGCCATGAATCGAACCCATTATCTACCGGAGTGGAGACGAGCACTGTAATGGGTGTAATGATATTTTTACACCTTAACAAAAGTGTTTTCAATGACGGGGTATTTGCTGAGATTAGATATGTTTGGTATCACATTTTTCTCCGTTTAAATCGTTACTATCTTCTGGAAAACCTCATGAAAAGGAGAAAAAAGACAGTAACAATATAAATGATCCATTGAGAAGTTTCAATCTTCCATGATCGATTTCCTTCGCCAGCCTTGCTCGATGACTCTGACTAATTGAATTCGTCGTAATTAACCGTGGGGATTTACATTATAATATGCCGTCTCAGCTCTTCAGTTTGATAGCAAGAGAAAATCTAAATTTAAAAATACGTGAATTACGGACAGGATATTATAGAAAAACCCTTTCAAATCTTCTCTCAGAATTGAAAGAAAACGCAGAGATAGCATTCAGTAATCTAATGAAATATCCTTGACGAGTTGATCCGCTAATTAAATGTCTGCAGCTAATTCGGTTTGGCCATTCGATTTATTTTTTTAAGCGCTCCGGCTAGTAGTGGCGAATTAGATAAAAATTGACCATTGTGACATTTACCGTCTTTTCTAGGCTTTGATCAATTGGCTTTGCGCACTAATAGTAATGGTACCTTATTTCAGGTAGACGCCTTGATAACATATATCATAGATTAAATAATTGTTCTTATCTACACTAATAGTAATAAATTTCTTGAAAAGATATATGATAAATAATTGTTCAAAGGTTGAAGGTGACGATGTAACACGCAAAGGGGAAGAATTGAGTTGAGTTCCGTTTCTGGTTTCTTAGGTACTTAGTCAGATTCAGAGCCAATGCTTTATGTAACTAATTATGCTTGGACTCTACTTATCCAAGTACTGATCAAGGTTATTGTATCTGCTTATAGACAGCCACTGAGATTTGCTTACTCTGCCAAGGCTATAGAGTGCATATACATCTTACAGTAAGCTCTCGCCTATCTATACATTGATTAGGTTCAATGTTGCTTTACTAAAGTATTTTATCTTATTTATGTTTTATAGTGATACGCACACTCACGCACGCACGCACACATACACACACACACACACACACACACACACACATATATATATATATATATATTGAGAGAGAGAGAGAGAGAGAGAGGGGGCCAATAGCCTAGCAGTTTGAGCTATCAACTCGGTGTGCCGAGTTCAAACCCCAGTTGTGATCTTCTTGTGTTCACTTTCACGCTAATATCCTTTGAAAAGGCAGGAACCACCACTCCAGCTATAGATGAATAGCATTGGCCTCTTCTGATACATTGTCCAAAAATCATCGGTTGCCCAAGGCAAACTATCCATCAGTCACCAGTAGCGTACGATGAAGATGAGGACCCAATCTTTGTTGGCCACTCTGATAGACAGAAGTTTAAACGATGATTATTGTCCGCCTAAAAAGGAAACATACTCAAATTAAATGAGTACTGCGCTTAGGATATTCTTTAGTAATTACTTCATTTCATCTTCTTCGATCATGAACAAATCATCATCACAAAAACATGAGCCAGCTTATGTACATATATATGTGTGCGTGATGCACTCTACTTTACTGGTTGATACAAATTTAACACGGGTGTTCCATCTTCAAATATTTACCTACCAAAGAAATCACAGCTAAACCACAATGCAACAAAGGGAATTCAGGTGATTCCAACTAAATTCAGACCGAGGACGTACTGACGGGCAAAATCAACTTAATGTATTCATGTCGTCTGACGAAATCGAGGAAGAAGACCTCTTCTTATAAAACGTACTCTTTTTATCAGAAAGCCAATTACTTTGCATGGTTCAAGGCTTCCTGACATTTGCAAATGTTTACAAACATGAAAATGCTGAACAGGACAGTGGAAATATAACCGGTTCCAATTTTGAATTGAAAAAACAAAAAACAAAATAAAGTCTTTGGTTTTAATAAAGATATTGTTTTTTTCTCTTTTAGTGCATTGGTAATTCTGCAAATTTAAATTTGCAGTTAATTATAAATTTTCAAATTAAATCAAGTATTTGGAAAATTGAATATTTTGCGGAAATTACAAATAGTCCACCATCCACATTAATCTCTGCCTGAAAAGGAAACATACTCATCTCCGCAAGTTTCTATTGTTTAGCTTCCCCTCTGCTCTCTTTGAGAGAGAGAGAGAGAGAGAGAGAGAGAGAGAGAGAGAGAGAGAGAGAGAGAGAGGGAGAGAGAAAGAGATCCTCTAGGATTTAATAAAGCTGACCTCAAGTATCCGAGCAATTTTCTATACATTGCCATTAAGTTCCGGTCTTTTTTCTTTATTTTCCACGTATACACTTAGTTCTTCCTTCTTACTTCCGTCTAGGTTCTTCCATGAACCTCTCTCTTTCTTTCCTTTCAATAATTAATCGGGTTGCTTTCAAATCCAGAGGATAATTCTGAGATTTACTTAATGGATTTTAAACGAGGACATTGTTTCCTACAAGTCTGTGTCATTTTCAAGCTAAGGTTCCTGTCACCGGAAAAGATGATTAACACCGGGGCCAACTCCAATTGACCCCCTTCTTAATCTGATATCTAGAGTGTTTTTTTTCCTGATAAATTTTCTTCTAAGCTAATGTTTTTGCCTTTCTAAAAAAAAAACTACAACAGACAAACAAAAAACATACTGTCCATCTCAAGTGAACCCTCGGTTGTTACACTGCATAGAAGCAACATTTTTGCATATCAAATTATTCCAATAGAAGCACACACTGCAAATACCTTCATTGTTTACCAATAAGACATTATCAATACTCTTACACAAATATCAATAATTCAAGTTATAATAAATTGATCAAATGAGCCTGTCATCTGTTATGGTAATTTCCTCTGCCAAATATTTTTTTTTGGTTCCACCACAATTGTCTTGAAAAATTTCATGTTCATTTCGATTGATTTTATTTCGCTTAATTTATTTATTTTACCATTTTTCCTATCCGTACACCCTCACGACAGGAACCCCTAGGCTAAAGCTTGCGTTGCTGATACTTTGGTCTCATCTTTTGTATTCAAAATTATTTGAAAGTTACTGAATACAAGGCATTTGACAAATCCACCTCCATCATAACTATTAGCCAACCAGATGTTACACTCGTCAATGTTGCCAGGGAAGTAATTATGTTTTGTTAAGATTTCTTATGACAAATACCAGTGCTATCAAACTAGGCAGCTGCTCAGAACTCAGACCTCAGAGGGGCAAAGTACTGACCTTTCAGGAGAAGAATTTAAAAGAAAATGTAGTAACCGGCAGTGCAAATTTCAAGTCTTGCCAAGGGAACATAAAACCTTTGCACAAATATCAAGTCACGCCTGGATCGTGTGTGAACCCCTCGCCAGCCCAGTCTATGACCTTGCCTTGTACATTTGTTGATTATACCCTGCAAACACAACCCTACCAGATTTTTTCACTCTCTTTGCTCCAAAAGATGGGAGCATCTAAATGAAAGTGTGAACTTTGGGTTTCAGCGAGTCAGCGGCGAAATTGAGTGTCAGGCCTGTCAAAATGCCCCTTGGTAAATGCCACGAATTTGTGAGACCATAAGAAGCAACTACTAAAGGACAATGCATGCAACTCAGCACACACACACACACACACACACACATATATATATATATATATATATATATATATATATATATATATATTTCGCTTACATCATGAAAAAATTTATGGCTAACAACACAGACTAAGGAATGCTGCGGCATGTATGAAGGAAGAACAAACAGCTCTCACACTTGGTTACTACTGTCCCCTTCAGGGTAATGGCCATACGCATGTATGCATATTGAAACAAAAGAGGAAAGTAGAGCTTGCATAAAGTTGTCCGTACTGCATTGTCTACACACATGCTATTTACAGTCCTTGAATTTACATGGATATTTCAAAGATACAGAAACCCATAACGTTACATTACATAGAAAAAACGTATTGCATGAAGGCATATGCACTAACACACACATTTGCCCCTTTGAATATTAATCACTTGGCCTAGACAGCATAAAAAGAATTGAAAAAAATGGAAGGAAATAAGGCTGCCTACTACACTTTTGCACTTTCCCAATATCAGTTGACGTCGGATACTACAACCAAAAAGGTCACAGAATGTAGGTTCATAATGATACTATACGCCTTTTTTTAGCTTGAGAACAGCAGCAGCTGTCGTAACTGACGATTTGATTTTTTGCACGAAAATGCGTCATTTTGATTTCAGCAGCAGTTGTCGTAGTTGACGATTTAAATTTTCACTCGAAAACGCATTGCTCAAACCAGCAAGTTATAATTAGGTTGATTATTGATTATCCAGCTCTCTCATGACAAAGGTTTCTATCGGTATGAATTAATTGGATCTTCATTTAGTCAGCAAAATATTTTTCCTGGCTTTCAATGATCTTACGTCCCTTTCAATGTGAATAGAAAAGGATATAAATGTTCATAGAATATACATGAATGTATACATGAATATATCATTAGGTGTACACGTGCTTACATACAAGCGCACGCGCAAAGAGACACCTATACACAGACACATACACGAACTTTAACACATATACATACACGCACCTCCATATATATATTGGCTCTATCATAACTATTTACAGGACAACTCATACTCTTTCTTTCTCTCTATCTCTATGTATGTAAAAGATGAAAGAGTATTTCCCGACAAGATAAAATTTAATGAGAATATTGGGAAAATTACCGATGATATATTATACTGGTACTTGTTGATTTTATCGCCTTAAGGCTAGATCAGTGCATATATTTATAACAAATATGAAACATAAAAAGAAATTTTCTGGAAAACTCTTTTAATCAATATAACTAATATTCAATGTTGTTCATTCTTTAGTCGTTGAAGTAATCATTTGATATATTAATGTCCACATACTGTAATAGATCATTCTTCTTCTGACTGCACTTAGCTACTAATTCGTTTTTCTAGTTCAAAGTAGTAAATCATTAGGAAAACTGATTATGCTGAGCTTTTCTTTCTGGCAAGGGCAAAATTTCTTTGTTTGTTTTTGGAAATCGATATGGTCATTATGAGTCCCCATTTCATTATTGGTGTCATTTTCCTCTCCTTAATTCCAGACATACTTTGATAAACCAGTATTATAATTGTATCTGTTGTTTCGGATAGGATAAATGTGGTTATTGAATCTGATTTTAAAAGTAGTGAATGACACTCTCACATAAAACTCCAATTCAGTTGGTTTTTCAGTCGTTTTCATGGTGACTTTATGAATCACATAGCTTGATTACATTTTTGTAAAATTGAGAAATCATTAGTATTTCTACAATTATTATGCACTTAAGTGTTTATCATATTTTCAGCTGAGTTATTGATGCATGAATTGCTAAAGTTTAAAGGTGATTTTATGAAACATTTTTTGTAAAATATTATTTCAAAAATAGCTAATAATTATGCTTGATAATGATTTTTCAATATTGGTTTCTACATTCGATTACGATTTTGGTTGAACCAGACGTGATTCTTATCTATTTTTTAAAATTCTTATTATTATCAGGTGTATTCTAACAGAGTTTAATTTGTTTAGTTGTTAGATGTTCATGTATGGTGTTTTGATGTTGTCAAATAGATTTTATCCGCGGAAATGTAAGATAATCTTATCCCAAATAGGTATTTGTTCCATGATGTTTGTTTGGTGATTAGAATTAGGGCTTTTTTTGTGGAAAGTCATTATTGCACAAGAGTACGTCATTTCCTCTGTGTGTTGCAATGAAATGAAACATTAATATAATGAGAAGATCATTAACCTACAACCATGTTAAACAAAATCCTTTTCAACATCTGTTGGGGAGTTAAAATATACGTGCAATTAACATCTTTCCATGATAATCTTTCTGTAATTTCTGTCTTTAAATAGATTTTAGATTTGAAATACTTTAATAACGAGGTGTGAAAAAAAACTAGTTATAACCTTTTGGAAACACCTTGTAAATAGAAACACACAGGGACACAGGCGCTCGATTCACCCCCACATACGAACGCACATACACAAACACACACACACATATAAATATATGAATATATATATATATATATATATATATATACATATATATATATATATATATATATATATATATATATATATATATATATATATATATAAACACACGCAAACGTGAATATATCCTTTTATATCATCACTTTTCAAAACAAGTATGGACACAAAGACACACAAGCACACGCACACACACGCAGTCGTATAAAATTTGCTGAAACATCATTAACTCTTCTTGTAATTGCAGGCGAATAATTGCATATTCAAGTCGACTTCCTGGAAGACAAATTAAATTGAAGCAAGTTGATTAATCTTCTAATTGAGTTTACCACGCAAAGAGCAGGCCACAATTAGTTGCGTTAAATTAATTTGGAGCTAATTAAAAATAATTAGATATTGATGACTCTATACCCGAACCTAGCAACCTACCTAGACGGGTTGGATCGTATATATAGACTTGCTTTAAAAGATGTAAAAGCAGTGAAAAAATTGACAAATTATACCATGTCTAATAATAGATATGGATTTTTTATGAGTTGTGTTTTATTGATTTATATACTAACATATTGGCCACTGTGGATTTTTAACGAATACATTAAACACACACACACACACACACACACACACACACACACACACACACATATATATGTATATATATATATATGTATATATGTATGCTTTTAGATGGATAGGTTGATAAACATATGTGCATGTACAAAATAGACTTGTACATCAATGATGATAAAAAAACTCCAGAGATCCATGGAAAGAGCAATGTCGGGGATGAGTTTAAGAGATGGATCACTAGAATGACTAAACCAAAAAATATCGTTCCAATAATTAGTCATCAAAAATGGAGATGGGCTGGACAATTCCCAAGAAGAATGGCAACAGATGGAGCAAAAAACTAACAGATTTGTGTCTATTTGACAGTAAGGTCAGTTGAAAAAGAAAAAAAAAAAAAAAAAGAACGGACACGGTAGTGAGAGATGAGATGGCAGCGCATTCGCAGTCGTCATTGAAGGGTGTGGGGGAGTAATGGACTCATAATGGCTGCTGCTGATGAATATATTTACGAGTTTATGTTTATCGGTGTCTATGTTTGTCCGCAGGTCCTTTGTTCCATCACTGAATTTAATCAGCACACACACACACACACACACACATACATACATACATACATAAATATACATGTATACGTTTATATATCAGTAGATTTGAACTGTTACTAGATGAGTGTTCCCATTATATAAAGTCTGATTTATGTGATTGAGATATGTATATAACTATGTATTTATCAAATCAGTGTTGAATGTATATACCTGCATATAAAGACCATCTAAAAAACTGAGGGGCACAAATATATATAAGCGAAAAATTTGATTGAAATTTTAATATTCACTGGTCATATAACACTAACAGGTATACACATGCATGTATTTATTCACAAGCATACATATGTGTATATATGTATTTTGTGTATGCGTAAGTGCGCAAATAAATGTAAAATTTTGTATACGTATGAACCTAATTCGACCAATAAATATGAAAGTTTAAATTGAATGTTTTGCACAAATACATATATTAATGCCTACGGTTATTCAGATGAGGAAAAGGACAAAAAATAAATAAAAGAAAGCCAAACATTTTAGTCATAGTTTTTAGATATATGAATTCTGAATAATCCTCAACCCGCTTCAAAACACGTTTCAAGAAGGCAAGTGTATAGCGATGTGCCCATAAGAGAATCAGGCCTGAACTCATGTGGGAAGATCGAAAGACGACAGATTATAAAAGGAAGGACACGAGTCTGAGAAATCGTAAAAACATTTAGAAAAAATCAAGTGGCAAAGGACTGTAAATGTTGCAAAATTACCAGACAACAGTTGGACATCACGACTCACAATGTGAATCCCTAGAGACCATATGTGAAATTGTGGCCGACAGCAGTAACAATTAGATAAATTCTGAAAAACACTGGTTCTGCGATGCCCGTAATTGGCTTAAGCTGAGGAAACACATCAAAATATAATACGACCTTGACCAGTTAAGCTTTAGACAGGAGGGAAAATTTTTGAGCAAATCAATTGCACTATATATATATATATATATATATATATATATATATATATATATGTGTGTGTGTGTGTGTGTGTGTGTGTGCGTGTGTGTATGTATTGATTCGAGTGACAATTTAGAAGTGGAGAAACATCATGTTACAGGATAAAAATTATCATAATTTGGGGGGAATGTTTGGTGCATTTTGATGGGTGTCAGCAATTTTTTGGTGGTGGGGGAGGTATTTGCAGTGGTTCACAGAAAGTCTTGCTGTTTACATAGTTGAGATCGAGGAAAGGAATGGGGATATTTCTGCGTTGTTAGGTTGTTTAGCAGGAACAGGAAGGGCTGTGCTCGTATCAGTGTAAGTGGGAGCCAAGTTTGGTTTGAAATGAGATGGTTGTGTGATACACGAGGTCAGAGTTTATTTTTTCCTATCTCTGTGGGAGTTCTTCTCATTTCAAACCAAACTCGACCCACACGATCGCAGCCCCCCGCCCTTACTAAATAACAAAAAGACATATAAACAGTAGAGCTTTCTTTTAACTGCTTCAGTTTTTTCTCTGAATAAGATGGCTAGCACTTATCAAAATTCATCAAAACTTGTCCACTGAACAAAGACACGCCACCAAACAGATACAAAACTCCTTAAAAATGTCCTTAATCTCTTGTAAAACCAACTTGCCGCAGAATGCAACAGTTGCTGCTTGCATAAAGTTTATCGGACAATGTTCATTTTCGAAACAAGCTCTGGAGCTCAAGCTGAGGAGAAAAGTCGATGCTGTAGAGCCATTGCTCCTTCTGGTTGCCATATTTGCACCTTGATCAATGCTAAAAAACTCACCCAGCACGGACATCAGAAGATGTGCAACAGACGTTAAGAAGTATTGTGATTCTTTGTCAGACCATGATCATCAGAATTTACATCATAAGACATTACTACTTTTGTACGTGTGTGTATGCTTCAATCCCATTTGTTCCCGATTAATTAAGTCTGTTAATTACAAATAAATATGCTGATGCATGCCATAGAGCGGCGAGTTTGCAATTTAGTCTCACTATTCATGTAAGTTGTAGGCACCCTAGTTTTTTGATGGTTGCACACACAACATGACGGATGATGGAGAGAGTTTAATTGAATTTTTCATTTTTATTCTCAGATATTTAATTTCATTTTCAAGTAATACCTTTGTTAGAAATACTTCTTCGTAGGTATATGTAAACTATGCTTACATACTTGGTCAACGATAAGACAGTTACAGAGTAACTCTTTTGAGACGCCAAAAGGGAAAATCTTGAGTCGATTAATTGACAAGATAAAATGTGGTCGCTTGGAACCCCCACAGATAGATAGACAGTCACAGACACTTAATTAAGAAGGCATTAGGAGAAAGAAAGTGAAAAACCGTTCATAAAAATGAACAGTATATAAGGCGGATGTAAGAAAGATAGACTTAGTTTAGTCCCATGAGGAATGAAAGAAAGCAGGAGGGAAATAGGAGAAAAGATGATCATTCAGTTCCGGTATTGCGTAAAAGAAGATGGCTTTATTCGATTTGGCAAAAGACACATCGATAGAAAAAGTACTCTTGCTTTTGAGTTAGCGGACCAATGGTTGGTTACCAGCAGAGAGGAGAGCTGACCAGTAGAGAGAGAGAGAGAGAGAGAGAGAGAGAGAAAGAGAGAAAGAGAGAGAGAGAGAGAGAGAGAGAGAAAGAGAGAAAGAGAGAAAGAGAGAGAAAGAGAGAAAGAGAGAAAGAGAGAGAGAGAGAGAGAGAGAGAGAGAGAGAGAGAGAGAGAGAGAGAGAGAGAGAGAGAGAGAGAGAGAGCAGAAGTGCAGGTGTCTACGGACAGTTTACAAGCTGCCAGCTCGTGGCCACTGGCTGTAGAAGGACTGATTAACCACTATCTCTCAGTGAATGAAATCTTGTTTGATCTTCAAACGGAGACCCTCACTGTATTTCCAGTCGGCCAAAGCAGGAAAATGAAAGATCAAGTTTAAACCCCGACACCCTGCGTCTCCTCTTCCTTCCCTTGCTGCAGCTGCGGTTCACATAGATGCACATTCATGAAATGCATAACAAAACATGCCCGAGAAGACCACAGGCCATTGTAATACAAAGTGAGTTCAATTTTTGTCTCTCCCCAGTGATTAAACTAGGGTTAGCATTTTGACTTAGTTATAGCAAACCCATGATACACGTGTCAATACTGACACATAATGGAATTTAAAAAAAAAAGATCTCCCTTCAAAGTCATGACATATGTTTTATATTATTACAAAATTCTTGCAAGAGCATTCTTAACCATTTTTCAAACAACATATGTGGAGTATTATTTTCATCACTAAATAATACAACTAACTAAGAGGAAGTCAATGGATGATCCGTGCTGCCTATGTGGCATATAAATGTACTAATTCTCAAAAAGCAATTGTCTTCAAGGAAGTTGAGTCGACTTTTTTTATTACAATTCCTTAGTCTAGTTTTATATGTGTTTTGAAATTTCAAGTTAAATTTCATTGAACTCCTTATCAAACTAGGACCTGATGATATCCACAAATAATGTTTCAAGAAATTCACCACAATACACGACTGGCTCACTCATCAAGTCCAATGCTGCATAAACGAAAGCAAGGTCCCAGAATGGATGGAAAGAGGCAGATTCAACCTCATCCACAAGGCCACCAAAAAAAGGAAACAAGCAATTTTAACCCCCCCCCCCCCCTCCACTGAGGCTGGTGAAAGGACAAGCCACAGCGCTGCTGTCATAGTTGAGGGAGATATGAGGGGAGGATTGAAGACCTGAAGAACCTTCAGTGATAACCGCTAGGCAACTGATGTGAAACTACACCACAGCACTGCTGTGGACTGTGAGAGTGCGAAGAGGGGGGTCTAGTGACCCGAGGAGATTTGTCATCACTCTGTCTCCGATTGTGATCAACAGGCAACTGATTTGAAAATTGATGATAATAATAATAATAATAATAATAATAATAATAATAATAATAATAATAATAATAATAATAATAATAATTGCTTGAATTACTCGCCTCAGCTGATTCACTACGTTTGTATGTATGTACCAAACATACAGACTGCATCAACAGTGCTAGAGGGCTGAAATTTCAAACATTCACTCTCTTGTCAACGGAAAATCTACGAGTAAATTGGCTTTTAGTTGTGGGCTCAAATTACTATGGAAGTTTATGCTAAATTGACAGCTATTTATGTCTGCTTTTTTTGGAAAAATTCAGTTTTGTTATTCATTGATCACCTTTTTTCAAAATTTTTAATTTTCAGGCTCAAGAGGTTGGTCATTTGGCGTTTTCTTTTGAGTCACAAACCAGAGCTATCTTATTCTATGATAGGCGCCCAATATGAAGCGAAATGTTCTAGACCATTCTCTTATAGTGACTTGGATCCTATATAGTCATCTGTTCTTAAATAACAAGGGCTCTGATATCAAAAATAGCCAGCAGTAATTCCAAATTTTTGTACAATGTCTACATAAAATGAATCCGGTGTTACTTCATCTTGTACACAAGTGAAAGAAGGTAATAAAAACTCAAATCCCAAAACATCCCATGAATGGGAGCTTCAGCAGAATATGTATTAACAAAGGATTGTTGTTTAAATGCGCAAACGCGCATGTACACACACAGATATACACATGGTTTGTCTGAAAAAGAAATTTAGCTCTCTAAAAGATAAATATATTGATTTATCAACAAACTTAAGGGACTTACTTTTTTAGAATAGTCCCCACAAATGTCAATGCACCGTTCCTGGATTTTTTTTCCAGTTCTGGAATTTGTTTTGAAAATTATTTTGTGGGATAGTACGTAGGTAACGTGACACATTCCCTCTACCGACTGGAATAGGCGATATTCAAGGGTGAATTTCAGCCTTCGGAACTCAAAGTTTAAGCATGGATCAAATCCAGAGAGTGAGGCGGCTGGGGTTCAAAAGAAGCTTCGTGCTTTGCAAAAGATTTTGTTGATCTGTCAGAAGACGTTTCACAAATATTTTGAGAAATACGATGAATCATCGTTTTTTTTGTTGCTTTTTTTCTTCTAAAATCCTCTGGAATGATCTTTTACTATTCATCCTTCTTCGGAAACTTCATTGATATTCAATTGACGACTTCTGACACACGTCATCGTCGTCTGTCTTCGGGAAAGGTCGTCTAGATTTGGCATCGTCTTTGGTGAATAATGTTTCCGTTTTGAAAAGCTGGCATCACACGTACCATTGCATTCCGATCAGGCAATCCTCTCCATGGGCTTGTTACAAGATAAAAAAAAAGTCTCAAAAGATTTAATCCTAATTTGAAACAGAATTTCACTAAAGCACTTTGCTCTTCGAAATCTAGCATCGTTCGATTTGAGGGGAAAAAAAACTCTCAGCGCTCTACACATACGTTCACTTTAGAACGTGTAGCTAAAAACAAACCGGCATAATTTCGTACTGTTTTTTCTTCACGAAAAGTCAAAGTCACTGCTATGTAACATTTCACGTATGCACTGAAACATCTAATTAGTGCGCTGTCTTAAAAGTTCGGTTTCTTTATGAATACCCCTCGTATATGGATGGAGAGATAGTTAGTATGAAATTCCGTAGCTTGCGTTATATAACCTGAATGGTGGCATGATGACTTCATCTCCAAACTTCAGTCCGAAATTCCGAAGTTTTAAAGAATATGTTTGATCTCTCATCCGTCCAGGGTATTGTTAAAATTAGATTGAGTCCCTTGAATTATTTTGGAGGTGGTCTCCGTCATTAATTCTGTCGTTGCACTTCACGGAAGTAAACAAAGGGGTAAGGGTAAGGGATGCGGTTAGTTTATGTAGTTATTTCAGCGCAAGGGACAAGCCATTGCTTTGAGGCGACTGGCCGAGGAAAGTCTCAGGTGGAAATCATTCTTTCTCCATTCTATTGGGAATAGATTAGCATATTCATGAGATGCGTCGAGGTCAGATGAAAGTTATGTTGGTGTATTGCTTCATGATTCTACGAAGCAAGGCTAGACTTACGTCGGTTTTAGCAACTGAAACAAATTTGGGAACAACATGACTGAATCTTGTCCCTTCTAATATCTTTATCTGGCCTCATTTTATAATCATATTTTTCGAAAAATAAAGTAAGTCATATTTCAACGTTGACGAACTAATAAAACTCAAAGTTTGTAAAACAAAAATAAAGAATGCAAAGGAAGCAAGTGGTAACGTAACTCCTTTGGATTTGAAAAATCTTGCATCAGGAAAAAATAGCCTCCAAAATGCAATATGATTTATTTTTCTTTTTAACCTTAGCTTGAACAGAAATAAAACAATGTGAAGTAATATAAGACTTTGGATTGAACGCTATAAAAAGCGTCATTAAAACTTTGGGCCATGAGGAAGTTTACAGACTTGCATTCACAAATGGCAAAATTTTGAAAGCTTCAAATTAAAATTATATGTATGATAGTGCTCTCCAATCAGTAACGTTCATTTTGACCCCTGACTCCTGACAATCTCTTCTATTGTAATTTTCAAGGTATTTCTATTGTAAAATCATTAGAAATACATTTATATTTGTAGTTATAAATCGCTAATTAGCAAACTACAAAGTTCAAAATCATGCATCTCGGTCAGTTTTGCAACGTGGGAAAGGCAAGTCAATTAGGATCAGTACAATCAGTCTGCTCTGGCTTAAGCAAGAAGAGAGAGTATTGTCCAGAAAATCAACAATTTTCAAATGCCTCCATGCTATGTGCCCCTATGAACTCCGTCCCCTTATTAAAATCTGAGATTCAGATGATTTGATCTTAGAACTTCCCGAATACGACCTTATGGGTGCAGGAGTTTCAGTTATTTTAGAGTCAGTTACCCTATAATATACGAAACATACAAACGTTAGCAAGTTCGAAATCAACAATTTCATAAGACCTTGTTGTATCGGGACTTTCATAGTTATATAAACTTAGTGAATACATACACTTAGCCCCTGCTGCCCTGTGTTATGTAAATAAATTCCTTGACAAGTAGCTCTTTTTCCTTACTTTTTTTTCAATTGCCCTTATCTATTTATCGTTTTGATTACATGAAGTTCTAAGCGCTTTTGTTCACAGGGGACTTGAGTATTGGGACTATCAAGAACAGTGCTTTCAAAAAATGCATACGTTAGGGTAGGCCAAACCGTGACTCGTGAGCCCATGGGGCTCTTTGACGTATGTTATGCAGCCCCACGGGAATATGTGTCTGAGCAAATATAAAATATAACAACGGAACAAATTTCAAGCTATGCATTTATTTACTATGTATGAATCATGATCTGGGTGGATTGGAATGTAAGTTTTATGTTCCTGGTTAATGATATGTTCTTAATATAAGATTCAACATAGCTAAACAATTTTCAATCAGTATTTTGAAAATATTTGGAATGAGTGTGTACTTTGAGATTAGTGACCCAATACAGATTAGTAATTTACGAAACTACGTACATGAATGGATTATACTGCATGTATGTGTTCGTTGATGCTTATGTATTGTTTTGTTTTCAAAAACAACGCACCGATATAAACGTTTGTGTTAAGGTCTTTTGACGGTTCACAAACGTTAGTGATTCATTGAATGTGCATCCTTCGTTAAGCAACTTTCACCGACCGTGACATTTTTTAGAAATTGTCTCCTTCTTCTTCTTCTTATTATTATTATTATTATTATTCGTTGCCGTATTGTGTCAGAAACACTTGCCTAATTTGCGAATCTGATTCTTCCAAGG
This sequence comes from Thysanoteuthis rhombus, assembly GCA_963457665.1. Taxonomy (NCBI): domain Eukaryota; kingdom Metazoa; phylum Mollusca; class Cephalopoda; order Oegopsida; family Thysanoteuthidae; genus Thysanoteuthis; species Thysanoteuthis major. The sequence goes on from OY735215.1 coordinate 42,147,944, forward strand.
CCACTGATGCTGAGCAAATTTGAGGCTCAAAATATTATATTCTTGTAGAGCTAATCCACCATCCCGCTTCCTCAGGCGTTCAAGTGTAGTGATAGCAGAATTATTTTATCATTAACATGCTTTGTTACTAGGCCCAATTTAGTCTGACACAGGGATACAACAGTGTAGCAAAAATCAGGATCAATTTCAATACAATGCTATGATGACTATTTGGATGAACTATTGTAACTAATTGAAAAAAAAAACTACAAAAAAACAGTGTGGTATAATAAGTGATAGTCGTATAGATACAAGTAAAACTTGCGATGAGGGCGAGAAAAAGCAGTCAAAATTAATCAAAAAATTCTAATTACTCTGTTAAGCTAGTTTGCTACCTATTTCGCCCCAAAAGGCCCTCTTAGCAATCATTTCCCAAGTTTGGCTTAGATAAGACCCGGAGACAGCAAGGAAGCACCTATTAGGATCCAAATTCACTACGTTAGTGAAATTGGCTGGCCAGAAAGGCTTACTATCAATCGAGCTACAAGTGGTGCCCCATAAAATATTTAATAAACTCAATTTAGAACAGGTCCTTATGGACTGGGCACTGAACAAGAGGTGCATATGCAGTTCAAAAGTTCACTGGCTCCTTAGAAGATCACAAATTTGTCAAAACGAAAAGATGTTCATTCGCAGATTTCTGAAATTCATTTAAAAAGCAAGACTCATTTCAAAATACGTTTTGATGATGAAATAAAGAGTTTTGCACAAAATATCTTTTGGATTACTAAGTGCGACAGGCTGGAGAGTGAATCAACCGAAACACTGTGATAGGAACAGTAAAGATGAAAACGTTAGTTTGCAATGATCTTTGCCAAAGCAAAGAAATGTCAGGAACAAACGATTCATGCAATTGATTCAAAAAAATGGATACGTTTACAACCGTTTTATTTTCGAAAACCTAGATACTGTGACTCTAATGAATTAGAGGGTATGAGTAATATATTACCGTTTAGACATATATTTTGACTTTTAAATGAATTCAAGCATTATAAAGGGGAACATACGAGGGAACAAAAACATAAAGATACCTCAATGAGATGGATTTCCCCGAGCAAAAAATGTAGGGGTACACATGATTCAAATATTATGTGACTGTAAGATTAGATGATGGTAATGGCAGACATTGTAGAACGGACGTTGAATCTAACTTCTCATGTATCAGACTACAGGGCGTCAAGTTGTCGTTCAAGCGGATTTGGATATAAAACTCAATTAGATTCGTAAACCAAGAAGTAGAATAAAGGTTATGGTTTTAACTCTTTTTACCTGACATCCTGTCTATTGCTTATCTTTACATTGTAAGACCATCATTGCTCTCACTTTGCTTACGGACCGTTAAATACAAGATCTGACTAAAGGTTTTTTCTGACATTTAATATAAAAGAAAAAGAAAATTTAGTAAGGAAATGTAGTCTAGGTCATCTTCACGTTACCCCAAAGTGGGAACTCGTACAGTTACCAGAGCGTCCCTTACACTGTTTTAAAAAGCCTGTCGAATCTTTTTTCAGGATGCCTATCAGGTGCCACGTCGTTATCTTGTCAATTTTGTCCATTGTTTACGGTCTATTTGAGAGAAGCCAGACGTTGTACAGAGCCAGATCTAGACTGGTGGTAAACTGACGCAATGATTGGCAAAAGATCTTCACAAGACGTGAAGAACAGACATACTTGATTATTGTTATTGCAGCTATCACACAGTTTAAAAACATAATCAAGCGACTCTAATTACCGGCTAAAGTTGACTCTGCCCAAAGTATTCGGTCATGAATTTGCAGCGAAGTCCTTTTTGATAGTTGCCAAATAATATTAAGGTGATGCAAAAGATTCTCTGGATATTTGAAATAACAATTTGCTCTCTATCCTGACCTCATATCTAATTAGCCAAGATAAGACTGATTGTGGTGAAAAGAAGTGAAAGATTCTACAAATATTCTGCAAGATAATTTCGACCCTCTCTGTGGTTCCTTTGTGCTTGACTCGATTGAGTCTTGCTAATATGACACTTTTTGGCAAATATTGTTGAAGGAGTTTTAGAATTTCGCGAAACCTCTTCACTGAACAACCCATGTAAACTCTGATCTTCATAAGCTAGCATGATATATTTTGATTAAAAGCAATATCAGTATCTGTACCTCGCTTTAGTAAAAACCAAGAACATTCATCCGAAAGATTATTCAGGAAGGATAGATTTTTTTTTATCGAAAATTAATTTAAAAGAAATACCAGCACAAGATTCACATTGGTGCTCCTATAATACCATAGTCACCCAAAAATACATTTTTGAAAGAAGCAAAAAAGTGTCATTAAATTGATACCTAGCAGTCTATTCATGCTAATTTCTTGAGCTATTGCCCTATAAATATGACCAAGGGCGCTTGAGGATGCCTGTGCGTACACGCACACACTCATGTATTAATAGGCACATAAGCCCATAGACAGAGACACCCAAAATGGGATTAATCTATAGCTAACTTAACTAGTTGAGTCTAGAGTGATTTGATACGCATTTAGGCTGAAAGGTAAATGTTAAAATGAGACAGTCGGTTTCAACATGAGAGGAATTCGAGAGAAACCTTTTGAAAATCCCATTTTTTAGAGACTATGAAATCAGTTGTTTATATTCTATTAATGTTTTTGGTAGTCTCTATCTTGTTAGATTTTGTCCGAGACTTTCAGATGGGTAGTTATTAGCATCCAATGATTTCAGACAATCCAGACGTTCCTCAGATATCTTTTCTGAGACCTTGAGACAGATTGTTGTAAAAACCAATCATTTATTTAGAAAAGCAATCTTTGAGTGATTGTTTTTGTCAAGGACATTAGAAAAAGTAACCAATAATTTTCAATAGATTTCTCAGGATTATCATATGATCATAACTTGCATTTTCAAAATAGAACATTTTTTTGAGCATCCCTTTCTTTGTTGCGTTGCGTGAGAGTTAATATTGAGTAATAAATTTAGACAATCCTATTTCTGTTGTATTTTGATTGGGGCACCGGGAAGAGTTTTGGTTAACAATCAATGAATTATTATAAATAATCGTAACATTGCGTGTGTTATCTTGTGAAGCATTGCGATTACTATACAATTTATTTTTCAGTCTATTGCGATCTCCGTTAACTACATGACAATATATTGATGGATTGTTTCAATCTTTCTATGGCATTGGTTCCAAAACACACTTTGTCACTTTAAATTATTTTCCAAAAATTTTCGAAATTATAACATTATTTTCCGGACAACCGACGTCATTTCAATCTCGATGGGCATTGAATGTAAAAAAAATTGTTCTTGAAAGAAAATTCATTCATATAAAAAATAACTCTGTTTTTGATTGTTATAGATTTGTAATTGTTGTAAAAATAGAATTGTGGAGAATAACTTTACAATAACAAGAACATTGCTTTTTCTCGGATCCCTGTATCCACTGAACATTTAATTTGATATTTGATGACGGAATTTGCATACTTTTTACTAAGGTAGGTTTATATGCTAACTTTTCTTTAGGGAATAGTGTATCATCATCATCAGTCTTTTATCGTCGATTGTAGGACATAGACCTTCCCAAAGATTTGCCAGATCTCTATGTCATAGGCGTTGCAGAGCCAATACTTTCTGAATTTGTCTAGTTCGTCTCTCCATCTTGTTTTCTACCGGCCTCAGTTATGCATTTGATCTCTGGGGATCCAGGTTGTAAGTCGTGATGTCCAACGGTTGTATGACAAGCCCATTACCATGCGAGTTTTCTAATGGATTCTTTGTTGGTTCAGATACCTGTTTTCCGTTGTGTTCTGATCTGTTAATGTGAGTTCGAGTATGATATTTTCATGTGCACATTGGATGATTCTCGGTTTGAGCGGCAGTTTCCTGGTTAGGTTCCATGTTTCAGCTCCATAGGTGACTATTAGGAGGTTGCATTAGTGGTGTACTCTTCTTTTTGGAACTCATGGGATTTTCTGTTCTTAAGGATTGAGTCAGCTCTACCGAAAATTTGCCATCCTAGAGTGAATCTTAGCTAGATATCCCCTTTTGATGATTGTTGCGCATGACTTTTGTTTTGCCAAAGTACATGTGAACGCCGTCTTTCTTGCTTTTTTTATTGAGTTAATTTAGTGTTTTTTTGAAATTGTAGGGATTCTCTGCAAAAAGTGTATAAATATTTCAAAAATATATTAAAAAAACTAATAAAAGACATCGTATTTAGTGAAACCTTTGTACTTTCTGGGGGAGCCTGGGGTCCCACAGAGATAACTTTTTGAACCAATGGTTTATGGTATCTCACGAGGCAATGTACTTGGCAGACCAATAGGAAGCCTAAAAACTGGAAAGAAACAATGCCTCCCATAAAAAGCCAAAAAGATCACAAAGAAAGAAAAATGAGAACTAAATGACGATAAACAAATGATTAAAAGAAGACACTTATTGCGATCACTTTGAAATAGTGCTTCGAACTGTCTGATCTTGATAACAATAACCATTTGCTACCAGTAAACGGCTTCTTTATTCATAATTTTTTGTTGTTGCCTGATCCGATTTTTTATTGGTACACACATATTGAGACTGAGGCTGGCTTTTGATGCAAAAGCATCAGTAGTACCTATGACCGTCATTTATTAACCAACTGGCAGGCTGACGTAACGAAACACTCCAAGCTTATTGTTTCTTCACTTTCCTTCTATATAGGCCGGGAAGTGCAAAGGAAGGAACTAGTGTTAATGTTTTGATAGGTTATTTAGAAAAGTACTGACGGGTTGTTCTCATTCAACAGCCTTCAAAGATTGCAAATGCATCGAAGTCGGACTTTCTGGCTTGAGAAATTATAAATGTCTTCGTTGTTGCTCCAAATATTATATTATTTTGAACCCCAACCATAAGTGAATATCTAAGCAAGAAAAAAAAACTATACGAGAAATTGTAGTCAGAATTTGGCTCTGGAGTTTACTTTATTTCCTCCCGTAGTCACAAAAGGCCTTACTTAGTTCAGAGCAGTTAACTTTTCACTTTTCGTCTATTCTGCTGCGTTGAACCAAACAAATATAAAAAAATTAACGATCCTCCAACAGTGATTTGAAACCACGACCAATTGATCAGCACATGGCCCTCTCGCGGACTGAGCCGAACTGACAAGTCGGATACATCTATAAAAATTCACATTGGAAATACACAATGACTTATTCAATTCTAATAGATGTATACATACATTTTTACTAACAAAATACATAATTTCTTAAAGAATATTTCGTTTATCATACATACAATACCACCTTTTTAGTAATTATCTCCTGTTACCACAGAAGTTAGAATAAAGATTGACCCTGTGGGACCCAGGCTTCTTACATTATGTAATTGAATACAAATGTGGGCATCCGAGTAAATATTGACAGCTGTTTATTTGCTTTTAACAACGGCACAATCTGTTTTTATTTCATTATTCATCATTTCCAACAAAACAAAGCGAGAACTCTGGTTTCTTTGCTTGTCAAAATGGCGCCACAATCCCCGAGAGGGTCTGGCGATTGATGTAGTGCTAATTAACATCAAGAAGAAATTTTTAACCCAGGTTCTTTTGTCTAATAAAAAAATGCTTTAACTAATTGTTACTTGTGAAATAATTTGTTATATATATTTGAATTTCTATGAGATAGTTTTTTTATAAATTAATCCATTTATCAATTTACACACAAACACGAATACAAAACACACACACACACACACACACACACACAAACAAATATATATGTATATGAGATCCTAGATAAATATCCTCACTAATAAGTTTAACATTATTCAAGATCCTACTATACGGGGAAGAATCAGTCATATGGTTACACGTTCTGCCATGTAGCAGAGGAAATGTTTGATATATATCTAAGTATGTTTGTGTTTGTGTGTATGTGTGTGTGATTTTTTTTGGAAATGATAAACAAAAGCATCTTTGTTTTTGCCAATATATATATATATATATATATATATATATATATATATATATATATATATATATATATATATATATATCAGAGAGCAAAATGCATTCGGTGAAAATATCTACACGTGTATGCAGGGGTTTCAAGTGGTTTTCACATTGTCTCACATACATAAGACACTCAATAGTTTACTATTTCAAAGCTGGTTATCAAGTAAATAAATGTTTGCATCTTTTTTTCTATGGTTTCCTTGATGTTTACAATAGAATAACAAAGCTCTCTCTCGAAATAGCGTTTTTGCCAGATTACTTTTTTGGTTATGTTATTGGTTTGTTGTTATTGATAAGTACGAAAAAAAAATAGGTCTGAATGGTTACTCAATAGAAACCAGCAAGTGACCAATGTCTTTTGGTAGCATGTTGTGAAGGCCATCAATCGAAGGTTTGGAAAAAGTCAATCAATTAATAAGTATTTTCTGTCATATTTTGTTGAGCAGTGGTCCTTAAAAATGTCTGAATATTTGCAAGAACGGGCGAATATAAAGTAAGAGATCAATCCAGTAAAAAAAATTACATTGCAAAATGATACCTTCACTGAGAACTTTTGGGGGAGAATTTGAACGAAAAAAAGGAAAAGAAAAAGGAACAACAAAAAACAAAGCAAAAACAAAACGAAAATACATCCATTGAAATTTTAGATATATATCTAAAAATTCAACCTGCTAGCTTCACTGGGGAAATAGACTCATAGCCAGTCAGCCGATCAGTACCAAAACTGCAGGAACCAATGTCGAATGTTTTGATGGCCGTTCGGATAGAGTGAAAACAAAATGATGATTATCGTCATATTGCCCACTTTCAAATCAAGAATTGTGCAATGTTAGTGATGCACAAAGGTCAACTCAAAGATATAGAAGAAATCGAAGTACAATGCAAAGAAGAACTGAAGCAAATATATAGGCGATAATCAGTAACATGACTTGTACTTCTCGGAATGTATTGAAACATGCCCATATGGTCATAACAATTTTTCATTACACCTGCTTTTCTCTCAAACTCTTTTTCTCCACCTTTCGATTGTCATTTTCATCAACATCATTTCGGATCACCTCACACCCACAAGACACACAACCACATCTATATATATATATATATATATATATATATATATATATATATATATACCCAGTTATGGATTTACAGTTTGAATAGTGTTTCACAAAGAACATATTTTGATTCGTAACCAGGTGTATTTATGTCCGATTATATCTGATATCTAATATTGTCTTTATTTCTTTCTACCCTTCTCTCTCTCTCTCTCTCCGTCTCTCTGTATCTGTTCCTGTCTGTCTGTCTGTCTTTCTCTTTCTCTCTCTCTCTCTATCTCTCTCTCTCTCTCTTCATGTGTGCATGTCAGAGTATCAGATAAAATACGAAAGTACAAAGACTTATTTTGTTTTTTAGGAAAACATGTCTGCTGTCTTTTTTATTGTATTGTATAATCTCCAGCATAAGACTCTTTTTGATAAAAAAAGCTTCTTAAACCTTGCATTCTACACACAAAGGCAAACGTTGGTACGCACACACACATGTACGCACACACACGTTTATATATATATATATATATATATATATATATATATATATATATATATATATATACGTATACGTATGTCCTTTAATTTTCTTATCTACTCTCCGTCTTATCCTAGATAATCTATTTAGTTGTATAGCAACAAGCGGCTGTGGGTCTCCGGCTTTGAAAATCCTGCTTGCTTACCGGACAGTATTTTGAAGCCCTAGATACAGATATCTCATTGTACCTGTTTCCGAATCTCTCAAGCAGGCGGACAACTCAATTCCAACCAGACGCATATACATACTGACATATTTATGTCCTTAAAAGAAATAGAATCACCTAAACGTCAATATTCTAGAAAATACACCTAGGCCAAATGTGTGCTCACCTACGTGGTCCAATCCACTGATGAGTTATACCAAACATTTAAAAAATGGTAACCAATGCCTCTCTGGTAAGCATCCTCCAAAGCTAAAGGGTTTTGGCCAAATCACGTTGGATGCACCAATTCTGGTAAGATCACCAAAGGTAGCTAATGCTGCAAGCAGAAGAAAGCTTTGACAGACCAAGGAAGCCGGAAGTGGGTCTTTCCTTTTTCATCCAGTCGCCTCATATAAAGCCCAGGAGTCACTCTACGTATACAGCTGAAGTAATTTCAGGTCCACAATATATTTATTGATCCTTGATTTGGAAAGATGGATATAATATCCAGTAGGGAAGCTATGTAGGGAATATTTGATCCTCATAACAGCTGTCCGCGTAAAGAATCTGTTTTGAGTGAATATTGCAACGCCTACATGAAATGGTCAAGGACTGGCCGTTAACAGCCACCTGCATTTATTTCCCAGAAAATCCTTTGAGCCAGTCCTTGTCAAAAGCCTTAGTGATACCAATGGCGATAGCACGTGCAACGAAGCTGCAATCCAGTGTTCCACTGATTCCGTGGGTGATACTTGTCGGCAAATTTGTGATAGATCAAAGGTGAATCAAGACATACCTATTGATGACGAACTCGAAGTCCTTACTAATGATGCCCAGAGGGCTAGTAGATGGATATTGAGGGGGGGGGGATAGAAGTTCACCAGTGTTTTTAAATACAGGGGAAAAGGAGACAGCTTCCAAACATGGAAAAAACCTCTCCCTAAGACAACAGTTAAACAACTTTACTCACTAATCACTACAATTTCATTAGGTCCCGTAGTCTTACCTGACTCAAGACTGAAGATGGGACTGTAAACCTGCTCAGCTTACAGTTCCAAGTTGGTAACAGAATGATCAGTATGACATGGAAAGTTGGTGACCGAGGTCGTTCAGATTTCAGAGTTCAGTTAGAAGTAAAGTTTATAGCAAAAATCTTGACATCTTCTGAAGATGTTGAGACACTCTCAGGTCCATTTATAATGATTGGAATAGATAATTGCCCTTGATTCAGAACTTTGTTGGTAATCCTCCAAAAACACACTGGATCCAAGCCTTTCCTGATCGAATTTAGCATAAACTGATTCACATAATTGGTTCTTAGCATTCCTTAAAAACGGGTGGCAAATTTTTCTTTTCAGATTTAAAAGTAGTAAGAGTTTTTCTATCCTATTCTTTTAGTAGAGATGGTAAAAATCTTTACGGTGGACTATGGCTGCAGCACAGTCTGGGGTAAACCATTGTTGACGATTGGGCTTTTGCTGATATTTTCTGTGTGGGGTGAAGTTTACAATGCTAGCTAATATCGAGACTGAGATGAAAGAAGCAACTTTGAAAGCTCGGTATTATCCATTCCCCTTGCGTACCCAAACCCGAACCAACCCAATAAGATTATAAGTGATGAATGATAATTGTAGAGAGTTATTGGTAGTCTTAGTCCTACTGTTCTTTTTCATTATCTTTAATTGGCACTTCTCCGTATTTATCAAACTTATCTACATACAGCACAAAGTCAAGTAGATGAAGATAGGAGTAAAATGGTTGTATCACGTCAATCTGTCAGGAGAGGTGGGGCTGTTGATTGCCTGGAAAATCAGTAATCAAAATCCCGGTTTTGGTCAAGGTCTCAAAGGGCTAATAAAAAAAAAACGCTTCTTAACATAGCCAGAAAAGGAGTAAAAGTTTCTACCAAAGTAATTGATGAATTGTATTGGTCCTTCATATGTTAAAAAAAAAAGACCATAACAGAAAATTACCAATATCTAGATTTCGCAACATGTAATATCAAAAATATGTAACCCATGTAACAAGACGATCGAATATTTCCCTTCAAAAACAATCGCTATTTGCCCAAGGTAAGAAATATCTAGAAATCCATGGCTAACGATTGAATTATAAGTTATGCTTGCATACCATGCAGATAAAAAGGAAAATGAAAAATAAAGAGGAATTCATATTTCTGATGTGTTCTCGGTATTGGCATATTCAAAGGGGCTCTGAAAGAAATTAGTCTCAGCATGAAGGGAATATTATGATGATATTTATTATGTTGAAGTTTGAATAACCAAAAACCGTCTCTAGCGCTCTTGAAAGAAAGAGAGACTGCATCATCCCCTGGCTTTTTATTTTATTTTTCCTTCTTCTATATTTGTTTTTTTTTCTGCAATTTCTTTTATTTCATTGTCTTTTTACATTTCCATTCTCTTCAAGATTTTTTTCCTTCTCTCTTTTGTGTCACTTTCTTCCTTGATTTCTATTATCAATTTTTCAACATTCTTATTCAGTCATTTTTCTTCCTTTCCACTCTCTGTACCTCTTTCCTTCACATATCTTGATTAATTTCATTTTTTTAATCATTTGTTATTTTCTTTCTGGGGTTTTCTCATTTTTTCTCTCTCTTACTCTTTCTTTTCCATTTACCTGAATCTGTTTTTTCTACGTCTTTGTTTTCTTCTCTTCAATTTTGTCGTATTTTCCTTCTTTTTCATTCACCTTCCATCTTTCCAATTAATTCTTTTTTTTCCCTTTTTTTTTCATATTCAAGATCCCTATATTTCTTTACATATATTGCATCCTAATCTTTTTCTTTATATAGTTCGAATCCTCTCTCCTTATTTCAGCGGTTGTCTCCATTGATTTATCCTTTTACGTCAAAGCTACTTATTTCTGCGTATATCCCAACACCATATATCACAGAATGTTCCTTCTTACTACTTGTAAATCAATCCAAGCATATTTCGATCCATCTATCTATCTATCTATCTATCTATCTATCTATCTTAGTCCGTTCATATCTATCCTATTCCGTTCATGATTTATGTATGTATGTATGTATGCATATATATATATATATATATATATATATATATATATATATGTATGTATGCATGTATGCATGCATGCATGTATCTCTCAATATATCTATCTATCTATCTATCTATCAATCTATCTATCTACCCCTTTCTGTTCGTAATCTCCCCATCCATCCATCCATCTATCTATCTATCTATCTATCTATCTATCTATCTATCTATCTATCTATCTATCTATCTATCTATCTATCTATCTACCCCCTTCTGTTGGTAATATCCCCATCCATCCATCCATCTATCCATCTATCTATCTATCTATCTATCTATCGCAAAACCTCATCGTTTGTATTGAACAATCACAGATAATTAGCTTCACTAGATTACTCCCAACTGCTTTTTCTTTCCTAATTACCATTTTACCATTCTACGAACACTCCAAACATCCAACCTTGGCCTATATCATTGTACTGTCAAAGAGGAAACTTTCACCGTTATTCGTCAACACACTTCAAATAATTGAGAGAGACGCAGTATGGGAGCTTGCACTAACAAAGTCCATTAAGGGCGGTTTCTCAGATGATTAAGGAACTCTGAGGGCAAGATAAAAAAGAAAAAAAAAAGAAAGATAGGCTGGGAGTGGAGGTAACTGTAGTAATTGTATTTGTTGCCACTGGAAATGATCACAGAAGAACAAATCAATGAACGGTACACATATTTTGCAAGTTATGTCAATAAAAAAAGCCCTCAATCATTTTGGGTTTCTGTCTTTACTATAATATCCCCGTTACAGAATCAATAGTATAATACAAAAACAGACAGATGAAATAGAGTCGGATATTCCTCTATTTATTTATCATCTAAATAGCAAGCTATCCTCCTCAAAGCCTCCCCCTGCCTTAATAATGGAACATCACTGAAGTGACTACTCCACGGCATAGGCCCGGGAAAAATCTATGAGGATTCTGGGATGCCGAGTCCGTGTTCAAGTTTGACTGCAGGAATTCCCAGAGGGATGTCGGAATCCATCCACCTTAAGCAGACCTCACACCCACGTTTGGAATCAGAGTTGTCTGTCTCTTAGACTGGTTGCCAACAATGGCTAGAGAGCAAAGTCCAACCCGCTTTATACCAAGAAACAATGTCCAAGGATGACGCATGTAGCTGTCGATAATCCAGTGACTCATAACAATCAACCCGCTGATGGCAATTAGCTGCAGACAGTTAATGGAGAACCCTTTTTCTCGGTTATTCAAAATAGTATGGCTAACATTGGATTGTTTGCTGTAACAGCAGGATAGGAATAGTATTTCAGCTATCTTGTTCAAGCAATATCAGTACAAAAATATGAGCAGAGCATTCATTACAGCCCAACAACCATACACATAATTGACGCAGGCAAGAATCCATCCTAGGCGACCAGGATACGCAGACACGATTATTTGACGGCGAATACAACTTGATGACATAACAATATATCTACGATAAAGTCCTAATGTATCAACATTCTAATTTATTTGTCATGATCAGCTGTCAACCACATTAAATAACAATCAACGCACGCGGAAACAAAAACACGTTAATGTTTAAATTAGAAACATCAAAAATGTTAATAAAACCAATCTAAAAGAATCATGAAAACAACCCCACCAGATTACTCTTATTTTGTGATCAAATAAATCTAGCAGAAAAGCTAATCATAACAAAACGTATAATTAACCAACATCACGTATTTTCAAAGTCATTATTTTGTTGACGTATTCAATGTTTATAATTGGACGTGTTGTGCAAAAGGAGAGAAACTGTCATTATATTAGTTATTTGTCCGGAATTGCAAGCGCCATTATTCGTCGTTGTTGTAGAGAAGGGGCGGAGCACTCTGTAAGGCTGAGGAGAATTGGGGATAGGTTAAAGAAAAAAAAAATGATATAAAAGATATCAGCAAATTGAAAATAAAAAAAAATTCTTGTTTATTTTGAAGCATAGTGTTTGTCTGTTGTTCTGAAATACAATTGGATCTTGAGATGTCAACATTTATTCGATGAAGCATTGGGATTATTTTTAACTAGTTTTTCTCTGATATTATGTTCGTTGCTTGTTTACATGTAATGCTATTATTATTATTATTATTATTATTATTATTATTATTATTATCATTATTAGAAGTAGTAGTAGTAGTAGTAGTAGAAGTAGTAGTTGTTGTTATTGTTGTAGTAGTAGTGTAGAGTGAATGATTTTAAGTAATTCAAATTTTTCAAGTTTTTTTCCACCATGTTCTTGTTGTTTGTACACTTAGTCATAGTATTGGTAGTAGAGGATGTAATAGTCAAAAGTTGTTTGAATTTTTACAATAAAGCATTGATGTTATTAATAATTTTTTAGTGGACGTTTTTTTTTTCATCTTATTTTTGCTGATTCCACACCTAGCGGTAGTACTAGACTGTCATGAAATAACGCATCACCATCGCAATTCTGGGGGCAGCGAATATTCAGAATTTTCCCCTATATAGATTATTGGTAATGTCTTTTTCATTTCATACCATTTCGATCTACGAAATGTTTTTGCTTTTTTTTTTACAGGAAAGGATTGATTCGGATAGCGGGGAAGCCTGTATCAGTGGATAATCCCGCCGGATAGACTGGATTCCTTCTAATCACCCGGATTTTCTCAGTTCGAGTTGACATACTCTATATGCAACTATATACTGAGGTTTCAGAACAAATAATCAATAACAATTCAATAGTTACTTCTATTAGACTTATTGAATTCAAGCAGCTATAAGCTTTTATTGGCTAAATTAGAAAAAACCCAGATATAGCCAAAATATTGCTAATTTGTCAATTCTGATCACATTTACCCCTTTATCTCTTTTTTGTTTTTCACTCATTGAAGTTATTTTTCCCCCATTCCTTCATTAAAATACATACCCAGTCTGCTGGTCAGCTGGTCAGGCGAATCTTTTTATTTTCATTTTTGCTCTCCTAATGAAGTACGTTACAAGTGTGACTTTTTTATTAAAAGTTAGCACTTACAAACTTTGATCATTGTGGCGATGTAAAATCAAATGCAAAATGCACGCTTGCAGATGACTCAACGGTTGGCCAAAACACAAAACTGCATGCACCAACACGATCTTATGCATACATGCAATATACACAAATGTTGTTGCAATATGATAAAACAAGAAATCTAAGAACTGAACGTGTTTGGGAAGTTGAAAAAAAAGAAAGATAGTCTAATCATGACAAATGCTGTTTCTTCCTTTCTGGGTGGCCTGAGCACATGTTGTGATTTTTTGAACAAATTGGACGCTTAGCCTTCAGAAGATTTCTCCCTGGCGTTTGTAGAAAAAGCTACAGTTTGTTTTTGGTCTTTGTTTTGTGAGTTTTATTTTTTTTTGTTCACGTGCTCAGACCCCCCCCCCAAAGAAAACAACGACAAAATGAGAAATGCAAACAAACAATAAACTATATTATGCAAGGAGGGTCCAATTTTTTGAATTTTTTTTTTAAAAGAACAAAACTTGCGTGAGGCTATAGATTTTTTTTTTATTTGATCGTCAGGGGAGTTTTTCGACCTCTCTCGAGATCTCATGGCGTCTGCCAGGAATCGTGAAAAAAAAGGTAGGGTCACATCGGCTAACGAATATGCCGGAACTACTTTAAGTGCAGTACAAGAATGAAGGAAAAAATTCCAACCTGGTGAGGGGGAGAATACGGAGTAGAAAAAAAAATAAAAAAAAGTGAAGAAGAATAAAGGGGGAGGAAATGAGAAGAAGAAGAAGAAGAAGAAGAAGAAGAAGAAGAAGAAGAAGAAGAAGAAGAAGAAGAAGAAGAAGAAGAAGAAGAAGAAGAAGAAGAAAAAGAAGAAGAAGAAGAAGAAGAAGAAGAAGAAGAAGAAGAAGAAGAAGAAGAAGAAGAAGAAGAAGAAGAAGAAATCGGTCTAAATGTTTTTTTAAAGCAGTCGTTAATGTAAGATAGATGAGGCTAAAAAAGAAAAAGATACAGTTGGGGTGTTCACAGCAGAAAGGAGAAAAGAAGAAAAGAAAAAATGAGATATAAAATCGAGAAAGAAGGATGAAGGATAATGAAGAATATTTATCGTTCCCATAAGAATGAAATACAAGTATTTACAAAAGTATAGTGCTGATTTCTTCATGGCTACACTCGTAGCAATGGGGATTCTCTTACCTACTTGAATTAGCTTACATGATACCAGTAACAAAGAATCATACCTAGTTCACCTACCGTTGGAGGTAAATCCATGCCTCTCTCAAAGGTATCAGCGCAAAGAGAACATAGACCACTTCAACTAGAATTTGAACACGGCCCAGTCTACTAGTGAACAGTGCAGATTGGAAATGACTTCAGACTGACGGTCTGGGTGGTTGCAATGGAAAGCAACAAAAATTAAGAAAAACTAGTCAAAAACTAAAAATGTTTTACAATACCTTAGCTAAGGATAAATTTCGAGATAATACTTAACATGGAAACTGACAAATAAATTGGCCCTGAAATTGAGAGCCATGCAATGTGCACTTGAGAGAACCATTCTTTGTCTAATATGGAGAGATCATAAGACAGCACAGTATATTAAAGAAAAGACAGGAGTTCTACACATCATAGAAACTGTAGTGAAACTCAAATGGCAGTGGTCTGGACATGTTGCAATAATGGCAGATAATTGCTGGACATCACGATTCATAACGTAGCAGCCCAGAGATCAAGTGAGGTTGTAGCCGACGGAATGTGAGATGGCCTGATGAGCTAAATACACTCAGAAAGTACTGGCCCTGCGATGTGCATCATAGAGAGGTCTGGCAAATCTTGGGGAAGGTCTTTGTTTAACAATTGACACTAACTGACCGATGATGATGATGATGATGATGATGATGATGATGATGATGATGATGATGATGGTGGTGGTGGTGGTGATGATGATAATGATGATGGTTCTTTCAGATGGAAGGACGTTTAATTTCAAGAGCTTTGAAAGGAATAGGATTCTCCACGGAGGGCTTTTAAAGATGCAGATTCCAGGATTATCTTAGACTTCATAAACCAACAAAGAGTTTCCAAGAATTGTCAGTAATTCAATCTTGTTCCCTAAACCCTGTCCTCCAGGATATGTTTTATTCAACCCCCATTTTTGTCTAGAATGTTGGTGATTGAACGCATCAATCGAGTTTGTTAGCCTTGCTCGTGAACCATCGCTCTACGATCGGTGCTCAAATTCTTATTTGATATCAATTCAGGGTTTGTTCACAGAGGTAATTACAAGATTAGATTATTGGCATTCCCATCATCCCATCAAAATCGATTTTCTCCCTCTTATTCATAGCTGCAGAAAATTACAAGGTTTGATCAATAAGTCCATATCTCAACATAAAGCCATTCAGTGAATTCTGACCCGAATCTTGTTTGCCAATAAATCTTAAACGGCGTAAAGGCACAATCAATAACGAACTGAATCAACCCCCCAAACTCTTTTAAGATTTCCAAATGATTGTGCAAGTACATGTCTCGGGAATATACCATGGTTATCTGTTTGTATTATTGTGAGGGCTATCAATATGTCTGACTGTTTGTCTGTCATATTAAAGAAAAAACGATTAAGCATAGGAGCAGTCTAACCAAATTCGGTATGCATACATAAATGGCTCGGAAAAAAGGTTTGAAAGTGAAAAGCTTCCGAGAAAAAAACAAATATTTCAATGTTTTAGATGAGAGGAATTCTATTTACAATGTAATGCTAAACTCAACCTTTTTACTTTACGTTTGTATATTCAATGAGTTTTTCAGTCAATTTAACTTTTCTTATTGTTTGTGCTGTTAACTCAACGTTTCGGTCAATTTCTACGGTCTTCTTAAGGTTGTAATATCCAAATTTGGTGGTTGTAAATCGTAGCCGTTGAATGAAACGACCAAAACGTACTATCAACAATACAAAAAACAAGAAGGAATTCAATCGACCGAAAATTTTTTCGAATGTATACACTTATATTGAATGTAAAATAAGAGGTCAAATTCAGCATTATATTGTAATCTGCTGTATCGTCAGGTAAAAAAAAAAAAAAAACTCGTTAGATGTTAATGACCTTTTTCAAAACAATAGACGTACATAAATACACGTATTGTTTTTATTTTATATGTTTGAGTATAATTCTGTAATGAGTGAAGTGGAATTTTCCATCCTTTAAGGAGTTGAAAGGAATCATCACTAAATGAACATCAATTAAAAGTTTGGGACCGACAAAACTATGCCCAATATTCCTTGGATGCCACACTGTGAACTTCCGGTTAGATGACCAGCTGGTTTGTTTCTACTTTAGTGACTTCAACCCTCACTAAGTTCGAACTATCATTGCTCTCTTTCTGTAAATATTTCTTGGATGCATTGTTGTCGAAAACACTTCACTTAGCGCACTGAAATCCATGACTGTTAATACTGAAGTAACTTCGACATCGTCGCTGTTTACATCGTATTACTCAATACTTATACTGGGGGATCCGATTGGGATCGAACCCACGGAAAACGGACAGCAAAATTAGCTCGCTATTGTTAAGCTTTACTAAACTGTCTCCCCAGATGATCTACAAATGGAAGTTATAGAATAATGCAAAATGTCTACTGCATGGATATAGAATCACTAATTTTGGTTGTTGTGATTTCTCACTTCCTATTTTCATGTTGAATGGTAAAGATCTTGTTCACATCCACGGCACTCACTAAGTATCCCAGTATTACAGTTCCGTTGCAGTGAATATTCCTGGGGTGTATTGCCGTGCAATAGTGGTGGGAAAGCTAATCTCACATGGCCCTCAAAATGAGAACCAGGAAATTTGCACAAAAACATGCTTCAACATCACATGGAGAAAATACAAGACTGCACATTGAACCGAAAAACATACAGGGGTCAGACATAAAAAAAATTAGAAAACTCAAATGGTAATGGGCTGGTCATGTTACAAGAATATCGGACAACTGCTGGAGATAACGACGCACAACGTGGATCCCAGGGATCATATGCAAAACTGTGGCCGGCAAATAATACGACGATGTGACTAACTAGACAATTTCAGAAAATACTTGGACTGCGACGGCAAATCTCGGGAAAGGTCTATGTTTGACTGCAGACACTGCTTCTGCTGATAATGATGGTGGCGATTAAGATTGGTCTTTTGTAAAGCCTCAAGAGTTCTTTCTTTCAGCAATACTGATTTTAGCTTATCATAATCACAGTGAAATATCATGGAATAGTTATTCTTATCAAAATTGCTCAGTCCTAATCATGCCATCCAAAGTGATAACGATGAGTGGTTTCCTCTATGTACGGTTTTTAGTTTGACATTGGGGCAAATTGAATCATTTGTTTTAATTTCTATTTCTACCACTTGATCGAACCGTTTTTAGCTCTATTCTAAGCAAAGTACATTCAGCCATTTCTCTATGAACTTGGAGTCATATGTATTGTAAGCTCGAGGAATCTTGCATTAAAAATGTCTTTTTTACCCTGATAAGTAGTATTTTCACTTTGACAAACGAGTGCCTAGTTCATGCTGCGTTATGCGTGATGATTGATGATTATGATTTCTGAAATCATAGTCTGTGTTTTTGAGTCGCAATAAGCAATAAAATATACTATATTTCAAGCATTTTCTTAGAATGGAATGTGAAGAAAACCATGTGTGCGGGGCTGGTTGTCACACTGTAAGCTGGGATACTTGCTGTAATTGTATGCAAATCTGAGAAAAGAAAAATAAAGATCCTGAAAAATAACAAAACAAACTTCAAACAAGTCATTGATTTCGTCATCTATATTGTTCTTTTTTTCCATCTTCTACCTTATTACAATTCAGAACACAGGTCCACTGACTTATTATTCCACTTGTCCCACCAGGTGGTCATTCTATTCTGAAAATCCTACTTTTTGCTCAAATACATTCTTCTGTCTGCTTTGAACTTTTATATTTTTCAATTATACCAATGTATTGATGACATCTGTATCTACAAGCAAAACAACTAACTTTCACAATCAGATTGTACCAACTATCCTCACTGGTAGGTATGTCTGTATATTTTTTACTGAATATTTAAAAGATGGTATAATAAACTTGGCGAATGTTCCAGATTTGAAGGGCCCATTCAAAGGAAGTCTCTTTTCAATAGTGACTTTTAGTCATATTTTGATTATATATAATTGAATTTTATATCCTGATATCCTTTTTCAATGTAAACCTTTGGTAATTGTTATCTGAAATACTATCCCTGAAGTGATCTGAATGAGCGGTGTCCTTTGTATTGCACTAAGGTGTAAATATGCCTACTCACACAGAAATTCGAATTTCGTCTCTAAGACTCGATTTTCAAAAATAGATACAATGCAGCGAGTTCATAAAGCAATGGCTCTCAAATAATCAATAATTTGATGAGTGTTCGAATGAGTGTACTGCTATATAAACCTTTGCATATGAACTTCAGCAAGACGGAGATTATGTGCAACAATCACATGAAGAACACTAAGATCGAAATAGAAGACACAAAACTGGGGAAAGTAGACCATTACATCTACTTAGGACAGTGAATATCCATCAGATCCGCAGAAAAAGAAAGAATCAAGCAAAGAATCACACTAGGATGGCAAGTTTTTGGCAGAGCAAGCTCAATCTTCAAAAACCAAAAGATCCAATATATCCTAAAAAGAAAGGTATACAACCATTGCATCCTCCCGATAGTCACTGATAGAGCTGAAATATGGTACTGTATCAAGAGACAGATCCGCAAATTAAGAACTATGCAACGTGCACATGGAAGAATTATGCTCAACCTCACATGGAGAGACCACAAAATAGCACAATGCACCCGGGAGAGGACAAGAGTGAAAGATTCGATTTGAAAAACTCAAATTGCAATGGGCTTGCCATGTCGTGAGAATGGCAGACAACTGATGGATATCACGATTCAAGACATGAATCCCGAGAGATCACAAGCACAATCGAGGCTTACAGAGTACTAGAAAGAGAGACAAGTTAGACTAATTCAGAGAGTAGTGGCTCAGCGTCGCCCACGATGGAGAAGTGGGATGAATCCTGGAGAAAGTCTATGTCCAACGCCGGACGTTAAGAGACTGATGATGACGATGATGATCCACAGGAAAGTTTTTCATTACTGCTCTAAACTTTAATGTTGTAAGGAGGCAGGATGATAATCAAACAGTAGATGTATTCATATTCCAAAAGAGTTGAACGTGCTGCTGTAGTCAAATACATTTTTTAGTGTGGCGTCAAGCAATAAAGTTTCGGGACTGTTGTTTTAAAGTGTTCCTGGGCAAACAGAAGAAGCTCCAGGGAATTGATTTTGTGAATATTGCAGTGGAGCAGCATTAAGGCAGTCAATCATGCTGAAGTGCAATCGGTTCTATACGACACTCTAAACGGGAGACAGACAATTTATAATCACTGAAATGGCAGCCATTTCCCGGAGCGCTAAAACTTCGCGATACATCATTGTCAGCATATCGTCTGCTGCTGTTACGGAATTACTGGAATAATTTCTCTGAAGATTTCCAGGCCACGAAGGAGGCACATAATTGATAGTTTTGTTGACATAACTAAATTAGAAGACAGAGAGTTGACAAGAAAAATAAAGCCTTTCAAAATCACCTAGAGATTTATCTATCTGTCCTATGTTCATATCTATCCTCTACGTGTATGTGTACGCTTTTACATGAATGATATCAACAGAAAAAATACAAATGTGAGTACCAAGCATGAATATACAGTTAAGTGTATATGTGTGCATGAATCACTTCGATGTACAGTAAATCTATATTAAAGATATACGCTCGAGCGTATGCTCAACTATGTCAGTGTGTATACATTGAATGCTATAGATATCCAATATTAGTGCAAAAATCAAATATCAATATGGGCAAATATTTTCTGTCTGTCTCTGTCTGTTTGACTATCCCTCACTCTCCACAAACACACACACACACACAAACATATATAGTTTAGAAAGTTTTACAGTTTTTAATATTAAATATTGAAAACTTTTTGAAAAATATTTCTTTTTTTTGTGTCACTTCAGTCACTTATTTCCCAATATCTGTCAATGCAATTTATGTAATTTTCTTCAGTGTTTTTTCCTCTTGTTATATATATATAATTTGTTATTATTGCATAATGTACCGTTTTTTTCTCTTCTTTGAATCATCAGTTGTTCACCATATATCTGTGTCAGAGGTTTTAAAAACAAAACGGTCAGATTAACATGACACCCTGGTAGTGTTGATCAAACACCAATTCCCTCTCTTACTATCCAGCTCATTCATACATGTAATTTATAATTATATGGAGAGAGAGAGAGAGAGAGAGAGAGAGAGAGAGAGAGAGAGAGAGAGAGAGAGAGAGAGAGAATGATAGTATTGAGCAAAAACGAGAAAACGAAGGAAGAGAGACGGATAACACTTGACTTTCATTTTTGAAATAATACTTTCACTCACGCATACCTCTGTTTAGTTCGCAAAAGCATGACAAATTATCATGGGAAAATATGAAAACAAAAAATCAATATTTGAATCCATGAACTCGATTTGATCGATATGCTCGATTATGAAATTTCAATCCTTTCAGTTCTAAATCTTCTTGTTCAACAAATCGATTTTATCAGTGACAGAACAGCGAATCATACATCTTAAAGTGTCTAATAGGCGACTAATCTTACCAGAAAAAATGCCTAATCTCTTGTCAAACTGTTACAATGCTTTCAATTGATCGCCCGTTAATATTCCTTATAAGAATGTACAAAAAACCCCCAGAAAGATGGTGGTATAACGGTGAGTGCAAAAAGTATCCGATACTTTTTTTCTTGCAATGTATCGGATATTTTTTGCATTTGTTGTATTTTAAAGAATGACATTAATACTAGAAAATGGTTCTATTTGTCATGGGTTGCCCCAAATCTCCAAATTTTTTCTTTCCTTGGAAAGGTCAAGATCAGGTCTCACCAAATCCTTTAGACTATCGACCATTCTATGGAATTCTTGATCCCTCATAGACCCTCAATCCAGCCAGAGCTGTTAAAAGATATCCATCAAAAATACCATTACCACGCCCTAAAGCGTTCCAAGCCTCCCAAACCTACAAAATCAATCGTATAGAGATATACAGTTGATTTTTTATTCAGTGCATCATATTTGCTTGGAGGAAAATACAAAAGGAATATCTTTTTTAATTATAGACTTGCTTCCTCCGCCTTTTTAGGCATATACCATTTTTTTCTTTTGTTTTATTACCTAGATTTAAAAGAAAATCATTAAATATAAGAATGACGTCTTTTAGGCCCCCAAAGTTCAAAAGACCCCTCCGGGTATTTATTGATTCCCTTCGACATCCGGGTATTTATCGACCTCTTGGAAAGTTCCATCGATCCCAGAAATCGATATCAACTCCTTTGGTGACCCAGGCTTGGATATTTTCCCTGATAGAAACCAACAACCAAAACTGTCATTAAAATAGTCAAAATAAGTTTCTCTGGTTTTCGAATTTGTGTGAATGGCTGGCCTTATATCATGCATACGAACAGAGCCGAAGGAGCTTTAGGACAGAAATTTTCTACATTTACTTCCTTTTTTTTGTCTAAAGAAACAGTTTTTTTAAGACTTGCTTGAATAAGGTTTTAGTAGAGAGTTCAATATGCGATGAAAGTTTATGCAAAATGGATCTTATTTTTGGCCCAACAGCATCAAGGTTTTATTTTTGAAAATTCAGACGTTTTAGTTATGACTCCCCAAGAAAAAGCCGAATAAATAACTCATTCACTGATCGCCCCTTTTCAAATTGTTATTCGATCTTCATTGGTGATATGACAGTTCCAATGGGGTGATCAACCAGATAGGTATTTTTCTCTGTTTCATCTCCTAGAAAGGGGACTTCCGGTATTTGATATTCTTTTCCTCTCTTACATGAAAGCAACATCAAGTGTCTCAGTCTTGATCTTATGATCTATATGCCAACAGTCCAAAGGAATCCGTATATTTTTTCTTTACTCGCCAACTTTCATCGACTATTAAGCTCGATGTCGAGTCACTTTCTCTGCATTGAATTGATAGCATAATTTCCAAATAAAGAAATGAGAGATAATACATTATAATCAGCATTTTCTGATATATCGAGAACATGTTTCTATTCACTTCTGAACCTTAATCAAGAAAAAAATTCTCCTTTTCTTTCAGAGATCTAAAAGAGAGAGAGAGAGAGAGAGATAAAGAGAGCGAGAGAGGGGGAGAGAGAGAGAGGGAGAGAGAGAGTGAGATACTTCTGTTTATATCGTATTCTGCAATGTATGTTTGGAAATATTTTTTCTCAGTAATTATTACTTTGATATGAAAATACATCACATGTGTAAAGTAAACGTGAGTGTTGGTAGTCTATCAAATGAATCTGAGTATAAATATGTGTAATGAGTTTTTTTTTTTATTGTCTGTTACCATTGTTGAACTAATTCATTTATTTCTCCTTTTTCCGATCAATAATTTTATTCTGCTTGCCCAGGAGAGACCTGATCGCGTAACGAAATTAAATTTCGCCATCTGACTGTTTGAATTCTCGATTGCTAATAAATTAATAAATTTGATTTTATTAAAATTCTAATGAATTTCACATTTTCGTAATCACGCTTTCGTCCAGCCAAAAATTTGCCAATCGAATGGGTCCGACAGCGAAATTATTAATTAGAAAATATACACCGGGTTATGCATTTTCTTTGCATTCCAAGTTATATCTTTATTTTATCGTTATTCATCTTTTTCTTCTTGATTTCTATTTTATCTCTTTTTTTTTTTGGCTCACCTAACTAGCATTTTCTTCGTTTCTGCTTTTGGCTTTCTGCAAATCACATTTATTTGATTTGTACAGTTATTTACTAAGTTTTACATCCAGGAGTACAATATAGGTCAGCTAGATGTGCTTGTTGACTATAACACAACATTAGGGACCTATCATACCAAATTTCACTCCGTCCAGTACATAACTGATGACCCATGTAAAGGGCAATCTTACAATACCAGCGAATTGGTCAGTGACGAGTTGGGCATTGCATTTTAGTAGGCACTCATTAGTCTGGCGCATGGCTTCAGTTATAGAGAGTTGAGTATTGATCCATTTCCCTATACCAGCAATCTTATCGGCAAAATAAAGGTGCTAACCACTGCGTTACAGTTGGTGCCCATTTTATTGCGCTGTTCGAGAAGTAATTCGAATTTTCGTGTTCGAAAATTAATTACGTGCCGGAGAGATCACAATCACCTTTTTAAAATCCTTTTAAATAACAGTTGACATTTACGAGTATTTGATGCGTTAGAAAACACTTCACAAATGTTTCTCATTGCTTGCGTGCAGTATTACTTTTTCGAAATTCATACAGTGAGCAATGGCAAATGTGTTAGTCTCCTCTATGGAGATAAACTTTACGTCATTTTGTACCACGTAACCCTAGTCTTGCTTCAGTTGGTTGGCATCATTTGTAGCAGCAAAATATGTAATTACTTTCCAAATAAGAAAATACGTAATTACTTGCCAAACAGCCTAATACTAAGTTTCACATACCCTGACTCAAGGCCATGGTCCTGGCAAAGCGTTTCAGTCTTGATCACGAAATACAAGCAAATGATTGGCTAAACAAGCAAGTTGAATATTGCACCACTCACCATAGTCTGGAACAAGGCCATAAATGTTTGAAGGTATCGAAATTGTCATTTTACAGAGGGTCTTGGGAACAAGCTTGTTATTCACAGCTCATTCGTTAATCCTAACTTACAGCACGAAGCTATATACGCAGGGTATCCAGTGGGTATTGAACTCACCCGAGTACCAATGATCTGGGGGACAAATCAGTCAAACACTCTTCTAGTGTTTCTACGTATTCACATAATTAAGTCCGTCTTCACTCGCGTTTTGTGCTGCGTTGTCTCTTCTCTAATTAGAAACCATCAACCAAAACTGTCACCAGAACAGACAACTTAGGTTTCTCTCGGTTTTTTGGTTCGGCTAGCTGACGAGCTGGCTAAGTGAGTACAGACCGCACCAATGATGGTAGATAGCTGAAAAATAAAGCATTCACTCCTTATTACTTCTGAATTATTGTTTAGTTTTTTCCGCTTCCTGGAAAGGATCCATCCCAACATTTGTTGTTAGTGTAAGCAAGGCTCAATTTTCATGTGGGTTTATTCTAAATTAATCCCTTTGTTTGTGTCAACCTGTTTATTGGAGAATTTAAAGGCATTTTTAGTGATATGTGCCCCCGGCAATAAAAGTAATTTATTCATTGATCACCCCTTTCTCCAATATGTTTTATTGATCACCCCCAAAAGCATGCAGCCATAAGACATTGGCCACTCGATAGTTTTTATTGAGTGACTAACCACTCTCTTCTGCTTTCATTTTTGTTGCTCACGGTTCATCTTCAAGGCGACTAATCTCTCACCTCCTATTCTTCTGTTTCCTTTCTATTTGTCTTCCCGGCACTGTGTTTTCAAAATGTTAAAGAAATCTTAGAAGCGTCTTTGAAGGCTATTTAGCGCACTGATCTTTATGCGTGTATACGATTTGAAGAAATACGATAATTCTACTCTAATCAAATGACAATCATGGCTGAATATTGAATCCATCTTTAACACTAAATTCTCTTGTTTAATTCGGGGAAAATTAATCGAAGAATTCAGGCGACGGATCAATGAAGATTAAATTTAATGCCAGGGCTGGTTAGTTGCTCAGTAGAAACAGTCACGTCACCAAAATCTTTTGGCAGCATACCATTGGCAGGGGTGATCAATCAAAATTGGAGGAATTGGTGATCAATGAATCAGTTTATTCTCTAGCCTTTTGTTGGACTGTGGTCATTAAAAAGGTCTGATTGAAAAAAACGTGATTGCTGCCACATGCAAACTAAGGGATCAAGCATAAACTTACATTGCAAATTGAACCTTGCACTAAAGACCTGTTGGTCTGGAGTCATATTGTTTTTTTGTAGACGCAAGAAAAAGTAAATGATAGTATTTTCAGCCTTCTAGCTCCACTGCTGTGGCCTGTACACGCGATACATATATCCATAGCCAGCATGTTTCATTTCGGTGACAGTTTTAGTTGACAGTATCTAATGTAGTTTGCGCAAGCAACCAAGTCCATGTGATGCCATCTGCAATTTCTCCAATTTCTCTCCCAAAGTGGTAGTACAATTGTTTTTCTTGCCACTTTTGGCCTCTTGAAAGTTCCTACACCTTCAATCGCTCTTGCCATACGTCCATTTTTAGCTGAGGTGATGAATATTTCATGACTCGGAATTTGGTGGTTCTCAAGTCCCTTGATAACGGAGTCGATACCATCTCCAATGCTCACGAGTCAACAACCTCCCTCTTTTCATTTCACACATGGTCTTCTGACAGCATTTCCAGTCAACTTTTAAAGTTGAAATGAAAAGAAATGAAAGTAGACTAAAGCTCAAAAACAACCAGATGCTGATTTTTTTAAAAAATTGGCTACATTTGATGTTACGGTTTTTTTTTCATAAATGAATAATACGAACTTTTCTTATACTGATAACCGCTTCAATTATTCAATAAGATGTTGTATCAAAGATTACAGAAAATATATTCATAGATTACACAGACACACACGCACACACACACACACACACACACATATATATATATATATATATATATATATAAGAATTACAAGGATATATATAACATATGAATGTTAATCATACACGCACACATACACACACAATTATATGTGTCTAGATATGAAAATTAACAGGATATATATACCCGGTGAATTTTACCTTTCCTGCCTACTGCAGTCATCAGTAGCTGGCAGTATGTTTATTCCTATTGCCGGTAGCTGACGAATGTGGAAAGCACAGAATGTCAACATTCATTGGGTATATATCCTTGTAAATCCTTTTTTCATATAATAATAGCTGTATTTACTATGTTGAATATTGGACAGTGTGATTAAATATCTACAACGGATACATTTTTTCTTCTTACAAATAAGGAATATGTGTCATGAACTATAAACATGTATGAGCACCTGTGTTGGAGAGGATAGTTTAACATTATGACTATTCCCAGTCAATATGCTTAACAGAAATTCATGTTTGGATTAGCCTGTCTCTCATAAGGGCGTGCTATCATAAAACTATGACTTAGTGTATGTTCGAGTTTTGCGATTTATATACTTACATATCAGTTCATTTATTCTCTCTCTTAGTCTTTCCATATGTGTGAGTGTTAGTGGAAATAATACAATTTTCAAGTACACCTTATCACAGTCGGTTCTTTGTTCAATGTGTGAAGAAGCAAACTTTGAAAAGCATCTTTGGGACATGATACAATGTTGTATTTAACGTATAAAAACACAGACAAGACAACGCACACGCACACGCACACACACACACACACACTCACACACACACACACACACACACACACACATATATATATATATATTGGCAGTGTAGGATATGAATATTATAGTATTGAATTTCTTGTACATGATATACCTATGTCATAGGGAAGCATATTTAAGTAGTATTGTCATTGCTCGTAAGACATTGAAGATAAATATTATGGATCAGCAATTATTTATCAAGGAGCACAAAGCTGATTTATTAAGTAATTCCTTTCAATAATTCAATTATACTAATTTCGACTTTTCTTATAGAACGGTGTCAGGTGAAGGTATGTATATAGGTATTCAGAAATTCGGGTGTGTCTGGCGAATAGGTGGTTGATTCAACTTAAGCATGTCATACAATTACGTAATATAGTCTGGGTCCAAATAGGACCTTATTAGCTCCCCTGGACTCTATGAATAGGGTGCAGAAATGTCCCTTAGAATGTCTCGAGAAATAAATTGGAGAACCACTTCATTTGCATAAAACAAAATGGCCATGACCAAGAACATATCCTATTACTGTGAGAGGCTAAATCATGATTTTCAGACATGAGGAATTCCTAAAAAAATATATTGATTAAATTGATTTCTAATTCATACAATTCATATTGGTTGGGCATGAAAAGTTACGGTAAAAAACACGGAACTAGTTATATAGAACTTTCCATTTCTGTAATTTCAAGTGCACAGTCCTATTCATAGTTTTATTGTTGGATCCATTCTCAATGAATGTATACTCATACGGGCATCGTTAGTAAGAAATTTTCATCAGCTTCCCAAAGGTGTATCTTTCAAAACTTTACCATCCAAAAACCCCAAAAGAAAAAAAAAAAAAATAGGTGAGGTATGTATGAAAGTTTTTTTTCAAGAAAACTCTGTATGGATTCAATTTTGATGGAAGTATACATGTATGGTTATCGTTGGATAAGAATTGTCTCAGTCTTTTTAGCCTGCATCATTGCTGTGGATGATGCAGTCTGAATCATGAAGCAACTAATGCAGCATTTTTCAATAAAAATCAACTTCACTCGCTCAAAATAACCGCAGATCACCTCTTACTCTTGCATCTCTGGATACTCACAGGTATACCTATTTGATAATGCTAACCCTAATTACTCCAACCCTGAATGGCACTGACCTCCACGAAACTGCGGTGTATAAAGTCTCAATTAACTTTAAATCACCACTGATATGGTGTGGTATGATAAAAGTCATAAGAAAAAAACTTATTGCATTCAAAATATAATTTATCTCATAAACGAATGATATTAAATATTCTTTTATCAAAAAAGAATAGGGGAACTTTTCATACGGCCATATTTAAGTTTTGAATAATTTGATTTTGTTGCAGAAGTGTTTTTGATAATGTCTCATGGGCGCATTTTTCTCGATCATGGCAGCAGCCTATTGCATTTTACAACCCTTTTATTGTGGCATTAGCTCTGTTCAATTTTTGCAACTTTAAAGTTATAACAAGAATCTAACACTACGTAAAATTATACATTCAAACAAACCACGCAACATGCCTGTGAAAGAATCATGCTCAACCTCACATAGAAATATATTAGGACAACACAGTTTATTGGAAGAAAACAAGGGTCTGAATATCATTCAAAAAATAGGTTAACTCAAATTGCAATGGGCTAGATACGTTGCAAGATTATCAAACAACCGATCGACATCGCAATTCACGACATGGATCCCCACAGATAATGTGTAAAATTGTGACCGACATAAAATAACATAGTGCGACGAGCTAGATGAATTCAGAAAATACTGGCCTTTCTATTGCATTAGCTCTATTAATGTATATCACATGGACCAAGCTTTTATTTTAAGACGTATAATTATACGATCAAACATAATAATTTCATACATGGCTTTCATATGGATCGATCTGCCAAAATTCGACAACCCATTTTGTTGGCTTATTAATGGAAATATTGATTTCTTTTTCTCGGGTTCTCTCACCTTGAATGCGACCATTGAAGAATATTGTTGCCTTCTTTACTATTACTTTGCCAACTACTATCGTTACAACAAGCAAAACCGAGTATCGTATTTTCCATCAACATTATTTGCTGGAAAATGCCGAGGGCGAAATCCAATAGTAAACAACAATTATTGGCATGCGTGTGTTAGATCTGTGGCCCGCCTCTGGGGTTACAAGAAACGTTGCAATGCTCATATCGTTCAGAAACTGTCTGCATTCCTATTGTGGCGCTCTTTGAGCGGGGAAAAGACAGTCTGGAAAAAGGAAGACAAAATCAAATAACATGTTTGGGAATCGTGCCCATGCGCACTAACACACACACATGCACACACACACACACACACACACACACGCGCGCACACAATATATATATATATATATATATATATATATATATATATATATATATATATTGTGTGTGTAGGTATACCAATAAGTCCGTAGCCTAATGATTAAAAGAGCATGTATTTTATACTTCGACTCTCCCTTTTTAAGAACAATTTTCCTTCTTTGTTTTAGTATTTAATTTGGTCAATATTTATTGCATAGTTCGAACATAACATAGTGCGATCTTCAGATTAGAATTAAACTGATAGCTATGTATCAGGTTACGAATTTATTGATGCACCCCCATAGTTATAAACGCAGTGCTTAAATATAACTAATAAATTGTTTTCTAGTTTTATCTTTACAAGATAAAAACCCTGGGTTTGACCTGAAACCAAAGGCGTCCGGAAGTATTTCTCAAAAAGGCCCCAGGTCTTTTCTATTGATTTCTAATTGTGTGGCTGTGAATATTACTACCACAGCCAAACGGATTGAGATTTACACAGCTTTGGGGTTCAAGAGCATATATCTATTTCTGTGCGTTTCTTTTTTAATTTCTGGAAAGTTTTGTCATGCATCTATGTATGTATTTATGTATGTAAAATATAAATATATATGTGATCATTGCAATGCAAATGAGATTTGTCCTTTGGTTCATAACACTTGTAGTATCGATTATTTCAAACGTTAGATGAGGCAAGAGCAAGACAGAGATGATGAACGTAGGATAAGACCTTTTTGGCGAAAACTTGTTGGTTCTAATTTTATTGATCCCCTTGCATATACCTATACAAAAGAAGATCACGATAAAAAGTATGTATAAATTGATCTGATCCCTAGCGGTGAAGCACGTTTAACCATACCCGTTGCCATTATCATAATCAGGGGAAAACTGTGTGTTCAATTTTTAGATACTTTTCGATGTTTACTTTCTCTACATAACAAACGTAGTAAAAATGCATATTTGGAGCTATACGATAAATCAGTTTGATTTTCAAATGAAAATAAGTAGTATTACGTCGGTATTGATTCACTAAGCATGAATTTTTGTGTTTAGTGTTAATTGGAATAGTTTGTATAGACTTGGATAATCAAGATATTTATTCTTAAATACCTGATTTTATCTTTCAATAACACTTTCGTTACAGATACCTTTCCGTAGGTATATCTGAAATATTCATGCATACTTGGTCAACGATAAAAAATCGTCATTAATACGAATGTATGCAAGTGTAACAGTAACCCTTTTCAGACGCCAGAAGAATGATTGAAACATTGAGAAGGTTTATCATGACTGAATAAGACATGGTCGCATTTAATTCATGCAGATAAATAGTCTGCCACAGCCACTTTATTAAAAACTGAAAAAAGGGGTAAGAAGAAAGGGGAATTTGTGTGAGGATTCTAACAGCGGAAGTAAGAAAGATAAACAGTAAGTTTAGTGGCGGGGTGAAGAAAAGATAGCAGACTGAAAATAGAGGAAAAAGAGGTAGATGATCATTTAGTTCCGATATCAGGTAGAAAGAGGGTAAGTTAATTTAGCAAAAGATGGCGATTGAAAAATAACCCTTGCTTACGTTATATTGGTTACCAAAAAAAGTATTAGGGTAGTGTAACAGATGTGCCACAAGTCCATGGCATTAAAAAGACTGATTAACAAGTCACTCTCTCTTCCTCTTCCTTTACAAACCCCCTCTTCTCTCTTTCCCTCTATTGTACCTACAAACATGCAATTAAGCGCCTAAGGGTATGTGTCATTAAATGTTGCCGCTATTATCTTACACATTTATGACAAACAACTGACTAAGTTTTCCTCCATTCAACTTATTCAGGCATGTTCCGGTAGGAGTTGCGAAGTAAGAGAAGCAGAGACATAGTGGATAAAATAGTGCTTTATCATTTTTCATGAAATCCATGGAAGTCATGTATCGTTTTGAAGGTTTTAGGGTATGGATTGAATCTATGTCAAAGTTATACGAATATAATGATCACATGAGCACTATGCATTCAAAATGGCTGTGATATTTAGAGCACACCTACGTAAACTCCCGAACCGAGTGACTTGATAAGGCAAAAAGAAATGTAGACTAAGAGTGCCATCTTCATAGCATTTGAGCGACATGTTATGCAGCTATATGCCCCCAATCATATGCGTAGGTTTGAGGTTTTCCAGTATGATAACACACCAGCAAATTAGTCATTGGCTACATTGATGTCAATGAAATGGTGGTGGCTGGTCTAATCACTAAACATCAACCCAATCGAAAATTTTTGGCAAAGGGTCGAGAGTGAGACCCCACCAAATAACTAAACGAATGCTCGAGCAGTAAGAAACCTAATTGTATCGATGCTCTGTAGATGTAAGGTTTTAATAGATAAGAGTTAGCTGTCCAACTACGCACAGGTTCTCCCTCCATCAGAAAAGAGCACGTATCTATTAAGAACCTTTAAAAGCCCAAATCGCATTAAGTTAAGTTAATTGCAGAAGTTACCTTTGAGAATTTAATGGGAAATTTCATTTGACGTTTCCAGACCCTTAAACATGAAGATGATAGTATGTTAGACTGAGAAGTCAGAGGTTGGGGGTTTTCAGTGGTACAGGCCATCTGGATATGAAGAAGATACGCGCCTCTTGTTTAAGGAACGGATCGTTTTGAAAGCAACTCTGGACGGAATGGTCACTTTTGAATTTCCCCAAAAACAATGACAATCTATATAAGTGTTAGTTGTATAATTTAATCTTTGCTTATGTGAACTTTTTTTATTTGATAAATATTTCGAATAGTTTGTTGACCTTCAGTTACTTTGCAGTGACTTTTTTTCAAAGAATTAATCACAGTATTCATCAACATCATAAGCCATTTAGCATCCATCGTTGAACATAGACCTTCCCCAGGATTTGTCTGACCTCATTGACGTCATAGAGTCAATACTTTCTGAACAGATCTAGTTCTTTCTGCGTCGTATAATTTGCCGGTCACAGTTTCGCATATGAGCGCTAGGGATCTGCGTTGTGAGTCGTGATGCCCATCGGTTGATATTCTTGCAACATAGCCAACCCATCGCCATTTGACTCTTCTGATAGATTCTATGATATTTCTAACTCCTATTTTTTTCTCTAACCTGTCATAAAACTTTTGATCTCCTTGTGTAATACTGAGCACGATCCCCTCCTGTGCACGGTTTTTTTTCTTAGATCGGGAGCCAATCTTTCTGGTTTTGTAACACGTTCCAGATCCATAGGTGACTATTGGGAGGATGCATTGGTTGTATGAGAACAAGAAAATCAAATTAACCACGATATCACCGTGTCTAAATCATCCACGTCAAAATATATATCAATTTAAAGATCTAAAAAAAACGTGCATTAATCTGTATGTGGTTCTAAGGATAACTGGATAAAAAAAAATATTTCGATATTTAAACCGATGAACACGTCTCTAAATTAAGTGATGTAACTTTGAATTCATGTACTGGCGCTTGCGTGTAAAAGTCTGTGAAATTGCGCATTCATCTAGAGCCAGTTCTCTTGAGAAGCGATCATTTTTCTCGATTTGAATTTCTTTGCCTTTGTTCGTGTTAGAGCGCATGCGTAGAAGGCGTACCGTGGTGTTCCTCTCGCTATATCTCTCCTAGAAAACTCCGTCTTTCACTTTCGCATGCACAGTATGTTATGACTAATGCAGTAATGTTCTTTCTTTTTTTTTTTTTTCAATATTTTTTGGGTCCACGATTCGCTTTCAATCGCTTTAATAGAAGCACTGGATATTTTAACCTTCTTTATTCATCTTCTATTTTTAATTTTTCCCTGCACCGGTTGACTACTCAACCTTTATCAGACGATACATTCCACAATCACTGATACTAATAAATCTAATATGTTCTACTATTATTATAATTATGTCTACTTCGGTAATTAGCCGTTGGATAATTGCTCGTAACCTGGTCCTTGAGATCATATATTCCAAGTACTGTTTGTTTATCATCAGGTGTTTCATACCCGAGTTTTCTGTGCCAAACTAATAAAAATGTTAAAAAAGAAATAATAACTATAATTGACTTTTTCATGAGTATCACGGATACACTCACCGTTTAATAGGGAAATAAGTGAAGGAATGCGATCTGAAAACATGCAGGAGACGAAGTGTTAATATTTAACCAATGGTTATATATTTGCGCATTGAAACATTCGAGACGTTGTTTTTGAATGATAAGATGATAGGCGAAATAAACAACGAGAAGGGCTAACGTTTAAGCGGGATACAGCGTATTTGAAGCAGTAACCCTTTCCCAACGGTCTTCTTAATTACATTTTTATGTTGAATGATCTTAAACCTAATCGAAGCTCGAACAATGGCTTTCCTGTTATGAAGTTAAAAATACTTCACCATCATAGTCATTAATTGTTCAAATTTAAATTCATGTAAAACTCCATCTGAGAATAAATGTGATCAGAATAAATTTTATTTATGTCATCACGGACTTTTCCCACTAGAGGAAATCTGAAATGTTGTAAAAAAACATTTACAAACATATAGATTTTCCAAATGTTATCACACCCGTCAAAATGATGCCAGGAATGTCAAAAAGCTTTTTTTTCCCCAAGAACAAAAACAAAAACAAAAACAAAACAAATAAGAAAAGGTTTACAGGAATACTGAAGCTAGTTTTTGAAGTCTATGGACTAAACAGTATGGCCAGGAGCATTGGAACACTCAAACACACAAATAAACACACAATTACTCGCACATATATGAAAAAGGATACAAGCTTTCTCTACGTTTGTAAGAGATGCGTGAAGGCTTCACAACCCAATTCTCCTATCAGAGTCAGGCAACAGTTGTGTGGTACTGACATGTCATGGAGCATTCCATTAAGTTCATATGGGACCCATTTTCAAAACTGTATATTTCACTGATGAAATGAGATGACTGGGTACAGTCGCTGTTGAAGTCCTATAGTCCCCGTTCTAAGTTTTTAGCCACTGCTGTCGATAGTTCTCCATTTTTAAGAACAGGCTTGTGCCTACCTCAGATTTAAGCATCGGTCAATCAATATTTCCAAGCGTAAGCCTATTTAATAAACGCTAAACAATTCACACTCTAAATGTTTTTTTTGGCGCTATCAACAGCTTGAGCAGTTTTATATCTTAATTCGAAATCATACTTTAAAATTTGTCTATGTAGACACCGTTCCGGTCAAAGGCTAGGACATCTCCAATGATAACGGATTATATAGCTATTTACACTGAATCTGAAAAGAAAAAACTTTTGTGAAATCTTTAAAAATTAGCATTATTTTCAATGATTTGAAAAATAACATTTAATGTATCAAGAAACATTTATCACCCTTTCTTGTTTTTTCCCCATAAATAGAAGTTGATTAATATCCGAAGAATCAATTACAGAATATCCGGTCATTTCAATCACAATATTTATCACATTAGGTTATTTGGGAAGAAATGTCACATTTTTGGTCAAAATAAAAGCCTGTTTGCATGCAACGGTCGTTGAAATATTTTTTCAAAGAACAGAACAGTTCCTATTAGCCACGCTAAAAGCCTATTAATTCTCTAAATTCTGGTCAGAGGAAATGAAAACAAAAACACCTCAATACCTGAAACGGAGCCCCGCTGTGAATCCCTGATGATCATTTGGTAGGATGTATAATGTATATATATTAAAGGTTTTTGAAAAAAGACAATTGAAGTAGATATTTATTGCCAAGAGAATTGAAAGATTAAAATTCACCAGCTGAAATGTCTCAATTTTGACAAATGAAAAAATCAATCTTTTCATAAGTAAATGCTAACGAACTCTCACTAATTTTCCTTTTAGAGTATGTATTTCATCAACATCTCCGCCTTTAAGTCGATAAAAAATAATGCATTGGAAATGAAATTTGCATTCTTTGCCCCTTGCCTACCCTCATCATCCCCTGTCTCATAATCCCCCTACCAACACCTTGCTTTCGAGCGTCCCCTACGAGATTTTCAGGAGACGGTAGAGCCCATTTAGGGATCATTGGCTTAGAAGAATGAATCTCAGAAATCCTCTTCATTGAATTCAAGTTCCATTTATTCCGATCACCGGAACATTTTCTCAGGTAAATAACTGTAGGGCAGAGATCTCTTTGGTAATAAGGTTTATAAAAATTAGTCTCATGGCAGGCTTTTGCTGTTGTTGCTTACGATAATTTTGTTTTTGAGCAATTGATTTAAACTTTGCTGTATTAACATGGCTGTTTTTTTCCATCTCCCGGGAGGTGACATTTCTTTCCGAATAAAGAAATACTTCTACCAAATTGAATTTTTTTTATGCTCGCACAAATCATCAATTTTTTCTTTTTCCTTCTTACGATAATATCATTTCATCAATTCATTATCAATATTAGCATCCCAAATAATTCATAATCATTATAAGCGTCCTTTATTTTACACACAAAAAAAAAGAATCGATGCTTAGCCCATTTCCTATATAACTGAGTAAAAAACAAGAGGCTCATTACCATTCTCTGTCATAGCAGCAGTAACAATAGCAGCCATGTTCGTAATAGATTTTTCATTTTGTCAAGCGAATTATAAATCTCGTTCGCATATCACACGGCCTCTCGTTAGCACGAGACTTGAGGCTATTTGAAACGATCAATATGAGCTGACTAATAACTGTCATGGAATCATTTCTCTCCTTTTTTTTCGTGCTAAGAACGTGGAAAACTGATGGATTAAGTAAGATGATAAGTGGATTAGGCGAGGAGAAATTTAAATGACGCGGTAATTGCGTTATATTTATTGTCCTTTGCGATGTGAGAAAGAATCGATGCCAAAAAATAATATAGAGGAAAAATGGAAGAAAAACCACTTGGTGAAACATTAACGATATTAGGGATGTTTGTTATCAGGCAAATTAAGTGAATTTGATGACAATATGTTAGCCTTCACCAATTCATCTATCTATCTATCTATCTATCTATCTATCTATCTATCTATCTATCTATCTAGGTACGTTCAGATATGCTTAAATTTTCCTCGGATGTTTTTTATGGAATTATCAAGCAGTTCATGCTAATTTTATCTATGTATCAATCTGTCAATATATATATATATATATATATATATATATATATATATATATATATATATATATATATATATAAGTACGCACCCACACACACACACGCACACATATATATATATATACTTTTTTGTCATATCTACCTTGGTTTTATGTACAGCTGTCTGTAATGCATTTAACATAATATCTATACGTATTTCTTCGGAGTTCAAGAAAAGTTCCAGCTTGTTCTCTCATTCATTTAAAATTTAATGATTAACAACTTAAAAGCTGTGTAAATAAATCTTTACACGCTATCAATTTTGAGTAATATTGTTGTAAGTAAAAGGTAAATATCGTCTGAACTTTATTATATATTACGTATATAGAAAGGAAAAAAAATATAGAAAAAACGGAAGAAGCCGCACGAATCATTTTGGATCCTCAGAGATCATATGCAAAATTGTTTCCGGCAGAAAGTAAGATGGCATGATGAGCAAGAGAAATTTACAAATTTTTGGCCCTGTGACTCCCATGATGGACAGGTCTAGCGATTCTTGAGGAACGTCTACGTCCAGTGACGGATGTTAAAATGACACACACACACACACGCATATATATATACTCACATATATATATATCTACATATATGTATACAAACACACACGTGCACACACACACATATATATATTTATATATATTCAGCAGAGCACACACACACACGCACACACACACACACACACACATATATATATATATAAATTCATATATATTCAGCAGAGAATGCTACGAAGTCAAATAATGATACAATTAAGAAAAAGAAATGTTCTAGAAGCGGATAACTCATATTCACAAATTAAAATATAGAACGGAGAATTGTTGGAAGTATCGAATAATTAAGACAAAAATTGTGAACATAGAAAGACTGAAATCAAAATCACAAATGCTCGAAAGAAAAAAAATCTGGGAATATTTCCAAATCCGTATTTTGGAGCCTGAAGACCGATTCCTTTGATATTCCGAAACTTTCAGCCTGGTCCTTCGGGATGTTCCCGTTTTTATTTGTTTGGAAATGTCATATTCCTTGAATGCAATGCCTAAAAATTCAATAATGTTCGGGATTATAAGTTTCTAGATCCTTCATTTTTCATTCTTGAATTTTAATTTTAAATCTGTCACCTGATGACAGTCGCAGCTCTTGAAATTTAGTTCCGATGCATTTTTTTTCCTTTATTTGTAAACGTAGGATTATTTGTATGCGAGTACATACGTATGTACGGGATAGTATTAGAAAAATCTTATTGAGGTGCAGAAATTCGTGTCATTGTATACATATGCATATATATATATATATATATATATATATATATATATATATATATATATATATATGTATACACGCGAGCACACACACACACACATATGTATATGTGTGTGTGTGTATATGAATATATATGGATGTCTCTATGTGTTTTTGTGTGTATGTGTGTGCGTGTGACGGGACGGGTACGATATGTTCTACCCGAGAAAGGTACATATCACATACTTTAGAAAAAAACATCAAGTACTTTTCCATATTGTCAACTTTCCTACTTCCACACACGCGCACACACACACACACTCACACATACATATGAATATATGTATATATATACATGTGTGTGTGCATGTTTGTATGTATGTGTGTGTGTGAGTGTGCTTATTAAAGAAAATGTTTAATTGTATTTCTTAGGTAAAGTGTTTTTTTCAATCACGGAAGTTTGGCTTCTCTTTTTACAACTTTCTTAAATCAATCAACTCTTATTTCAGAATTTACCTACCTAATTTCCTGTATGTATGTTTATATTCTTTACTATAAACAAGTGTTTTGCTTTAGCTATGATGATAGTGTTCTTTACCTAAAGCGGAGGATGAATAGATTAGTAAATATTCGCAATTGTGCTATCATTGCGATTGACAGAGAACACTCTCTCTCAATTTCACTCTTTCTCTATCTTTATATACATATATATACGTATATGTATATGTGAATGTGTTAGTGAGTGTAATTTTTGAGAAAAAGGATATATATATATATATATATATATATATATATATATATATATATATATATATATATATATATATATATATATATATATGAATGATCCGACAGAGTCATTATAAATTGCAATATATTACATTGAAACTTACACAAGTGCAATTTCTAATCATTTTGTCGGATCATATACATCCATTTTCTTAATCTATAACTGTCATGTTAAAAACAAGCGGGAAGTGTGACGAGAAACGTCGCATGAAAACAGTTATTTGGGCTTCTGTATTGCCAGTTGCAGTTTAGTGCAATGCTAAGAGTATCACTATGTCGCTATCGGTTGCAGGTTCGATTCTTGCAGCAGCCGAATTTTATTTAATTGTTTGTCCTATTCACATTGTCGATTGTAAGTGATACATTTACCGTCACAGTTATGACGGGAAATCATCCTTAAAAGGCTCCAATATAATATGACGCAATTTATTTACAAAATACAATTTTCTGTCTTATGAGTAATCAAAGAAAGAA
Organism: Thysanoteuthis rhombus; assembly: GCA_963457665.1. Lineage (NCBI taxonomy): Eukaryota > Metazoa > Mollusca > Cephalopoda > Oegopsida > Thysanoteuthidae > Thysanoteuthis > Thysanoteuthis major. Next base: position 42,187,112 of record OY735215.1, read on the forward strand.
AATGGTTAGATCAAATTCTCCCCACCATTTTCAATTGCAAGAATAGAAATTTTGCAAATTTCCACTCAATCAATCAATCAATCTCTCTTTTCTCCTCTCTCTCCCTCTCTCTCTCTCTCTCTCTCTCTCTATATATATATATATATATATATATATATATACGCATTCATACAGGGCATACCTCCAAGCAGAGACTCATATATGTATTTTCGTATACATTCTGAATTCCCACTCTAGTGTATCTAAATGTGTTCATGCAGTGTGCCTTTCTCTCTCACCCTCTCTTTCTGTACATTTTTTCTTCTTCATTTCTTCTTCCCTTCTGTCTTTTTTTTCTTCATTTCATTTGTCCATGGGTCTCTCGCGTATCTCTTTGAATCTCACAGATTTTTATTTTTAATTTTGTTGCACTCCCTCTGTCTCGCTTTCAATTCTCCCCCTCCTCCGACTCTCTCATACTTATCATTTCCATTCTCCCTTTTTATTGCACACTTATTTCTCAATCATCGTCTGAATAGGAATGAAATCCTCAAAACTTATGTACGCTTCATTTTATTTTCACGGTAATCGATTCAGTTGTAGCAGATGTTTTCGCATCGCTGCGCGTCCAGTCTATCAGACACGAACAATTATTCTCCACGTTGTCTTATGCCTGTTTATTGTCGTTACTAAAAAGCAGACGCCATTTTGATTTTTAAAATTCTGAAACGAGGCTCGGTCGACAGTTATCGTGATGTTAGAAAACGTCAACTGAATCCGTCAACGTAGATGTCTTCAATCTTTACGTTGGCTGGGCCGGCTGGCGGGCTATATACGTATCATACGAACATTGATAAAGCTAGATGGCTGAAAATTTCAACATTTACCCCTTATCATATCCAGAATTTCTTTTTTTGGTATTTCGAAATTGTCTCTAGAATAGATTCTCAGTATAGGTTGGGAAGATTGGGTTAATTTGCAATGTAAGTGTGTGCTAAATTGATCCTTTCGTTTGTATCCAGTAATATTCACGCTCAAAAGAAGTAAGTTGTAGATTTCAAAAACTTTCCAAAAATCACCCTCAACACCGTATGTAGTCAAACATATAGTGACAGTTTCAATTAGGCGACTAACCAGACCTATATACAGTCCTTTCCTTTCTGAATATGGTTGTTTACAATTCATTTGCATTTTTATCAATTGATAATATTTCAAATAAATTTGCTTCTTTCCTGACTAAAACTTTTTACCCTTGATTATTCTCGCTGAATCTTCTTTATCATTCTATACACAGTTGTTATATTTCTTTGTGTTTGTGACTCAAGTACGAAAAAGCTATTTTACAAATGATTTTGATTTTCCTTGCTGAGAACGTCGTAGTATTCATCCATGTGTGTCTGCTAGTTCCGAATATTTGTGATCATTGCAGTCTGTTCATGTAGCTTCGAAAATATATTGACTACTACTACTACTACTACTACTACCACTACTACTACTACCAATAATAATAATAATAATAATAATAATATTATTATGTACGTATATATATAATACTCTTCCATAGGAATAGAACACTCGGGTGGATGGGAGATTTTTAGCAAAAATTAAATATATCTCTTAAATTCAGCCTTACTGACCGTCCAGTTCTGTGGATCGGCAGTAGGATACCTGCCTCCGGGTCTAATGCGAAGGTTTCAATTCTGCATCGTGGTACTGGATTGGATAACGGATTGTCTATAGCCACACTGATGAGTTGTAAATTAACGAAACAAACATATATATATTAAATAAATGTGTATCTACTATTCAGTGAATTTTCTTGTGTGTTTCCATTGTGGATGTGAAGTGATCTGACTAAATATGGATGAAAATGACAATGAAAGGTGAAGAGAAGAACTCGAGACAAAGGTTTTACTACTCATTTTTTTAATCATTCTTTGAGCGTATTTCAACGTATTCCGACGACGACAAGCAATAACTTTCCAGATAAAAAAATATTTTCAGCAACAGCTCGCATAGAAAAGCGTTCTGTTTAAATGTTCGATGCTGAAGAATAGAATGTGAATATTTCTGTGTTTCGTCGATTATTAGAAGCGGGAAAGGAAGTGTTTGCATCTATGTAAATGGAGTAGTATACATGTGTATGGGCATCTCTCTCACTTTTTCCCCCTCTATCTCTATCTGTCTTGCTCCATATCCCGTCCATATCCCGTATTGTCCTTTTTGTGTGTGTTTGCTCATGCTTACACGTATACAAGATCAATTGAATCATGGCGTAATTTGATTATCTGACTTGGAAAGAGACACAGAAATGTTCTGCTTTTTTGAACACATGATGTATCTAATCCTCAAATACCAAAAAGAGGGTTTAAAGGATATAATTTTCGTAATAACTTGAATTGGTCACATATTTCTTTCTGTTATTTTGCACTTGATTAAAACAACAAGTAAAAGCAATCTTCTCTCAAAATCGACGCTGTCGCTTACGATTTAAAACGGATCATTTCGTGGATCATCTTTGTGCGAAATACTTAATTTCAATATTATTGATATATTAATTACATAGTAGGAAGATTGAAGAAAATATTTTTTTTAAATACAAGTTGACAGATCAAATACCCAACTTGGTGGTATCAAAGATAGTTTTTCAAATGTTACACCATATTTTATATTATTTTTTATTCATAATTCTTTGTCTACTTATCGAGTTTTAACTTAATATAAGCCCAGATCGATTCTCCCTGCGCTGCTATCAATGAGATATACAATCTTCCTCCGCTAGTGTAGTGTTTCAGAAAGATCGATAATTTCATATTAACGTATAGAACAGCTTGTGGGCAAATATTATTAGTATTAGTAACAAAAGCAGAAGAGCAGATTATGTTTTTTACCTGTTTTCTGAGAGCCAGCAGACACTTTTACTAAACTTGTGCTCAAGACCTTGACTCGGCTTTTCAGACAGTTTGAGAATTGTAATTTTTGACTGATCCCAACACTGGTATTTTCAACCCTGACCAATTATATTTTAGTGGGTATCCTCGATTATTACCTTAATCAACCTGGTATTATTCTTGTGAGGGGTTGTCTAGTTTGAATTCTTTGTACAGACAGTATATAAAGTTGGACAACGAATTAATTTCTATTAGTTTTACAGAGTGGAATACAAAAAAGAAAGAAGTCCAGTTTATTAAGAATGAACAAGGTGAGAAATATAACAACTTGCAGGCGAATATTAGCTTCAGTTATAAAAGCAAGAATATATATATATATATATATATATATATATATATATATATATATATATATATACGCAACATACACATAATACAAATATATGTAGCACACATATATCATATGATATAACATATATGTATAATACATATATATATATACATTAAAGTAAGCCGGTGCCACAAGGCTATCTGCAATGTTGGTCATGTGACGAAAATTGAATTGTTTTGTCATACAAAGACCCTCCTGCCAAAAAAAACTATTATTTGTTTGGGAAAGTAGGGTTGAAAATATTCCAAGACTTAAAAAAAAAAAATACCAATTTTTAGTAAAATCAACTACCGTCTGTAGACAACGGGGGCTGCTGAAAAAGCGACATAGTAACCAGATGAACCCCTTTTTCAAAGCACATCCAAGAAAAAGAGCTGAAGAGATGGCATCAGGGAAGCAGAACTCCCCCAGGTTGCCTGAGCTTACGCTGGAGCCGTCGTGGAAAGAGAAACTGCCATCGAACGGCTCTGCAACAGGCGACAGACCCTTCTTACATCACCGTTTGCGAAACCAAGCCATAATGATTTCATGCTCTATCTAGGTTTAAACTATGATTCATTAGGTTTGTGTAATAACTGACTGTACCAATAAAATGCAACAATTTTGTAGATACCAACATTTTGCTGAAATGTACTCACCTAAGTGAACAATTTCAATAATTTATTTTCGAACAAAAGATAATCTCATAGCAATCCAAATATATCTGTGATTTCTATTTCTTCCACGAGGATTAACCAATATATATATATATATATATATATATATATATATATATATATATATATATATATGTGTGTATGTGTGTGTGTGTGTGTGTGTATGTGTAGCGATACAACACGTTCAACTTGGCATTCCGTTGTTAGGCTTTACAAAACCAGAAAAATGAACAACATTCATATCTCGAAAAAGGAGAGAAATCTGTTGACGAATGTTTCTGTTTTTATTTTTAAACATAGCTTCCCATTCTTATCGATTTTCGGGGGAACAACGAGCCTGAAATATTCTTGGCGCCAGTTCCTGAACAGCCAAAAACAAGTTCCTCTTTACGAATTCCAATTTAAATACCCGTATGCAGTCGGGTGTGAATCTCACCCGGGGTATCCCAATTGGGCATGATAGCTAATCGATACAAAACTGCCAACTGCTTTCCTGCAGTTGACCTGTTGCCTCGAATAAATTATATTTTCTTTCTGTTCTTTCTTTCTTCAACGGACGAAGAAGTTGATGTAAAGCGGTGGGTTTTTAGGGTTTTTTTAGCCTCGAAAGAGGAATGCGAAATAGAAATGTCAAAGTTCATAAAGGGCCTCCGTTAAACGAGCTGAATGTTTTAAAGAAAAAACCTATGCACATACATAGAGTACAATTTTATTATAACGGACGGGATATTATGCTCAATGGCATAGGATTTCGAAGAAAAAGATTCCAACATGAAAACCCAGAACACTGTCTATCAATCTATTAAGTTGGTTCAAAGATGATTGCAGTTTTGTTATTTTAAACTTTGATCCCAATTTCGTATTAGAACATTATTTAACTAGCTCAAAGATAGGAAAAGCGATTTCTAGCAATTTTGTCATTTGAAACAGGATGCCTACTTGAGGGAACGGATCAACCAAAGGGACGGTCAACAAACGTTCGGCTCAAAATTGGTTCTGAACATTTCGAGACAGAAGTCTTCTGTGTTTGACGACATCCAATTGAGGGACATAATTGAGGCAAACCCACGCAAAGCATTTTGAGAGGTTGCAGACGAATTGAACAGTTGTTTGACAATTGCAAAGAATAAGAAAGGCAGGAAAGCGCGACAGATGGGGGCTGCAGGAAAAATAATCGCTGATAGGAAGTTTGATCTGCACTTTTTTTTCACTGCAACGAAAATGATCCATCTATCTCACTTTGATGTATGAATGAATTTATGTATGAATGTATGTAATTGTCTATCACAATATGAACTATGAGTCTGTCTGGGAGGCAGAACAACAACATTTTGGAAAATTTGAACATGAACATTCCAAAAGCGGGGATAGTGCATCGCATATATATATATATATATATATATATATATATATATATATATATATATGAATAAATGAATGATATTAGTGGGATGAATTCATGAAAGTGTTTTATGAATTTGAGAAAAACGAGCCAGACTCTTTAGTTTTACGAACCCTATATTGGACAAAAACAACTGTAAAAATATGAAAACGATGTTTATCAAAATTACTGTACTTCAAAGCGATAACTAAAAAGTTTGGCTTCTCTTTTTTGACCTTTTTTAAGTATATCTATCTATCTATCTATCTATCTATCTGTCTATCTATACATATAAATATCAATTTATGTATGTATATATGTATATGCATATGCGTGTATACGTATATATATATATATATATATACATATATATATACATACATATATATATATATATATATATATATATATTATATGTATATGTATATGCATGTATATGTATTTATATACATATACATATGTATTTATATATATATATATATAGGTATATATGTGTATATATATACATATATTTATATAGATGTGTGTGTAATGTATCTATATATGTATATATTTATGCACATATATATATATGTGTATATTTATGTGATTTATGTGAAATCAGGAAAATGAAAAAAAGACAAAAAATAAAATCCAAAAAAACAAAAACAACAAAATAAACAAGAATATATATACTGGTATACCATAGTTACTGCGGTCAGTCCACTCAAAGATGTCCGTACTGTTCAAAACCACTCCTGAAATGATACATTATAATTTGATAATATGTACAGGAAAACCTGAAACTCACAATATCCAAATCTGCACTAATCAAAACAGCACCGTCCAAGGTATTTCTGTAGATATGAAGAAGAGAGCAAATATATTGGATTTCCAATGTGCTGAAAAGACATGTTTATGGCTTCTGGTCAGAGATTTTATACGACAAAAAAACATGGCGCCAACAATAAAAGTCTACGAAAAGGAAGAATTAAAAAAGGTGTAGAAAAAGGATTGACGATACAGAAAATATCACCATCAGCATCACCATCATCATCATCATCATCATCATCATATGAAATTGATACGTGACCTAACAGCCTATAGTAAGGCATGGAGGAGACGACACAAATCACAGCAGTATGAGAGGAGGTCTAGAGACACGAAGAGACTTATTATCAGTCTGCCTTCAATGATAATCACCAAGCAACTGGTGTGAAACTGTAGACCACAGCTCTGCCGTGGACTGTAAGGGTGAAAAAAAAGGGGTTTGATACAACAGTTTACAGTGATGGCCGCAATACGACTGGTGTTAAAATGCAAATAATAATAATGATAATACGTTAGCTGAAGACGTGAGGAGACATTGTCACTCAGCCTTCAGCGATAACCACAGGGCAAGCGGTGTGAAACTGTAAATCAGAGTATTACTGCAACCTATGAGGACTAGGAGAGGAGAGCTGGAGACTTAGGGAAACTTGCTGTCACTTAACCTCTAGTGGTAACCACCAGGCAACTGGTGTTAGATTACAAATGATAATGATAATAAAAAAAAAATAATAGTGATAATTGGACGATTGCACTTCGGAGAAAAAAACCTGGGGAGTGAGTGTGATAGCTCGGTGCTCGTAATATAGAAAAATGCACACTTTTTTTTTTTCGCGGAGGGTGGAAGTGTCTGGAGCTTCAGATGCAGGGTAGGAAATATTCATACCAGCAAAGTTCCACCTATAAGTGGGATAGTCCAATTTTACGGTCGGAGAAACAGAAAGTCACGTTGTCAGAAAACATTCTACACATAAATATATACAATTTGCCGTGTATTCAAACATATATCTATATATGCCAATGTGCTTAAAACCAGAAATATACAATGAATGCAGGATGCAAGTTATGACATACGGATGCAAAACATGGTAACTAATAAAACGAACTGACAACCATCTCAGAATCTCGCAGACAGCAGTGGAAAGAGCCAGTCTGGTTTTAACTCAAGGTTGTCGAAAAAAAAAGTTACTTGAGCTCTGCTCTGTCATTGACGGACAACAATGTCCCATCAGCTCTTGTGATTCCGTTTACCAGTCATTCTGATACGTTTCCGCTTAGATTCCAATTTCCGGTAGGTTTATTATAAGTTGGCATTTGTATAAGTCCTGGCTTTGTTGGTTTTTCTTTATGTCTCACACATTGAGTGGTCTATCTTGTATTCCTATAATCTGATCTATTTTCGAAAATGCAAGATTGTATCTTCCAGCTTCGTCGGTATTTGCTAGTACTCATGAATTTGGGTTCTTAAAATACTGCCATTTTCATGACTCGAACGTGGACTGCGAGTGACTGTGGGAGATCTGCTAATGTCTCAGCGTTCACATCGGTTCAGACAGGTTCAGACAGGAAGAAAATAGATGGATGCAAGTCGAATAAGGATTTTTTGTTTCTTGCTGCTAGGCTAGTTGGGTAGTTTAGATGGGGACATGTGGCTTGCATCATTGAATATAGAGTAGAGATCGATCTCCTATAGGAATTAACGGAATTGACACGGGAATCTCTCTGCATGATCCCAAGCTGCTTACTGGACCTATGTACCCAACTGGTCACCCATCTTGGACCTGGCCACATTTGACGGTCCTTCAACCGGGCCATGGATATGTGTTGAGGAAAATAATAAAATAGATAAAAATTCGAAAAAAAAATCGAAAGAAAGTGTAAGAGAGATACAATATAGAAAAAGAAAGGAGGGAAATATTATAAATATTGTAATGAATAGATAAAAAAAAGATCGAATTGATTCATGAAAATAGAGAAAAACAGTCGTTTATATATAAAGACAATCTTGCTGAACGTGAACGAAAGAGAGAGAGAGAGAGAGGGAGAGAAAGAGAGAGAGAGAGAAAGATATGTACGGACATTTGTACTGGAAGAGAAGAAAGAGAAAGTTATATTTGAAGACAGGCTTGCTGGAAGAGAAAGAGAGGAAGAGAGAAAAAAAAGGCAAAAAAGAAATGGATGGAAAGACATTTTCACGGAATGCAACAAAGACAGAGAGAGAAACAGATCAGGTTATATAACAAGAATTTTCACTGACGGAAAAAAGAGAGATTGAGATAGTTGAAGACATTCCTGCAGAAAGATAACGAGGGAAGGAGACAAATTGAGATAGATATGCAGACATTTTACACAGAGAGAGACAGAGAGAAAGAGACAGACAGACAGACAGACAGAGAAAGAGAGACAGAGACAGAGAGACAGAAAGAGAGAGAGAGAGAGAAGGAGGGAGAAACGGATTAGTGTACTTATTTGATAAGCGGGGCTTTGCTTTGACACAAAGACCCAGTTATGGAGTATCGAGCGAAGATTGAATATACTCAAAATGATCTGCAAAACCAGCTTGTTAACCAATACACCATGTCAATAGGGAGCAGACTATGTGGTAGAGATATGAAATGACTTTATGTAGAAGAAGAAATTATGAAAAGAAACGAGCCAATGTAGATATGAAGAAACTAAAGTCTCTTCATATCTACATTCGCTTGTTTCTTCCGAAGGAGAAAGAAGGGAATACAGTAAGAATGGGAGAAAAGAAGAAAGAGCCTGATTGGGTGAAATATGATTAGAGAAGGAGAAATAAGTCAAAGGAAGGTCGGAAGAGAGAAAGAAAATGATGGTTAGAATGAAGGAGATGTGAATAGTTAAATGAATATGTTACTGAAAGATATGCAAGAATGAAGCTGAAAAAGTATGGAAAGAAACAGCCTGGAGTAAATATGAAGCCTATTTATTGAAAGAAAGAGCAAAGGAAAGAAAGAAAAAGAAAGAAAGGGATTGTAAGATATAGAAATGAAGATGCAAGTGATAGAAATAGATTAAAAAGGAGTTTTAAGTGAAGAAATATAATATTTGACCGCTCATTTATAGATCTCAATATACGAGTGTCGGCCATATATAACAAAAGGAACAGGAAAACATAGATATGAAAAGACTTTATTGAAAGGAAGAAAGAAACAACGCTGGCTGCAATGTTCTCACACTCCAATTAAAGCGCAACTATATTTGTATCTAAACAGAATTTTCAAAATTAAAAAGAAAAATGTTTCCGTACTAATTGATTAAAGTATGTGTGAAGAATTTCAAATTTCTACTATTGATGATAACGCCCAAAAAGAGTAGAGAATAATGAAAGAGTGAAAAAAAAAAGGAATTATAGTCACGATAAAAGAAAGAAAAAATATAGTTAAACGAATCTGTTCAGCAACATCAGATTATTCAATCTAGCGTCCATATTTACTCATTCCTTTCTCTCGCTTGTTCTTTCTTTTTATCTTTTTTTTCTTTCGTTGATTGATGACGTATAAATTGACACTGTGTCTCTCTTTACCTTTCCCTCTCTATCCATCATTTTAAACTTTCTTTTCTCAGTCTCAGTCAGAAGTTTGAACTCGTCTTTGTTCTCAGATTAGGAAAATAAAATCAATAATCAAATGAACAGACTGATATATATATATATATATATATATATATATATATATATATATATAATATATATATATATATATATATATATATATATATATATATATATATATATATATATATATATAATTGTATATTCATTGATTATAAATTGTGTTATATTATATGGATACGTATTGGATATGATTTCCCGTCATTACACCGTCAATATATCACTCACCCCAGACAACACAAATAGAGAAAACAATAAAAGAAAATGGGGCTGCAGCAGGAATCAAACCTGCCATTGATAGGTAGCCTTCATTGTAGTAATGCTCTTACTATATATATATATATATATATATATATATATATATATATATATATATATATATATATATGTATATATATATATATTGGAAGAAGAATATGTACATTTACTGGAAGACAAATTTAGCTACTTCAGGATCAGACGACACTCATACTTCTGTATAGATTTATGCTATGTATATGAATTCCCGTTGATACATAAGACTTAACAGTTTTTCACATCGAAAGATCCAACCAACGATCACTCAGTCGTCATTTAAAGTCACGATAGGGCAACGATGATCCAAAATGGTCAGACAAATCTATCATCAAAACTGTCAAAAAAAGTATTTTCAGTCTTCAAGAAGCTCATCAGGTCAGCTGGCTGGCGTAGTTTTCAATGTTCATTCTTCATTTCATGGAAAGAAAGTTTTTTTTCTGTTTCCCAAAAATTCTCCCCTAAATAGGTTTTTAGTGGGGGAAGGACTCCGTTTTGAATTCAAATTCATGCTATATAGATCACTAGTTTGAACCGTCTTTTTTCAAACCTTCCGAATTTCTTTATGATCTTACGAAAGCCGAGAGGGATAACTTAATTGATTGTATCACTTCTTATTCCGATTGCCTGATTGATCATCCCCAACGTGGCATGCAGCTAAAATACATTAGGCACATGACAGATTTACTTTGAGTAATTAACCAGACCCGATTCTGTACATGAGTTTTGAATAATGTGACACGACGGACGGACAGTTTATTCCCTTGATTCAGTTCAATGTTATGCTTATTCTTGTTATGGTAGAGAAAAGTCCACCACAGGCGTTGGTCAAAAGACTTAACGAAAGTGACTGATCGGGAAATATAGGTGTTATATATGAACACAAGGATACATAAACAGTGAGAGAAAGAGAGAGAGAGAGAGAGAGAGAGAGAGAGAGAGAGAAAGAGAGAGAGAGAGATAACAAAGGGGAGGGAAATAGTAAAGGTTAGAAGAACGCTTGTAAATAAAAATATAATGGGTATCAATTCATCCCGGACAGTAAAAATGAGATCACCATTATTGTTGGAGGTCGCTAGAAATCGTGATGGAAGGTTGAAGACCTACCAAATTGTCAGGTTTATCCTATAAAACAAAATATGTTTTATTACCCTTCCGGGACACCGTAAAATTGTTGAGCACTTCCTTTGATCTGATTCCGTTTTATAGTATTAGGTCTGGAAGGTATGCAGCCACGTTATAATAACAAAATATAGCCTACCTAGGGCAGTTGCTGCTTAGTACCTTTCAGATTACACTCTTTAGATTTATCCCAGCTCCCCTAAAATTTTTGCCTGCAAAGTACTCTCTCAGGGTCGCCATCAGTTGTTATGTCTAGTTCTCTCGTCCATGGTTTTAAGTCTCCTCCCACTATCAACAAAAGTTTTTGATTTGGGAAAGCAAAAAGATCAAGAAAGTGGAGTCTGAGTAGTAGGGAGGCTGAAAGACCTTTGTGACGGGATATTTGAATAGAAAATCCAACACAACACGTAATGAATGTTTTGTTCACTCTTGATTAATGCAACGGTCACACAGTGCACGAACCAAATCAATGGCGTCTCACTACCACCTCAGTAACCCAAAAGTAAAACGTCTGCTCACGCATTCGCTGTAATGTTCCTTCTGATTAGTTACAAAAGTACATCAAGGTCGTGCAACTGGCTCACAAGATATTCAGAATGGCTCCTTAGTTTCCAGACGGATGTTATACATATTTATTAAGTTAACATGGTGAATATGTTGCGCCAATATTTTAAGTAGGGATGTTCTGCCTATTTGAAAAATCGACATCCGAATTCCACGCCTTTCTTTTGCTCCTACCCTGAGAACTGATTTCCGTGGTATAATATGCAATGACATCATCCAACAAACAGACATGTATCATATTCACTAAGCTTACTTTAGAATGGCACAGAGCCAAATAAAACCTCTTGAGATTCCCAGGACATATATATCCCGAGGTTTCAAGGGCTGCTGGGATTTATACGTCCTGTGAATCTCTGCAGAGAAGTCTCCTGGGACGCTTGTGTCATGAAAGATAAAGTAAATCAGATTTTACTGGCGTTTTCAAATGCAGGCAATGACGTCATCATATTATGGAACCCATGCAGAAATCTGTTGGCAGAGCATGACTGAATAGGAAAAATGATGAGGTGTCTTGTTAATGCTGAGTCTTTTATCTTTACTGGGATTGATGTCCAATGGGTGAAAGTATCCAATTATGATTTTGGTTCTTCGAGATATGAATTAATAGTGATTTAAAAAAAGAATATTTTGTTCAACCAATAAATGAAATTGAACACGTTTTGGCTCTTTTATGACCTTTTAGAATTTCAGGAATTGATCAGCTTTAATAGGATGATATTGAATTGGATATTCAGACTATGCTTCGCCAAAAGTTCATGTGGAGGAGGGGGTTGTCTTAAATATCAGTGTTTGTGTTATTGGGTTTTGCATGACTCAAAAACCATCACTGGAAAATACTTAGGTATAAATAAAATGAATATGTCAACCTTTATAATATTCGATCATTGATTGAGCGAACACACTATACTAGTGTTGGTCTTCGAGTACTGCTCTCTCTGATTCCTTAGCAGGTATTCTAGTTCATTTTTAGAAGCCCACTCTTTGATAACTTGTGTATTTTACATGTTATCAAACCAAATATAAATAAACTTATATATATATATATATATATATATATATATATATATATATATATATATATATATATATATATATATATATTGAATCAACGTAGTCAGGATGATCGACCCAGCCAAACTGGCACTCCTTTTTCCCATCGTGTCACTGCTACCGGACACACCATTCGGTAGAGAACCTTTCAAATTTGCATTAGTACTCCACTATACATCTTTCAAAAACAGCTTTTAGAATTCGTGAAATAAAAAAGAAGTAAAAGAATTTTTCCATGTTTCATCGCAACTGGATACACCATTTTTCTTAGAAAGAGATGAAATAAAATAGTTTGTCAGTATTAAACAGAAGAGGTTAGCACGGTCACCCTGAACCCACTCAAAAGCCAGGATTTCAATCGATGAATTTCAACGTAGGCAAACTGTATCTCATGACGCAGTGCGACCTTCCAAGACCTATTTATCCTCTCCATTTTGACCTTGTCTTATCAAGAAATAAAGAATAATAATAACAATGCATTGGAGAATAGTTTGTTCGAGGGAAGTGCGTCTTTTGAAGGATTGAAGGGAAAAGGATTTGACCAGTGAACGGCAATCTTTTTTTTTGTATCAATTGGTCATTTACATATTGTAATATGTCGATGAGAAGGTGAAAAAAAAGACATCAGTTAGACGGGAGCCAGCCATTTTTTTCAGAGAAAAAAATATTTACAGCCACACAGAAAAATTTTCATCAACATTCTGTAAGAGCATTTCACATCCATAATACGAACATATCACTATATATGAACTCATGTATAGAGTATTTCACTTCAAAATTGAACGATTTCCAAGACAGGAAGGAATTATTGAAATCTGAGTATCAGCTTCTAAAAAACTTACTGAATTTTTTAAAAGTTAGTTCGAGAATTTTTCTTTTCAAGCACCAGAAATTTGAAAGCATAGAAACCCAGGAATGGGCTTAAAAGCCAATAATTCATTTTTTTAATGTTTTGTTTTAAGAAATATGCATGTTAACTTTTTTTTTCGTATTTTAGGATTTTCATTAATGACTCCGAAGGTGTTATTCACTCCCTTCCGAAAGCTTTGAGATATTCGGTTGATATTCTTTCGTTCTTTTACGAAAAAACATTTTGTTTCCATTGGAATCTGTATCAAAGATGGAGGAATATCGATACTGTGTTTTACGATTATTTGAATCATAACATTGCAAAATGTTGATTCAGGCACAACAATTCATCACTGGTAACAATCGTTACAACTGTAAATTGTCTGTCTCTATGGCATCAATAAGATTCTGCATTAAACATTCTGGTTTTGGTTATGAATTTTCAAGGCGAAATCAAAATTCACTAACTAGGTTAATAAAATTGATGGACTCTAAGTAATAGATAGCCGACCACTGGTCCAGAGCTTAAATTCCATAAACTTGTTTGTCGGCCGGGGTTGTCTTCAAGAATATGCATGAACAAGCTTGCCTCTCAACTTTTACTTCTCTTGTTGTTTCATTCTGCCGAATTCATAAACAAGATATGACAGTGATAAAAAATGTTCAGCCAAGTATACCATACTAAGGACATTTCCACTGCCAACAGGGATCAGTGAAATGTGATCCAGTTTTACACTTAGATTATCACAAGAAAACCTCATATTTCCTGCTGTATCAGTATGAACTAAAACGAAAGAAAAAAAAAACCACCGAAACTGGAAAAGGTGCACATTTGCCCGCTGTGAAATGGTCAGCGTTCGACACCATATGAAAACCTGGATTTCGGATGCTTATTTTTTTAACAACCGGGAAGAATGACCCTACACAATTTTCTCGTTTCTTCCCATTTGGCCTTACACCAAACGTTACGCTATATCTGTAATTCATTGGTGGCAGCAAAGAATGTGTCGAGCAAGTAGAGTGTTAACACATAGTAATTCGAAAAAAGTGAATAAATAAAAAAGGCTAAAAAATCTCTGAAAATTGTCTAGGGAGATTGTTGACATTTCGATTAGCCGTGAAGCGAAATGACGGCCCACACACACCAAAATAAATCATAATAATAATTCTATTGCTCATGTCTCGGAAAATCTATAGTTATGGCGTCAGTTGGCCTCAATTCCAGTAACTCAATTTCTTCCAGTCGAGTTATGCAGGAATCTGAGCTGATAGGGCTCCTGCGGGTTTGAAAGGAAAAAATTAATGGCATCAGAAAGAAATAGCAATGTTTGCCAGGGAGTGGTGGTTTCGGAATCTTTTTTCGGTCCCAAATCTCACTTGTTTTATTTTATTTTTTTTCATATCTATTGTTTGCTCTCAATTTCCCTTCACCTTCTTTGGATATAAAGTTTCTTTGCCCGTATTTACAGGAATATTTTGATTAGTGCGATTAATTTATTCCAATTCAGAACCGCACAGATCAAGGTTGATTTACAATTTAATCCTTTTTCTAGTACTCAACCAAGAGACATCTATTCATACAACAATACTTTAAACATACAATATTAAAAAATGCACCAAATAAAGCCGCCTTATTCACGTTTTTTAACACAAAAATAATGCCACTTTTTTACTCGATTACATATTTCTCCTTCCTTCACCTATCATAGATTTTGACTAAACTTAGCTCGAGTATGGCTCAAGACCCGAAGCGTTAGTATTAGAAAAATAAATTGTGTGATTTTCCTGCTTCTCTGTCTGTAACAATGTATTCTTACTCATAAAGATAATAGATTTTTTTGAAAAAAGATTCTTTCCCATTATTTGGAACAATGGATTCTTCTCCTGAAATGGTTCCAGTAGTTTCTTTTCCAGAAAGAAAATTCATGGAAAGCCAAGTATATTTGTGAACTTTTTTCACGAAGTTCAAATGTTTAGACGAAATTTTTTTATAAATACCTCTATGAGAAAAATTTGCTGGATATAAATTTCATTTGTTTTTGAACTTTTCCTGTTTCTGTACGAGTGACCGTTAGTCAGTGAATTGCACATATAAACAGGTTGATCGAGCGCCTCCGGTTGTTTTTTCAGTGATTTTCAAGATCAAGAACTTTAATGTTTTGGTGAACAAAATGTGATCTGAGATGATTTTGAAATTCGATTTAAAAAAATCAGGATTATGGTGTTTGTGCAATGTGATGATATCACGGCTGAGGTAACTCACAGACAAGTTTCCCCTTTGAGCGATAAGTACCAATCGGTGGTTAATTGAATTCAGAATCTCAGTATTTCGGAAGATCTTGACAAGCCTCAGGTTTAATTGTATGAGGAACGAGGATCTACAATCTTTTCTTGCTCTAAAAATGGTATATTACAGACTAGGTATTGCTACGATTCTCCCACTTGTATTCACAAGATGTTTAGGGACAGTTCGCTTCATATTCTTAGTAAAGCATGGAAATTTGATAATCACTCACTTTTTCTCTCTCTCTCTCTCACTCTCTTGCACACCCACATCCATACACAAACACACATATATATATAGAGAGAGACTAAGTTTTGCCATCATTAAACATCTCTGACAAAAAAAAAATCAAGTAAAAATTACCTGTACTGAGGCTGTTAATCAAACAACAGTACACACACACACACACACACACACACACACACATATATATATATATATATATATATATATATATATATATATATATATTGCTGTCAGCAAATATTTACAACACCTATATGATACGAAGGCAATGTTAAGAGACACCCATTTAAATCAATTTTGTAAATCTGATGTACAATCGACACTATTCTTTGATAATGTATATAAATGTATATGTATAACATTATGTGAAAATCATATGTCTGCAGTTATAGTCCTGGTCAAATAAAGATAATTCTACCAACGGACATCTTGTAAATGACAAACTTCTGTTCCGGTCTGTTGGGCAACCTATAAATTACAATATTTTATGTGGACAATCATGGTCATCTTATGGGTCCGATTTCTTCCACTACTCATCCTTCATTTGATTCCTTTCATACCGAAACGGATTCGCTTGACCATTTTCTCTGACCCGACTGACCGTAACTATTCAGGCGTTCTCATTTGGCAACTTTCCCATGAACTTTTTTGTACGAAATGTTACGTCTGGTCTCTTTCGGAAATACTGAGAGCTTAAGTTTTCCCTCAAATTTCTATGACACCCAACTTTGTATAGACACACACGGACACACTAATACGCACACTCACATGTGAACACACAAACGCATGCACACACACACACACACACACGCACACATGTATATGTATATATATATATAAGTATACGTAACGAAAATATATTTTTAACGTAATTTCCCAACTTTTCAATGCTCCTCAATTAGTGATGAATTTATTGATAGAACATTAAATAGTGAAAATTTCAGATCAAAATTCACTTAATAACTATGGTGTCAGTTTGTCGATTTAGTGATTCACGTATGTATGTATGTTTGTACGTATGTATTCAACTATATATATATATATATATATATATATACACACACACACACACACACATATATATATATATATATATATATATATATATATATATGTATATATATATATATATATATACCGTAAATGAAAACTCGTTCGCAAAGGAAAAAAATTAACAAAAAAGATAAATAGAGTGAGTTTGTTGGTTATTTCTCAGTAAAGTATGTTTGATCTGGTGGGTGGGGGATTTATGTGTAAATGAATATATTGCTTAAATTCAGTCTACTGAATGTCCAGTTCCGTAGCTCAGAGGTAGGATATCAGTTTCCAGATCTGGAGCAAAGGTTTTAATCCTACATTGCGGCACTTGATGGGTTAATGGAAAGTCTATAGCCACACCGAAGAGATGTAATACCTCAAAACAGCTGTCTGTGGATGACACAATATATATATATATATATGTATATATATATATATATATATATATATATATATATATATATATGCCCAATATAGACGCAATTTTGCATGAAAAACAAAATATGGCAAAAATTAGTATATTTTTGATACTGATTTATTAATGCACAAATTAAACAAAAACAAGGAATATTTTAAATTGTAAATTCCCGATTCTTTTTTTGTATGAATTTTACTATTTTGATTTATTTCATCTATATATTGCGGATTTAATTTGATTTTACACATTTAATAGATAAATCCCTGGATATAATAATTACGTTTACTTTTTTATGGGAAAACGCTCCAGAATCGCTCTAACTGG
This sequence comes from Thysanoteuthis rhombus, assembly GCA_963457665.1. Taxonomy (NCBI): domain Eukaryota; kingdom Metazoa; phylum Mollusca; class Cephalopoda; order Oegopsida; family Thysanoteuthidae; genus Thysanoteuthis; species Thysanoteuthis major. Next base: position 42,205,040 of record OY735215.1, read on the forward strand.
GAGTCCTACTTTGAGATTCAAATAAACGAAACACAGAAAAGAAAAACAAGAAAATTACGTAAAATAAATTTCTTCTTGGCAATAGTCTTATTTTATTCGATCAATTGTAGTTTCAGCTTTTGATCTTGAAGTGACTATTCAATGCACAATATTTGTAAAAAGGAGATTTTTCATCATCACTATGGATTATATCTATTCCAAACATTTTCTGAGCGTTTTCCTAGAATATCTGAGGAGAGTACGTATCACGAGGGATTTGCTGTTGGGATATGTATCGGAAATGCAGAGCTGAAGAAGGTAAACCACTATATCTACCTTGGATAGTGAGTCTGCATGAAGTTATCAAAAGAAGAAAAAAAAAGTGATGAATCACACGGTTGTCAAGCTGTCGTTGAAGTAAGCAAAACTTTTAAGGACAAGAAAATCCCTCTGATAAAAAAAAAAACAAAAACAAAAAACTCCTGATTGTCACCTATGGAGCTATAACATGGAGCATAGGCAGAAAGCTGAAACTCAAACTTAGAATCGTGCTCAGCCTCACGAGGAAAGATCATTAAGTAGCACAGTACATTACAGAAGATAAGAGTCTGAAACATCATAGAAACATTTGGACAACTCAAACGGCGATGGACTGGACATGTTGCAAGAATGACAGACAACTGTTGGACATCACGACTCACAAGATGGATCCCCCATGCATTGATGAATTCAGAAAGTACAGGCTCTGCAATGCTTATGATTGGGAGGTAAGGCAAATCGTGGGGAATATCTACGTCCAATAGGGGACACCATAGAAATGATGATGATGATGATGATGATGATGATGATGAAAAGTAAATTAAAGCATAAATTTATGAATGAAATTGATTATCAAAATGATGAAAGTTATGGTGAGAATCATATGGAATGAAACATTTCTCTTTTAAAAAATTTGAACGGGACAAACAAGAATCGATAATTTTATCAAAATTGAATTAATTTGATGGGTTCAGTGTGGCTATGAACAATTCAGTATTCCTCCCAGTACTGCTAAGTAAAGTCGAAGCCTTCACTTCTCACCTAGAGGCATATGATCTACCCCTGCCCTACGCAGGACTGGACGGTGTGCAGTACAGTGCAATCTCTCTCTCTCTCTCTCTCTCTCTCTCTCTATATATATATATATATATATATAAATATATATATATATATATATATATATATATATATATATATATATATATATATATATATACTGCAGTACGTATTCCCTGACTGAGCTATCGCTGAATCTATGGGTTTCGTAATGTAATAATTGATAAATCTGTCGAATGATTGATTAAATAACGACTTTGTTGGTAATTTGTTTGTTGCACAGAAAGTGTGATAGATATGACCCTGAAAATTTACATCTATCTCTAATTATATTAAGCTGTCCGAAAAGTAATCTTGTTTTCAGGGAGGAAATGAAAACGGATTCAAATTTGATTAGGTTCAATTTTGTTGATCAATCATTTAATTGCTGTCATTAGTAATTAGAGTAACTCAAAACAAAAACCCTCATTACTTGCCAATGAAGTTTCCGAGGTTCTTATGAAAAAAGTTAAGAGACTTTAGTTGATGTATGTTTTTCTCAATTTCCTGGTACGAAGAGAATCGTTTAGTAGATTAAACAAGTGATAAGAAAGTCTGAGATAGCAGAGTGATTTAGATTAAACTTCTCAGCATTATAACTACATTTCCTAGGTTTGCATACAAGAGTGATGCACCCCCCAGACCTTGACGATAAAAGTCTGGGATTATGATTTCTTTACAGTCATGCTAACTCGATGAATAATTGAAGCAAGATCTTGTTTTGTTCACGATGAAGCCTTCGTTTCTGTGTTGATACCAGTTGGCTTCGAGGGATACTAAATACTTTCTCATTTGGTATTACTCGATTGTATCCATTTCTCTATTCCAATAGCATTCCAGTAAAGAAAACTTTAGTTTAATTAGTTAGTCAAAAGATTGTTGTATATAGTTTAATTAGTGAGGTTCGAGGTTGAGCCTCGTTATGCCCTGCCTTATGTTTCTTTCTAAGTTTGCTTGTGTGGTGAGTATAATTGAACTTAACGCTATATGTATTTTTCCGAGTGGTGGATGCTTTAAAAAGAATCGGCTTCAACAGATAAAGTCAAGAGATTGTTATCCAAAACTGTTGGCCTTCAAGAGTTATGTATTTTGGCAGAAACACATTGAACTAAAAAAAAAAGTTTTTGAAACATCTTAATCATTCACTCCCTGTCCCATCAATATATATATATAGCTAATGTTAGGTATCAATATGTCTCCGATTCGTCTTCTCTCTCCCTCATCTTTTTGTTATATATATATATTTATATATATATAAAATTTCATAACATATAGCTCTTGTTGTTTTATCTAACATGATACAATTCTTCGATGATAAATAAATAAATATCTGATATCTGTTACAGAAAGTTTGATTCATCGTAACTGATAAAAAGCAAAAACGCAGCAAAATTTATGCGTAGACTAATTTGGTTTGGCATGTTTATATTCCTAATGAATCGGAGACAATGTATATATATATATATATATATATATATATATATATATATATATATATATATATATATATATATTCGCATAATCTCATCTATGTATTAGATATAAACATCCTTATGAACAAAGGTATATATATATATATATATTTATATCATCATCATCATCCATTAATTGCCTATTTTCTGACAAAGACCATTCCAATTTCCTTCGATGACAACCAGGATCGTGCTAAGCTATGTTATGTCATACCGGCACAGCTTTTATGTTATTCCTCCATCTTTTCGTCTTCGAGGTATCCCTACCATTGCTCTTCCTATGGTTCTCTCTCCAATTCTCAGCTGGTTCTAAGTACGTTTTCTTAGATTATGTGTTCTGCATCTACAAGTCTTAGCTGGTTCATTGTATACTTTCCGCTTAATGCACATTGGCAAACTGCTCTTCAACATATATCCATTCATACCCAGTGATTTCCAACCGATTGTTTTGCATAATTTTATTCCGTATTCGTGATCATTCTCGAACTTTACAATCCGTCTTCGGTAAGTGAATATGCCAAACTCTTCTAGATCTTTGCCTCCTATTCTTGTAGTCTTTTGGGAGACTGGAAGATTACTCTTAGCTTCGTTCTATTCATCGACAAGCCTACTGTTTTACTTTCCCTATTCAGATCATTCTACGTGTTCTTGTCATTGGCGATTCTCAAGAGGTTCAAATATTCTCCGTCTATATTCATTTCCATCTCATCCCAGTTGATTTTCCGGGAGACGCCTACAAGGCTTGCTGTAAATAGTTTAGGCGATATTTTATCCCAGTGTTATATTTTTTTTTCTTATATTCATTGTGTTTTCTAACTTCATGTAGTCTTAATATTGCAATGCCATTTTTCGAATATGTTATGAATGATTTGTGTAACTTCTCGTTAAACCCTTGTTCTCAGACTGAGTTGAAGACTGCCGTACGTTCTACTGCGTCAAATACTTCCTCGTAATCTACGAAAGCCAAAGAAAGTTGTCTTTAATATCGTAGTGACTTTCAAATAGTTGACTTACTGTATGTAGATGGTGCTAAAAATCATGTTGAAAAAACAAAACAACAAAACGCATGAATTCCCCATCATTAGGTTACTTACGTGTTGATTTACTTAGGTAGATACTTCTATTATCACACAGACATATACATGCAGTGGTGTTTGGTACTTTGTTTTTGTGTGGTGTCTGCAACGGAAGTACAACAGCATGAAAAATATAGTGCAATCTATGAAAAACACTGGAAGTTTTTTTTTTGTCCAATGTATTGGATTATGCCAAAAAAGGCTTCATTGTTGGAAGGTTGTACCGATTGCAGGAATTAGAAAATTAATGGAAAACATGATTTATATTAGACACTATTATCAGCGGATAATAGTGTCCAAAGCAAATTTGTTTTTCTATTAATTCTCTTTTTTCTTTTTCCTTTGATCACCGTTTGTAATATTAAATGAGTATGATAAGGAGTCTTACAATATACAATCGGTACCACCTTCCCAACAATGTACCAAAGAGACTTTTACTATCTATAGTTTTTTTTCATAACGTTGAAATATGTCGTGTGTTTGTGAATCAGTAGCACACAGCACAACCAACATACAGCACACAGACACTTGCAAACGCATGTGTGCACACCCACACACCCACACACAAACACACGCACATATATATATATATATATATATATATATATATATATATATATATATATATATGTATATATTTGAAAATTGGATACATGGTCTAAGAGAGTGATTATGAATAGTGTTGTATAATTTTGAAACACTATTTGAAATTGTGTTCATCTATCTATCTATCCATCTCTCTCTCTCTCTCTCTCTCTCTCTCTCTCTCTCTATATATATATATATATATATATATATATATATATATATGTATATGTATATCCTCAAATCTTGCTATCTTTTTCTACAGATATTTCTAAAAGGATTTTTCGTTTTTCTCTTTCAATAAGTTCATATTATTCATCTACGTTACTGTCTTTCAGGCTGTTCATGTCTATTAGAAACTGTTAAGAAAAACTGTCAACAAATCTGTCAAAATAAGTTTCCCACAGTTTTTAAGTTGGTTCGCTTAGTTAGCTGCTTGACAAATTATGTTGACAAAAACATTTAAAAAAGAAAGTAAGACTTTGTTTCTAAATGGGATTCAGTTTGCAATATAAGTTTATGCTATATCACCCCATACTTGTGGTTGCTTGTTTTCTGAAAATTCAAACTTTTTCGTGATTACTATCCAACAAAAGGTGAGATAAGTAACTTATGCTTGCTTCATCCCTTCTTCCGATGTTTTAATTGATCAGCATACTTCAAAAAGACGTTGGCCGTGTGCCAGTTTCAATACAGTGATTAACAGACCATTTATCTATCTCTCTATCAATATATCTCTGTTATTCTCTTCCTTCACAGACGCACTAAATATTTTCTTTCATTCATTCCTGCGCTGAACTTCCGGTTTTCCTTCATTTTCAAATTCATCAAATCTGCTACTCATTTTCTGTCTCAGTTACTTACCAAACTCTCTCGATATCATCTGTTTTACTGATTTTTTTCCCTCATCCTTTCCTCTTTCCATTTGTTAAGATATTTTCATTCAACATACATTCTCTCATTACGTAATTCTCTTTTTGCTACTTAGAATTCATTGCATCTAATCAAAAATGTTGTTAGGTTTACTTCCGTTTTCGTTTCTCATTATTATCATACCCAACGGAAATGGTTCAGTTTTATTTTGCTAGGATTTCTTTTGATCTTTTTGATTGAGTTCAGCAATAATAATTATTTATTGTTCCCAATTGTTGCTATAAAAGTCCGCCCCAGGAGTCTGCTAAACCTATTCTTCGTTAAATTCAATCGCCCCGTTACATACGAGTCTTGAAACAATTAAAGAGTATGAAATAACTTGCTTTGCATTCAAGACCATTGAGTTGTGTTGCTTATTTGGGTCAATTGCGTTTCTTTCTTCATGGAATCAAGATTTCTAATTGGCTTTTATTGCTGGCTGACGGGGCTGTTCTCTAATGACCAGCGCCATAACTTATCGACAGAATTGATACTGGTAAGTGCTAAAATTCATAGGAGAATTGTGTCCGGTCGCTGAGATAATACCCTTATGCACCAATGCCGATCTATCTCCCCCTCTCTCTCTCTCTCTCTCTCTCTCTCTCTCTCTCTCTCTCTCTCTCTCTCTCTATATATATATATATATATATATATATATATATATATATATATTTATATATGTATATATATATATAATTGGGTACTTTCAGCATTTAATGCCGACATTATCAGATTCAAGATATCAATGGCAGAAGATAAAAACTGTGGTTGGTGTTTTAAAAAGAAATCAAGTCCTAAATCCCTGCAATATGACCATTGTTAGTTTTAATGACGTGACGTCAGTTACAAATTTTTTTCCTACGAGCACAATGCACTAATCATTTGACAACCTCAATTTGTCAATCTTTTTCAGTTTGTGTTCGATTTTCAATAAGGATTGAGAATAAAAAAGTAATCTCCAACTAAATTTGTATTGCATATCCATGCTAGTCTGTCTGATATACAATGCAAGTTCAAGACTTGCCACCAATCGCTGGTTACTTAACGATTGTGGAAAGAAAAATGACCAGATAGTAAATATACAAAAATCATATTTGAACTGAACACAATTACCTAGGCAATTGAGCCGAATAAAAAAAAAAACAACAAAATCCTGCTTATTTTAAGTTTCTACAGTGTTACAATATGAGGGCTGATATGTACTTTCTAATTCATATTCAATTCTTATTCTTGAATATTTTATTTCATTTCTAAATTCTTTTGTTTACTATACTGTTTGCGTAACTATGTGTGAACTATACTTACATGCTTGGTCTATACAGATACGCTACTCACTCATTTGCATGCAGGGGGGTGTAAAAAAAAGTAATCCTTTTAAGATATCAGAAGGGTGATAGAATTAACCAAAGTAGATTTATTGACGAAACGAAGCATGGTCGTTGGGAACCCAAGCAGATAGATAGCCAGTCACTCAATTAAAAAAGCATTTGAAGAAAATAAGTGAAAAGGGATTGATAAAAAGCTTAGTGGCTGGAGAAACGAAGGTGAGCAGGAGGAAAATAGAAAAGGAAGGGGTGAATGATCATATATTGCCATTCCTCTATTCGTAATACTCTACACACGATTCCCCTATTTCACGCCCGATATCCCGAATCCTCTATTCGTATATCTATATTCCTATCATTTATACCCTTTCCTCTATGCCCATTCATCTATTTCCGTAACTATATTCCATTCTTCTATTTCTGTTCTCCTATTCTCATTCCCTTATTCTAATTCCTCTATTCCCATTCTTCTATTAAGTACAATAGGCCTTCCTATGCTTATAAGGGCTCTCACACTGAATGTCACGGTTTAAAATATCCTAATTTGAATATATCCATCATTTATTATACTTTTCCAGGAAGATTAAAGTCACAACTTTTTCTGAATTTCTTCTTGGAATAGCACAATCATTTAACCGAATCTTGCAGAAATGATAGATATTTTTTCATACATTTGAGCAGACAATTTTTGAATATGTTTCTTCAAATAATGGTAGCAGCTATGAATCTAATATTTGAGTCAGATCTTATCATATCAATCCCAACTATCTGGACTTTTTCAAAGTTGATTTCTGTGAAAAAAGCCACCGTACTATATCTCACCTTCTACGCAATATTTTTCTTTATAATTTCCCTCACTTTAATATCATCGTAGTCCTTGTATTTTTTCTCATCCCTCTCTTTCTTTCTGTCCTACTCTAAAGTCCTCTCTCCCTTTTTTTCTTTTCAAGTCACTATCTTTCTCTCTCTCTTTCTTTTTTCTTCTTTCTCTCTTTCTTTCTTTCTTTGTCCTGTTTTCCTTTATTCCTTTCTTTTTTCTTCCTTTCACAATAGTTCTGCCTTCATTTATTCATTTTGTTCTTTCTTTCTTTCTTTCGTTCTTCATTTATTCATTTTTTCATTCGTCTTCACCACTCAATGGTCTTGCCAGTCTTTCTTTTTCGCTCAATGGGTCTGCTTTTCTCTCTTTCCTTTTGACCTACTAGCACTCCATTTCCTAATTTCTTCCTTTCTTTTTTTCCTCACTAGCTAATCTGTTTTTTTCATATCTACACCCGCCTCCCATTCTCCATCAACACCATCTTCAACCTCTCGGTTTTCTCATTAATTCCCTGACACAACCATACCCTCTTTCCTGACTCCACCATCTGTGTTCGACAAATCTGAACTTTGTCCACGTATCTGATGTAGACGAACGAATGCCTTGGATTTGCTGCGAAAGCCGCTAGATTGCAAAGCTGATCATCTTTCCTGTCAACACCTTTTGCTTTGACTTGTAGAGGATTTTTAATTATTGATTCTTTCTTTTAAGATCGTTATCCTCCCTGTGTTGGGGAAATGTTTATTCTTGTCTTTTGCTATGATTTCCATGGCGGCACTAGAGTTATTGCAACAGGGCTGGCAAAAATACTCACAACAAACGTAATAAATAATATTAAAAAAATAACTATTCTTGGACTTTGAATGGTATATTATACCATTATATGTATTATATAACCAGACCTGGCTTTTGTGAACGAAGAAATGAGATCTTATCAAATTGGGGTGCGTATCTGTTCTGGTGGGTAAAAAAATGATTAAATATAAAGACTTGAATGAAAAGGAACTAACTATGAACAAGGAGGCGATGATCATAGTAGTAATAACTAATGCACTAACATATGTCTGAATGACCGCAGTGGTGAAACTTACAGAACAGGGATTTTGAAAAAAGATAAAGATTGTACTGAAAGTGTCAATGAAGTCGGGATTATGGAGGCCCTGCTGGATACGTTGAGACTAGTTTTCATTCGATCCATTTGTGATAACCATCTGATGTCTTTGATATGAAGAAGCTGATTGATATTCAGTATAACCAAACAATCAGCATTAAATTAAAAGTAACAGAAGAGTTTGTGACTCGGATATCTTGGCATACTGCCTAATCCTGGCGAGACGACTGAGAAAGTTTGTAGTGAACAGAGACAACAGCATCTGCAAGATCATAGAAGTGGTTCAGCGTACGGAACATGAGGTAATAACGAAAACATACCAGGATCTTACTAAGGAAATCTGAAAACCAAGAAGCATATAGATTAGTATGGTATCCGTATCAGTTTTAGTTCTTGTATCGTGACAAAAACACTGCAAGCGAGATTAGGGGAAAATCGTTGAAAGATTGGCATTGTTCAGAGCATAATAGTGCTCAGGTATATTGAAGAAAATGATGGAGATTCGAGGACACTAGCTCCTACTCACTCATTAGGCATCAGGTGGGAACATGCAACTGCATTAGATTCAATTAAAATTCACCCAATCTAGGCCAGAAGTCCAGATCTAATCAGGGACGAAGAAAAAAGAGTGTCAGTAGATTTTGCTGCTTTAACAGACAGAAAAGTGAGATTAAAGGAAAATAGTGAGCTGGATCAGTATCTTGATTATGCAAGAAAACTGATAAAATCATAAAGGCAGCAGTACAGTCATTCATTATTAGAGCGTTGGAAACGATGCCGAAAGTATCAGTTAAGGGTTTAGGGTAACTGGAAACCCAAGGAAGAATGGAGACCAACTACACTACAGCATTACAAAGAACAGTAAAAATGCTGTGAAATGTTATGGGATATTGAAAAAAATCTGCTGTCATTTGATTGCCAGTGATAAGCTCCAGTTACTATGGGTGTTAGAAGTGATGAAGAGCACTAATTGCAGGCATTCAAAGGAGGAAAACAATCTACTAACGGATGATTTTGGTATCTCCACATAATCTAGAAAGCACACAGAGAGAGCATACCTCGAAAAATGCCATTGTGAAAAGAAGAAATTACGCATCAAAACCTTCCTGAATTCAGTCACTTCTTTAGTGACCTGTTTCCCACCCTTTCATCGAATATCATTGAAATTCCTGAAGAACATCTGGAGTCATGTTGGCAGACCTGAGCTTTTGGCGATATTATTTGATGTGATGAGGGGATCAGTTGTGTATGGATCCACCCCAATATTTAATCACTTTTTTTCGTAGCTCATCGCCAACTTCTAAACCAAATTTTCAAAGTTCCAGTTGGTATCTCTTTGACAGTCATGGGTGTAAAAGACTGTCAGACAGACGCAAAATAGAAAGACGGGCAGAACTGAATACACATACCTCTCAAACTTCATTTTTGGGAGTGAAAAAAAAAGGAACAAAAGCCGACAAAAAGGACGTGTTAGAACTGAGTCAAGATGTTGAACGAGTCACTCTAACGGAAGAGGAATAATATCGAATACAAATATATTCACGAAAACATCTGGTTGACACCTGATTTAAGAAGTGTTTATGGGTTACACGTACTAGATAACGTGACTAGAACTTTAATATTCTTGTTAGCAGTGAGAGAATGGGCGATCGTTAGAATATAGTTGTCGACGGTTTTATGAAGTGTGAGATAAAATACTTCATTACCGGAATTTCAAGATGGTTGATGGAGAAAAGAGAGAGCGTTTTTTAAGCAAATATTCAAAAACAGCATATATATATATATATATATATATATATATATATATATATATATATAATAACTAAATAATTGTGTCATCCACAGACAGCTGTTTCGTTGTACTACAACTGTTTAGTGGCTATAGACTATTCATTTGAGACTATCCATTTAGATGAGATTATATATATATATATATATATATATATATATATATATATATATATATATATATATATATATATTTATTTCTTGTTTGTAAATAGCTGGTCGAAGGAGAGGAACAGTCAAAAATTTCGACCATAGTTTTTCAGCCGCTTTCAAACGCTAACAGTAAATTTTATGATGGATTTCGGAGTCGACAGCGCTTGACAAACGGACTTTTTACAGTTCCTCCATTCTTGTAACCCAGCAAAAACACAACCGATTCGCAAACAAGAAAAATTGATAAAAAGAAATTGAATTATTAATCAGCTGCTGCTTGTTTGTTGAAGACCTTCACTTGCAGGAAGTTATGGAAATGCTTGAAAGAATGGTGGTCGCCTGGAGAGAGGTCTGGTGTTAGTTCAATTTCTGCAGGGTTATTCGCGTGACATGCATGTTTTTTTTCCAATTCAGGGTCATTCGTGCGACAGAACAAGTTTCGTATTGATTGTCCAATTTTGAACGAATGTCGAACAGCTGTTGGATCAGGTCAGAGTGCTGTCCCTTTGTAACCCTTTGAGTTGTTTTGTGTCGTTCTACTTCAATAATGGTCTTCAATTGGAAGAACGTCAACGTTTCTTTTTCAAGGCTTTCGTCACCATTTCGAAAATTTTGGAACAAATATGCAGCTGCACGTTCGTTGATGGTCCCCTGGCAGAATATCTGGTTAATATTGCCGGCAGTTTTCGTTACTATACGTCCCATTTTGAATTAATACCAATTGCTCGAATTTGCCTTCAATCTACTTTTGATATGACCGCTATTTCCTTATTAGAATAATTGCAAAAAGAAATGTTCCGTTTAATTATAGCAAAATTCACATTTGAAATCGTATGGTCCATGTACATAGTTGAATAATACATTCTTCCGAAATGAACATCAATATTCGAAATAACTAAAAATCGCGATTATTTTGTACCAACCGAATATATTAGGATGATAAATGTTGGCTTGTTCGTTTGTTTGCATGCTTCTATAAGTGTAATAGCCGTCCAAACGGATCAAAATTGTTTTTAATGGTAAGTTGAACTTTGGGTGGATACTGGATAGGTGGCTTTGGTCGTTGGTATTGGCCGGTAGATCGAGTTCAAACTCCAGCTAATTTTATTGTTCTGATTTGGAGTCTTTTCGATCTGTTAGAACTTCCAAATTTTTTTTCTTCAGTTTGGACAAAGAATATTTTGAAATGGTTTATTTACAATGTATTTCCAACGCTAAACTTATCCTTACTGACAGTTTGTCGTAGTAATGTGGAGATGTGCTTTCCTCTTTCTCTCACTACTCATACTGATAGCGGTACTTATTCAAAGAATCTGTCTGTAATACGATCGTCTTCATATGGTTAGAGGGCTCTTTGCACATAGTGAAATAATATTTAATCGTGTGTAAAACATAAAAACCGCTGAAAAGAAACCATACATTACATTAACAAATGATGGGAAATGATTGGCTGAAATGACATACATTTCAAAAAGATATATATATATATATATATATATATATATATATATATATATATATATATATATATATATATAATAAATATCAAGATTGCAACTTTCTTATAATTTTGATAAAAAATTCGATAACCGAAGTAGAGCAGGTGAATCTTTAAATTCACTTAAAAAAAAAACAAACTTACAAGTGTTCATATATCAATCCAATAATATCGAGTAGTATACTAAAGAAAATGGAGAGACATCACCCTTTCCAGTATATATATATATATATATATATATATATATATATACATATATATATATATATATATATATATATATATATATATATATATAGGATGGAGGATTGGCTTGGAGCTGGCAACTGTAACCCGTAAAAAATATCTGATATTGAGACCATTGATCCTACAGAATGTTTCACTAGGAGCTTACAAGTCATATTGATATAAGGAGGAAAAATAATCATCCAACGCAGTAATTCAGAAAATAATCATTTCGTGCCGGTCTTAGAGGAATGGTTTTTTACTTTTTCAAACAAGGTTTAATTTTAATTTACTAATTATGACTTTGTACGGTAAAAAACTACCAACGGTGTTTTACGAAAATAATTGACAGATTTTCAGGTATAGACGAGTCCATTTCTTTTTAAAGACATAACTGTGGCTGCTCATCAATTTATCGCCAAGAGCTGTTGATACCTCGTCAGCGCCACCTCATACGTCAGATGCATAGCTAGAGAAACTAATATTTGAATAAGTGCCGTTAGACCGTTGACGAAACGTCGGTATAGACATACAACTCTCTTGTGTCCATTAACGAAATCAGGCTTTCCGTCGTGCCAATTGATAAGATGTTTTCATCGCTTTCGGCTTCAATAAGCAACTACTCTGATCGCAACTAAACCGACCTGATAAGTTGGTAAAGCCTGGATAGAATTACACATCACAAATGTCAGTTTCAAATCATGATGAAAACCCTCTTGCTCTAGACGAGGACTCCCGAGATATCGGAACCGGTTTAACGAGGTGGTTTTTGATGTGGAACCGATTTGGAATCAACCCAAATTTGTTCCATTGACGAGGAGACAAATACACGAAAGAAACTGGCAGAACAATATATATTATTAGAAACCGTAAACCGGAACTGTCATCAATGCTGTCAAAATATTTTTTTCAAGTTTTTGAATTTGGCTGGTTGTTGAATCATATATATATATATATATATATATATATATATATATGTATATATCATGCATACAGGTCACATCAATGGAAATTTAGTCTTCGTTTGGAAAAAAGATTGTAACCCTCCCGAATAATTTTTCAGTAGGGCTTTTATTACGTAATGTTATGTTCATGAAAAATTGATTCTTGGTTCACTCGTTTTTTGAAAATTCAAACATCTTTCAGTGATCAGTGCTCAAAACATGTCGGCAGATTCATTGATCATCTTAGTTTTCAAATTTTGCCATGGACCCTCCCAACACAACATGCTGCCAAGAGGTTTGAGTCCAGTCATGATTGCTGTTGAGGGACTAACCAAACCTGTTTTCATTTCTTTTCACGAGCAAACAAGTGGAACGAAGCTCAGGTATTGATATAGGCTTATCTGTTACTTCAAGACTAAGGTACCTATTGCAAGTCGATGAGCGGCTTTTACACCAATCTAGAAATCACAAAAAATCTAGCAGATGTTATAGACAAAGTAAGAATCCCATGATTGCCTTGAGAAGAAAAATACAGTTAAAATCATAAAGAGTGAATTCAGAATTTGTCAGTAACGCTCAAAGAATATCACAAAAGAGTTTTGCTTAAGTGATGAAGTTCCAGCCAAACAGGAATCTGTATTTTGAAAATATTTGATTTTTTTGTGCTAACTGAAACAAACTGTTCAAGTTTTAGTTTCAAATAATTATGCTAGAGTTTTGGTGTGAACAAGTCATTTGCAATCTCAGGAAATACTTATTAAAGACGAACCCAACAGTCTTATCGTCAATTTAATCAGTGAGGTACTTGTATCAAATGCTACAAAAAATATTTCGTAAACCAACAGCGACACTTGAGGTCGGCAGTTGTTCAACTGCACGTTTACCTAATAGATAGATGATACATTGTCGACCATTATAATTCGGCAATGTACTAAACTGCCCGGAAAGGAATACTTAAGTGTCTTAAAACATTAACCTGGACTCGATCACCGGAAGAATAAAATTATCTCGACGACATAGCTAGGATTCCAGATAGGATATTGCTGCTGATGATAAAACTGAACATAAAACAGTTTTTTAGGCCATTATTAATACATGTGTTAATTTTTGTTGCTTCTCATTAAAGTTACAAGACTGTCAGTCTATGGCAGAGAGGTAAACAATACAGATCGGAAATTATTAATTGATTCTTGTATGAGTGGTCGCGACGAATAGAAATGAAAGAAATGGATGAAAGAAATACGAGTCAATAATTAATGATGAAAATGACAAAGTAATTCCCGATCTGGTTTTTTAATTATCAGCTTTGGCTGATATTGAATTCCTAGTTGGTGTTTGAGATAGTTTCGTTCTCTGTCGATGCTGGCGTTCGAGTCTCGGTGAGTATTACGTGGATCTTCCTCACTTGAGAGATTCGGGCAACATACATTTTGACGGCTCCCTGTAAATTCTACCTAAGTAGCTTCTTTTCAAGAATAGCTGCTATGAATTAACTCTCTTCTGAATACCTCCCAGACGAGTACAATCTCTTTATTTGTAAATATACAGTAAACACGTACTTTATCAAATGTTAGTCGTATTTTGTTGTTGTTTTAATTCTCTAGTTGCTCTTCATTTTTAGTGTTTCTAAATGTGAATTTAACTCATTGATTTTAGAAATTATCTTTAGTCTTCATTTCAAACATGTCCTTTTTTTTGGTGTTTCCAATTTCACAATTTTAACATCAAGAATCTAACTTAACATTTCTTTTACTGTTTTAGATTATGTAACATGAATAAGCCCCTTCTTACTAATCATCGAAAGGCCTCGTCTAGTTTGACTAGAAGTAAACAAGCAAAAACAATCTACTAGCACACAACCCTGTCGTTATTTAGATTTTTGCCAGCATCATGCGATCCAAGCAAAAGAAATAATGATAGTTATTTCATCAAGAAAATATCTGAAGAGTAAAAGTCCAGCTTCGGGTAAATTAAGGGTTAGGGGGATTCAGAAGCACCAATTTTTCTATCATCTTGTATTTCCTATTTTCAACATTCTCCCTGGGGATGTCATATTTATCACATTCGATATTTCTAGTAAATTACACAAGAAAGGCATGAGATACCTGGGATCACAGAATTCAGAATAGTTGCCATTGATTCATTTAGGAAAGAGGAAAAAATATCAAAGATAAAGAAATGTCAAAAAAAAAAATGAGGAAGATAGAGTAGACTGAGTGAAGTATTTTATGGTTTTGGGGGATTTGATTATCTGCAAAATTATCGAACACAAAAGAAGATATTTGTAAAGTGAGAAGAATGCAATGATTCAAAATATTTACCAAGATAGGATAGTAAGAAGACTACTCTCTCTCTCTCTCTCTCTCTCTCTCTCTCTCTCTCTATATATATATATATATATATATATATATATATATATATATACGTTTCTTGATCAAGGCTCGTGATAAATGGTTGAATTAAGAAACACATATCTGGTGATTTTTCTTCTATAATTTTAGTATTTGAGCTGCATTATATGATCAATATATTTATATTCTAAATCAATGAATTATAATATATTTGTAATTAAATCCGAAAGAATTCAAATATTCAACCTTAAACAACAAGAAAATTCCATTTGTTTTAAAAATTATGCTTAAAATTTGTTTACAACAAATGCATTCTCCTGAAGCTTAAAACACAGGACCCAACCTTCTGTGAATCCTGCAACGTGCTCATGAAAGAATCATGCTCATCGTCACATTGAGAGATCACAAGACAGCACAGTATATCAGAGACACTGCAAGAGTCCGCTATATAATAGAATCCATTCGAAAAAACTCAAATGGCAATAGGCTGGTCAAATTTCGAGAATATTATACAACCAATGGACATCGAGTCTCACAATATTGATCCCAAGAGATCATATGCAAAACTGTGGCCAGCAAAATATAAGATGGCGTGACTATTCACACAATTTGATATTAGCTCCGCAACGCCCATTATAGACAGGTCTTACAAATCCTAGGGAAGGTGTATGTCAATCAACAGACACTAAAAGGATGTGATGATGATGATGATGATGACTATATATATATGTACATATATATATATATATATATATATATATATATATATATATATATATATATGTATGTATGTGTGTGCGTGTGTGAGTGTGTGTGTGAATATATATATTTATACATACATCAAAATAGTCATATGTATATATATATATATATATATATATGTGTGTGTGGTGTGTTGTATCGAATAATACTCTCTCTCTCTCAGACACACACATATATATGTATGTGTGTGTGCGTGTGTTTATTTATATATATATATATATATATATATATCAAAATAGTCGTATGTATATATATATATGTATATGTGTGTGGTGTGTTGTATCGAATAATACTCACACACACACACACACACACATATATATATATATATATATATATATACATATATATATATATATATATATATATATATATATATATATATACATATATATATATATATATATATATATATATGTATAATATTGATTTTGATATAGTTAGTTTGCATTCAGTTCGGATGATAACGATAACGATGTCATTCCGAACAAATTCTTCATTATCTGATGTTATTCTTAAGTGCAGGCATCCACTTTCCCCATAACAGCCAAGCGGAAGATATCTTCCCTTGGATGATCGATTTTGCTTCCTGTCCACCAACCCCGTGGCAGTGATCACACACCGCACATTACACTGGTTGGTCTCCCTGTGGTGACCGGTTTTTATCTTTGAAACCTTTACTCACATACACGCACTTTACCTCCCTCTCCAACGGGCCTCGAACGGTACTGTTGATATTTTATCCACCTTTGGATGGACCATGTTTGTTGATAATGCATTTATGCTTTATAAAAGACGAATACACTGAAGCATGTAAAAGATGTTGTGATCTTGAATCTCATTGGTAGTTAACTAAATTAGCCTGACGTTAAACAGCACGGTTCAGATTCGGCTCTAACTCCCTTGGGAAATGCATTTTCTATTAATTCTGTTGCTGGTATCATGTGATCCAATACAACCAATCTCTTAATACTTGTAGAGGAATAGGATTCTGTAAAGTGACCCCACATCCCGAAAAATGTCATGAAGGAAGCTGTATGACACCATGTCGATCTACTAAGTTATTGAATAATTTTTGTTTTTAAAAGTACATTGAATTTAGTTTTAAACTGATGCTGATTTATAACTAAAGCAGATTTGGTTAATCCTTCAAAAGATACCGTCATGCAACCAATGTCCTTTAGGAGCATGCCGTGTTGGGGGTGATTAAATGGAATTTCGGAAAATGTGGTAATCAATAAATGAATTCTCCCTTCTTGCATATTTTTGGGGTGGGGGTTGATCAGTATAAAAAGTTGGAATCTTGAAAAACAAAAACAAATACAGGTTGAATTCTACCGCACACAAACGGGACCATTTTAGCATAAACTTACATCACAAATTTAACCCATTCTACAAAAATATTTTTTAGACATAATAAGAAATAAATGTTCAAAATTTCATCCCTTTAGCTCCATTAGTTTGGTCTGTACACGTGATACACACATACATAGCCAGCAAACCATACCAACTAAAAAATAAAGAAACATATGTTGACAGATTTGGATGACGATTCAGAATTTTCGTTTGGAAAACATTTTGAGTGTTACTGTGTTTTATGAAAATAAAAATAGGCAAGTTGAAATATCAACAAGTGCTGACCCTGCAAGCTGTTGTTAGAAAAAAACTAGTCAAGAATTAGTAAAGCCACTATTTCATTAAAGAGATTAGGACACCAACTAATACGAGCAGAGAAGAAGCAACACAAATGATACAAAGAAAATTCAGTCAGAATAAATAATGTACTTACTTCTTGTGCTGAATTCGGAAAAAAAGTTGATTGCGTATAGCACTGCAGTTACTAGTTGTAAACAAAAATAAGCTAAAATAAATATTGGTCAATGGTAATGATAGTGACATTTCATCTAGAAAATTCGGATACATTAAGATAATACACTCCACCATGAATCAGCAACTTAACTGATCTGAAAAAAATATCTTTAAATTATATTATCTTTGAGAAAAAAGATCTTTCATCTAGAATTATCTAAAAGAATAGATGTTCTACAAAAAATCGTATAGGAAATTGAATTTATATTTAAAACTATATAAAAAATTAGATCATTTATCTAAATTTATGTAAAGGAATAGATCATCTATCTGAAATTAAAAGAAAATAAATCTTTCATCGAAATTATTACAAAAGAATAGATCTTATAACTAGAAATTCCTAAAAGAATAAATCTCTTTTTAAAAATTATCTGAAAGAATAGATCTTTTATCTATAATTATTGGAAATGATAGATCTTTGGCATTGTATAGAATAATTGATCTTTCATGTAAATTTAGCTGAAAGGATAGATCTTCTCTTCAAAATTAGCTAAAAAATATTTTTGCCTAAAATTGAAAGAATAAATCTTCTATCTTAATCAATCAAAGATGATAGATCATTTATCTGAAACCATTTGAATGAATAAATCTTTTATCTAAAATAATTTGAAGAAAAAAACTTTATTTAAAGTTATTTGAAAATAGATATTCCGTCTCAAATCATTAGGGGATAGATTTTTCATCTAAAATTGTCTTAAAGAATACATCCTCTACCTAATATTATACGTCGTTTATTATCCAAAATTGGCGGAAATAATTGATTTTTTTAATCTAGAATTGACTGAAAAATCAGATCTTTTATCTGAATATCACAAGCACCAGATTCAGGCATTATGGAGGCGACCCAAAGTATCTCAACGCTTTTCTTTCAATCGCTACTATCGCCCTCAAATAGAGGTGGGCGTAACTTTATTCTGAATTACTTTATCTAAATCACACAGCTAGGTATATACTCAATTAAGTACTTTTGAATCAAACCCAGACCCCTTGCATGAGAGGCAGACGTGCTGACGATCACAAAACACCATTCCCATCAATGTTTTTTCCGAGAAAAAAACTGGCATAGGAGTTACAATGTTAATAGATATTCTTGGCAGTGAACCGGTCGAATCAATAAGCAATGAATTACGACTCAGCATTTATTTTAATGACTCCTGAGCCATTTCGAAGAATAATAGTCTTAAGCAGTTCAATTGACTTTTATCGATCTTTTCAATTGATTCGCCAAACTCAATCGACAACAATCAACCGTGTTTATCCTGGAAGTTCAAGCATCGATTTAGAAAATGATCAAGTGATACGAGTTTTATTCTGAAAGTATCCCAGCCATTTCATATTGTTCGAGATCCATAGAATCCAGAACAATGTAAAGAATTCAATGCTTGCATTCATGGCTCAAAATACCCTAATAAGATGTTGACTTCATCAATCTGAAGTAAAACTAAAGTACATAGCTATGAGCTACGAATCCAGACCTCCATTGATGTTGAAAAAAGTTTCTCCTCGATGATCATTGCAAACACGTAGAAAAGAAAATGAGTGAGACGATGGTTGCATCTGAGAATTTAGATATTTTCAGAATTAATTCCCAGCCCTTACCAAATTCAATGTGCGTGATTGTACTTTAATTGACTTTTCTGACGGTAGTTAATTGCGTCAATGAGCCAGATTCAGTCTACTTAGGGTGGAACTAAGCTAAAAAAAAATTAATAGTTACATTTAGTAGATACCAAAATGAAGGTATTTTTTAGATATTGATATTAACTACTAATTTTCTTGGTGCTTTAATCCCACTCCAACTGGGATGAAGCTGACTAAAATAAATGCAGTCAAAAAGATTCTATCTTGAATACATTCAATTACATCAGAATACTTATCAAGGGAAAATAGACTTCATAGAGCAATGGACCTCTCCTTCCTTCAACAGCAAAACGTGAGGAGTCACAAAAAGAGCCAAATCTGGACTGGGGGCTGGGTGGGATGATACACCTGGGTAATACAATGTTTTTCAAAAGAACCGTGGGCATGAAGAATGGGCCGATCCAATTCTTGTGAATGCAATGAGTACGCAGTAAACAAGCTGAATCAATGGCGACTCACAGCTGTCCGTTCAACCCCACGGGAGATAGTATGTTCATTCATGCTCAAAAAACGCCACTCAAATCTCACGAAAGTTGCCTGGTCAATTCTGGAGATATTCAAATTACTTTTCCGCCGACCTTTTACATTTGTCAGTGAGTACCAAGAGTGATATCATCAGCATCATCATCAGCGTTTTAGCGTCATCATTTGACATAGACTTTCCCGAAGATTCACCAGACCTCTCTATCATGGGCGTCGAAGAAACAGTACTTTTTGAACTTGTTATGCCATCCTATATTTTGCCGGCCACAGTTTCGCGTATGATCTCTAGCAATGAACTTTGTGATGTCCATCGGTTATCTGCCATGTCTACCGTTCTTGCAACATTCAATGCCACTCAAGTTTTCTTATGGATTCCCTGATGTGTCTTTCTCCTGTTTCTCTGTAATATTCTGTACTTTCTTGTGATCTTTCCATGTGAGGTTGAGCATGATTCTCTCATATGTACATAGCATGGTTTCTCAGTTTTAGGGGTCAATATTTTGTTTAGGTTTAATGTTTCAGCTCCATTGGTGACTATCGGGACGTTTTTAAGAAGGATAAAGTACATTTTCATAATGTCCAATCTGAGTGACTCATGTCATATTTAAACTCTGCATCTCATGATTATAATATGTTTTACACAGATAGAGAGATAGATAGATATAGATAGATAGAGAGAGAGAGAGAGGGAAAGGAAAAGTTAAAGAGAGTGGAAGAGATAGAGAGAAAGAGTGAGTGAGAGAGAGGGAGAGAGAGGGATGTGTTGTGAGACAGATTTTCTTCTCACGTTAATGGTTGAGCTCCCTATTTTCAGATGATGTGTTCAAGGCAGGCTCAAAATTCCTAATAGGGGTGCAGGGTGCAACACAGCCATGTTAAACTTGTATAATTTGTCTCTTTCAACTGTTTGTGGAGGATGAGTAAAATTGCGTACATGAAAATAGATGAATCGTATTCATCAGAAATGGTAGAAACTGATTATAAAAATGAAGCGAAAAAAAATCCCCTCCAACTGATTTGGGCAATGTATATATACATATATGCTAATTGTTCTCCGTCACCCATACACCGTCATAAGGGAATTCATTACTAACGGCTACCATCGACAGATGCCATGCAGTCGGCACCCCCTATCCAGAGGTTGACAGACAGAAATAAATCTCTTTCATTGTACAAAAGTTATCAACTCAAAGAGCGATGCAGTGACATAAGGATCATAACCTATGCCATAAATCTCCCAGTTACCGTTACGGAAGTGGATTGCTTCGAAAGCATGAGGGCGTTACTAAGATGTCTGAGTCTGTTATTGTTTTTAGCTTTTTATTGGAAACCATCAAGCAAAACTGTCACCAATACTGTTATATGGGTTTTTCCACTTTTTATGTTCGTCTGGTGCGATATATATGTATATGTCTATGAGTCCGTTCATATCAATCACTTTGTTCATATCTATTTCCCCCCCCTCTCTCTCTCTCTCTCTCTCTCTCTATATATATATATATATATATATATATATATATACCAAGAAAAGGGCGTATTCGGACCGACAAAATGAATTATAACTTGCGTTATATTATATAAAAAAGATTATTTGAGATGATTTCCCGTTGTTATGCGGTTGATGTATCACTTGCCTTAGAAAGCGCAAATTGACTAAACAATTAAACAGAATGGGAATGTTTGTTTATTCTATTCACGTTGTCTAGGGTGAGTGATACATAAAGTGTGTGCTGACCGGAGATCATCTCAAATAAGTTTTAAATAATGTAACGCAATCTATAATTCATTCTCTCAGACCAAATATGTCCACTTCTTTATTTACAATTGTTGTGATGTGAGAGACATATGTTTTCATGTAGTACAAGTCAGAGATGCAATATTATATATTGCGATATCCGATGTATGATTGGTTTATTTCATAGAGTGCTCGATACATTCAACGTTAAATATCAGTTGGTTAAGAATAGAGCTCGATATATAATGGGATGAGGATTTGCTACACAAATATTTTTATCTATCCGTCCTATTTGAGCGTCTTCCGGCGAATGATTCTGTGTATTTTAGAACTTTGGGGGGTCCACTATTTTAGGTTGTTGGGTCTTTCTTTTATTTTATTCGTTGGATGAGTAAGTCTGCTGGTGTTAATGAATTACATATCATAGGTTATGGTGTGAGAGTTTACATTATCAGTAAGTAGTGGTTACTATCATGTTTTCTCTCTGAGAGTATTTCATTCTTACATAGATTTATTTCCTCATGCTAGGATCCTTTTTATATGACCTTTGTGAGTTGTTAGATTACATTGGGTTTGATCAACTTCCTTGTCTGAGGTAATTATGTTGATTGGATCGTTCTTTGAGGGAGCTTAGAGAATAAGATATCTATGTTAGTCATTTTTAGTATAACTATATGTGGGTTATTAAGTTATGTTCACTAATAGAAATTCTGAGTAGTGCTCGGACTTTAACGCTATTTTATTTTTTCTGTTTAATAACTGTTTTTTTTTTAATACTAAATATAAAGATTTAAAAATTTGTTATGTAAACATAAGTGGCATGGAATTCCAATATTTTTGAACATGTGTGTTTGTATTATTTTTTTCCATTATACAGTAGATTTAAGATTCACATCTCTGAGTCTCCAATATCATATCAACAGCGATGTATTACTTTTTTAAAAAATATTTTCCATTTGTTAAGAATGGCATGTGGTTAGCTAATCCAAGTTCTGAGGTTTTTTCCGATATTCCTGTATAATATTCCTCTTTTAAGGTTTTCTCTTGGATTGATAATTTGGCTAGGTAAAGGGCATCTATTTTAATTTGCAAGATTGCAATCTAGTTCGTTTATCCTTTCTTTGTTAGTGTTCATTCTAATTACTCTATTGTTATGTTTTGTGATGAGTTTATTTTCATACAGAAAAAATTGAAAGAGGAAGAGAAAATTGATAGAATATGATTGTACAAAATATTTTACTTTTTTGCTCCTTGACAATTAGTGTGATTTTCATATCTATTAAGCCTAAATGATGTAGAAAAATCTGATAATTCCTTCCAAACCTTATTTTAAATACCAGAACAGTGATAATTTGAAACTGAGAAACGAACGAATTAGCACATTTTTATCACGTTGAGTAAGAAAAAAAAGCAATAACACATCAAATTACTATCTTTGCCTGAGAAGCAAGGTCTGGGCAGGACAAAAGCATTTGAAAAAGATATTTTATGTACATTAGAAATCAGACTACCCGGGAACAAAAATGACATCCAATTCACATTCAAACACCCATCAGCTCATTCAGTTACTTCATCAACAATTTCTTTCTTCTTGTTTATATTTTATTAGGGAGCTTGTTTTAATTATTGTATGTAGTTTACTCCAAATATTTTTTAAATTTTTTCTCATCTCAACGTTCGAGCCAGGTAACTACCGGCTAACCTCAGGTGTCCGTTGTATTCTGGAATGTCGAACCTAATCTTCGTATACCTTCTCGTGTAGGCCATGTACATTTTTTTTGCGTCTCAGTGTTCATTCATGGACAGCACCGCCATCTTGCCTCGACCTATGCACTGACTCAGTGACATCCCATTGAGATTTGCACGCGCTCACTTCTTCAGGAACACGGAGTCCATCATACGCTCCTTTCTGATCAATGGTTCCCACAAGCTATTGATAATTAAAATCCGTGTGTTGATTGAGTTATCCGAGCTCAGTGTGTGAGAAGATTCCTTCGGTCGTCTTATCCACAATTGTTTATCCGTGACTGTTATTCTGACTTCGTTTCATAAAGGTCATTTTGCCCTATTCTTGTATGATCAGACATCATCATCATCATCAGTCTTTTATCGTCCGTCGTTGGACATTGATCTCCCACAAAATCTGCCACATCTTTCCATCATGGGTATCGCAGAGCCAGTATTTTCTGAATTTTGTTCGTCTCTTCATCTTATATTCTGCCGGCCTCAGTTTCGTGTTATCCTTGTGAATCCATGTTGTGAGTCGTGATGTCCATCGGGTTGTCTGCCATTCTTGCAACATGACCGGCCAATTGCCATTCAAAGTTTATTTTGAAGAAGCGTTGCAGCTGCTAATCCTTTATTTTCAAAACCTAATGGATATGTATTGATATAAATATTATCAAACTCTACTTTGTGTTTATGAAAGAATTATGTAACTAATTTTTAATTTAAAATATCAAAACCCAATTTGGCCTGGGATTCAACGCTCACCTCTGGCCGTCTATATCGAGGCCAATTATAAAAACACCCAGGATAAAATATGGAATTATAATAAAGATAGTACTAATTACTCTTTGATATGACTTTCACACTCCCTTGATAATGACAAGAGAGTGTCGAAAACTCTAAAACCACCTACTTTGGAACGTTTTTAGGAAATTTAGATGACACAATCAAAAGGTTTGTACGCAGACTAGAAATATTTACAAAAACATTGATTAGACAGAGTTTTTATGTTATTTTCACCAATATATATATATAGTCTAAAACTCACTAAAAACTAACCCACCACCTTCAGTTTATTTACTCCCGCTTCCAATTGTTTATCCTCCTCCCCATTCTTTCACTACTAGAGATTGTCTCGATTCCATAACCCGCCGCTGGAATACTTCTGAATAATTTCCAATACTTGCACCCATTATAACGAGCTCCTGTCACCGTAGACACGGATATACTATTATTACATATACAGTTCCAAGCCCAACTTATATTCACCAAAGTAACTATGGGTAATTTTACTCACAAACATCTGCAGAACTCTACACTACCTTACCAAGTACACGACTAGCTTTACACTGAACCATTGCCTCGCTCCTTAGAGAAAGCAGGAGTTATGTCTCAATTTTCTTTCTTTTTTTTTCTTTATATGTTCAATAAGTTTTGACAGGTTCTCAGAGAAATATTTTCAATGTTTGACAAAAAATATATTGCTGTTTGCATGTTTGAAGTCGAAAAAATCCCTGTGTTGTTTGGTCATTTGCTTGTAGCAGGACGTTAGCTGTTTTTTATCCGTGCTGGTGAAATTCGAGTTTGGTTTGAAAGAGGATTAGTGCGTGAGGAGAGGGTTTTTATTTCTTGTTCCTGTGGGTGTTGGGCTGGCAACAAATTTTACATTGGTGAGACATCATGACCCCCCTCCAAAAAATATACGAACTTGAAAACCCTTAAACTGGATTAAAAGACAAACGGCTTGGTCAAACATAGCGACACACACGACCACAACTTCAACTTTCAACATGCCTGCCTCATCAAAAACATTCATGACTTCTCGACACGCAGATGCATCGAAGTAACCCTTATATCCCAAAGTAATACAATAAACACAAGAATACGGTTACTACCAGATTACAAAACCTCTAAATACATTGATTTTAAAACAGAACCACATAAATATAAGTCATTACAACACTCATATTCGAGGGATTGGTCAACAGCCAACAGCCTATATAAGAAATGGTACAAGCACAAACATACCACCACTTTAAGAGAGCATTCTAGAGACCACTCCTTAAGCCTCTGATGAAAAAAAAAAAAACAAAAAAAAACAAACTTACTTTCCTGCCCATTTTAGTACTGGCTCTCTCATCTCACTGCCTCGTATTAACATCCACAGAAAAAGAGGAACAAGTTGACCTGCCTCTCACAATCCCTTCTCATTTCAAACCAAATTCGAATCTCACATACACATATAAAGGCATATGTCGTCCCATTCTTACTAAATAACCAAAAAGCACAGGAATATCCCCATTTCTTTCCTTGGCCTAAATCATAAAAACAGTAGAAAGTTTCTGTTATCCACTGCAATTTTTTCTTTGAAAAAAAAAGTTAGCACCCATCAAAATGCATCTAAACATTCCCACGCAATAATAAGATTTTTCTTAGATGTAACACCTGCTTTCTTTCAAGTTTCTTTTCCAATTGTCACTTAAATAAGTATAAATATATATATGAATATAGTGTGGCTGCATTTTTTCTTTAATACATCTTTCATTAAAAATGAGAGACAATTTTCTTCACGATTTTTCCTCACATATGAAAACAGATGGATCGATCGATAGATATATTTCAAAGACGGGTTAGACCGACCTGCCCCATATAAGCATGGTAGAATACCGGTTGTAAAATCAAGATTCCGAATGCTAATTTTCAAAACAAATCCGTTAAACATGGGAGACTGGACGAATACAATTCACTTACTGAAGTCTCTTCACCATTCTCCCAGCACCGTACTTAGATAAACTTAGATAATATTATCGCAGGTCTATCAGATAAAGCTTGAAGTATTGGTATCCAATATTGCAGCGTCTTTAATTTCACACCTGTTGTAACTAATAATTATCCGAGCATCTTGCAAGAATATCGCAAATGACCTCATCCTATTTCAAAACAAATTAAATCGATAAACAGAAGAAGATGGCAGTTGGGAGCAAGATCAGTGAGTACTAATATGTGTGGTGAATATATATACTTTATGGGAAGAACTTCGACGTACAGGTTGAATGACAAATTTATCAACCTTCTGTTTTTACTACTCAGCTGCATTAAATCACTCTCTCCACGCTTTCTGTCTTTCTTTTATCAATTTGTCTATCCGTATCTACCCCCTTCCCCTTCTCTTTCTGTATGCTTATATGGAATTGAATGCATATGATCCAACAGAATGATCATAATTGGTAAATATTTTATAGAAACTCTTATTGTCATTACATGGTTGATGTATCATTTGGCCAAGACAACGTGATTAGAATAAACATTTAAAGAAAATGGCGTAGTTATCAAACCTGCAAACGATATAGTTACCACTTTTTCATACTGTTGCTTGAGCTAAATAACTGCCGGTAATGCACAGGCCCAAATAACTGTTTTCACTCCTAATTCTCATCTTGTTTACTATTCAATCTATATCTTCTCTATTCTATTTTTTCTATACAACGATTATGTATCAAGAAATGGATATATATGAACGGACAGAACGATTATAAATTGTGTTATATTATATAAAAACTCTTACCTGAAATAATCTCCTGTCTTTACACGGTTAGTGTATCACTTGGCTTTCATTAATTGTGTGTTCTTTTCATGTTGTCTTGTGCATGTGGGCCAACACAACTATGCTCCAGAGTAAGTGCGTACTTGTCCAAGAGTTGCATTATCCATACCAAGATTCGATCGCAAAACCTGCCAGTTACTAAAGTGAATACACTCCAACAACTATCAGGTCGTGTCACCCTGCCCACCTGGTTGTGTCGTGTGAGGAGACATTTAGTGAAGAACATTTTATTTCTGTGCTGTCATATGGTTATTTTCAACGGCGAGTCTATGACTCCCTGCTTGTATATATATATATATATATATACATATATATATATATATATATATATATATATATATATATTGCATTTCTACGCATTGTTGATTTTTTTTTAAGATTGGTAGTTCTTCGTCCGGTATAGTCCTTTTTTTAAATCTAATTTTCTGGTGGGGTTATATAAAACGTACGGACCGATTAGATCCGACATTTCGGCTGAATCAAGGCTGCCCATAGAGGCATCAGAACTGCAGACGTCGTTGTTTAGTCCATTGTTCTTAGTTGTTGAATAGCACAGTTAATCTACAGTGTTTGATTATTTGTATGTTTTTGTGGTGTAGGTTTTGGCAAATCCCTTAGCTTCCTCGAAAACACTTTTGAATATGGAGAAGTAGAAGTCTATGATGTCGAATTGTAAAAAAAACGCAAGTATTTTTCTTCATGATGTTGCTAAACCAGGTAATGGGATCATTAGTATTAATTTTTTTCTGTAGTTGTTGTGTTGTGCAATTGTTCATATTGTTTCGTGACTATTTTTTGGTATTCAATTTATTTTAGTTTTGTGTGATGGTGTTGGTCAGAAGTTTGGTGTAGGTGTAGAAGTTCATTCTATGTATATCTTTACTATAATCCTTTATAAAAAATTTTCTGGCATGTGTTTGAGTATTTTTTGAATGTGATGTTGGTGAAAGTCGTAAGGCCATGTTCAAAATTTTCTCGTTGTTTGGTATGTGGTGGGCATTTTTTCGTTTTGAAGCCGAAGAAATCTTTTTCCTCATTTTGTTTGTGTATAAAAAGTCCTCTACCTCATGTGTCCGATGAGATCCTCAGTCTTTTTGCATATTTTGTTGCAGTGTTTGTTAGGGATTGGGATGTCCTTGAAAGAATGCTCAATATTCAATTTTTCGATATTTGTAGCAGGTAGGAATGATATCCGTAGGAGTTCTCAAGTAGGGAAATTTGACTTAGAGCTATATATTATAGTTAAAATCAGGGATGCATTATAATAATATAATGCAATATCTGATGTTTGAACGTTTTATTTCGTAAGGTGTTTGATACATTCAACTTTAAATGTTAAGTTGGCTTTGAGCAAAGCAGAACGGAAAAGAATTCTCAAAATTTCCTAAGCGGAAATCTAAAATATACCTAATCATTTGCCTGAAGAATCCCAGACAGGGTAGAATCATTAAGATGTTTGTACAGCAAATCCCCATTTTACTATTTCTTCAGCACTACTCTGAACCGACTTAACATTCCAAGTTGAATGTATCGAGCTCTTAATGGAATAAACCCATCACACATCGGATATTGCATTATATTATGTTATATTGTTATATTGCATCTGTGATTTTTAGTATGTGATATATATATATATATATATATATATATATATATATATGTGTGTGTGTGTATGTGTATGTGTATGTAGAGGGTGTTTATGTTCCTCATAATAGAACAACTTTTTAGAAATTTGAATTTTTAGTTCGAAAGGGCTGCGCATAGGAGAAGTCAAATGAAAAATCACATTATTTCGATAACATCCGAAAGAACAAGTTCAATTTTCAAAAATGGAAATATCCCATCAGTTCTGGACCTGGAGTGTCTAAAACCTTTGCATCTTCCCGATAGTTACAGATGGAGATAAAACATGCAACCTAACCAAAAGAATGGTTTCCATGATCGAAAATGGATTGTGCTTAAAAGCAGCGTATATTAAACAATAAAATGCAGTCAGAGGTATCATAGAATCCATTAAAAGACTCAAATGGCAATGGATAGGCCATGTTACGTGGTGGACAACCACTTGACATCAGGATTCACGGCGTGGATTCCTAGAGATGATATGCGAAATACTGGATTTCAGAAATAATGGCGCAATGATTTGGTCGGATGCAGTTCACGAGGCAACGGACAGATTTGCCGAATCTTGCTACGGTTTCTACAACATACAATATAAGGGTATTAAAAATTGTGCAAGGGTATGTTTTCATATTTTCCTGGAGGTTTCCAGTGTGAGCTGTGCACATCACGTGAGCTCTGTAGAAACATACATATTTCCCTTCTTTTGTGGAGTTTAATGGCTGGCCAATTGGTGAAGAAACGAATCACGTGTGCCATTTGTAACACTTTATGGTAGACACCTTAGACATTCTTATTGTCCACCTTAGTCTGCCCAAGGACCAGCATTGTTGGTTTCAAGTCAGACAAGGAGTTATTAAATCAACAATAAGGTCTGATACTAACTTACTATCATCGCTTTATGGCAGATACCCAATGTATTAAAGTAGCTTATTTTAGTGTGGCACTGGAATCTCAGTTGTGATGTCATAACTGAATATCGAATTCGTTTTGCAAATGATGGTCTGCACGATCAACTAAGCAATTTCTGCTCTAAATCAAATCATATAAGCCTAATGCCGATGTGAATGTCCCGAAAAATGTGAGTGCACTTTTATTTTATTACCGAACACAATCTAAACAAATTATGGTCTGACATTTAAACAGAATTTAAAAGTTTTTAAAATGATAATTGAGGAAGATGTGTGAATAATTTTCACCTAATAAAATAACAGTGAATAAAAAAAAAGATTAGAAGTTTGTTATTGCATTTATAAGCATGTTTATTTGGTGTTTGTGAATTTAAAAGATTTCGGCTTGAAATCCATTTTTGAAACACGAAGAAAAAAAATTTGCATTCCTATCACGCCATTTTAATCTCATTATCTGCAGAGTTTCAGCTATAAACATTCGAGAATTTAAGTTTTTTTTTTGCCCTCACTCACATTGAAAGATACTTTTTCTGCAAAAGTAAGAGAAATAATGATGCATTATTAAAAATTCACGAGAATAAAAGCAAAAAGAACCAGATGAGAATAAAATTCATGTGAGAAAGAGTAAAACTACAACTGAATATAGATATGAGAAGAAGAATAAAATAGAATGAATGATCAATATCTAAATAAAGAGAAAAATAAATTAAAACGTGGAAATGAAAAAAAAGAAACAAACCCAAAAAATAAAATGAATCAATCTAAAATAAAAATATCATTGAAGTAGGAGTAAAATTATCTATATATGAAATGAAACTTATGAGAACATGGATACAAAAGTAATTAGAATTACGATAGTGGGGAATAAAAATGAATGAAAAATATAAAAAACAATGTCAAATAAAATGAAAAAAAAAAGCAAGATGAATAAAAACCAGATTAAAAACAGAATGAAGAAAAGAGATATAAGACTCCAAACTAAATTGAATAAAATAAATCAAACAAAAGAAATAAATCATTAGGAAAAATTATCGGTGCATCATTACCAAAATTAAATTCAATGGGTTTAAATCGAAGAACATTTAATTGCTAGGAAATCTGTCGAGATTTTTACTAACGACCTATATTCGTTATAAATTGTCAAAACATATTAGTAAATTGATAATCATTCCACACATTTAAAGTATAATTTACGAATTAATAAATAATGTTCATGTTTCCTGAAAGAATTTTGCTTCTATAAAATGCATTTATATTATAAATATTAACGCCTTATTTTGTCAGTAATGCTTGCATTGATTTCCCTTCATTGCCAATCTTTTTTTTTTTTACTGATTTTCTGTGAATTTCTTCGTTAAATGAAATGAAATGCATTTAATTCGTACAATTAATAACCATATTTTGTCAGCTTGCATTAATTCTCAACCACTGACAATCCATTTCGAGGTGTTTTAGGTAAATTTATATATGAATTGTCATCATGCGTATAGATGGCCCTCTTTCGTTGGTATCATTTGGATTAATTTTTGGAGACTGAGAATCTCTGTCATTATGATGTCTAATACACTCCCATGATAAAATCATAAGCGACGCAGTTTTATCATGCATATAAGATCTGTATTCTGTCCGTAATTTTTGCTATAGTAGAGTAAAATTGTTATCAATGTATTTAAGAAGATACTAGTCTCTTTGTAAATCTAGAATTGATTCCTGGCCACAGAAAACCAGTTTCTTTTTTGATTTATTATGTATTTCTGTAGTGAAACCATTTAGAAAGCATTTATGCTATACATATATCAGAGGAGAAAAGGAGGGTGAAGAAATGTTAGTCAATGTTTGCCAAGCCAATTGTTTCGTCTCCTATATCGTCTTTCTTCGTTCTCGCTTCTCTCTTCCGTGTTTCATGAGCTATACCTACATCCCTCAATGAGCAATGCCACATACTCTTAATTCCTTCTTGATTTTCGTTGAACTCCTAAAATTAGATATATATCTTAATGACTGTGCAACTCTGCCAACTCTATTGTCACTAGAAATGAATGAAAATCAGTTCATATACGGCTACAATGCAGGAGAGATAATTATAAAAGGAATTCCTGTATCTGCTCTAGACTCCCTTCTTTATTCGCCCGACTCAGTTTTCCCCGCGTCCAGAGGAATGAGGCCATGGGGATCAACCTTTTCGAAATTGGAATAAGATTCGGGGCGAACTGATTAATCATTACCGGACACAGAAGTGCAGTATATCGCAAAAACGTTCATGCACACTTAAATGCTCACATATGCACACACATGCACACACACACACACACACACACACACACACACACACACACACACACACACACATACTTGCAGAATAGGATCATCATATATTATCATATATTAATTTAATGTAGATGCAACCTGTAAGTATGCAGTTCTTTTTGGAAACATGAACATAAGATAGATAATTAAGAATCCTTTCATCTTATTTTGAACCATAGAAATGGTTTTCAATTTATTAACATTTTGACAATTTACAGATAATATGAATTGTTGATGTAGCTACGGACTTATTGACCCGAGACTCTTATGTTTGTATATGTTTGTGTGTGTGTGTGTGCCAATGTGTACATGTGTGTGCATGCATTCTCTTGTGATGGTTAATTAGCTAACCCTGAATGTCATTTCTATTGTGATAAGCTTGATCCTCAATCAGTGTCTCATTGCTCTGTACATTTGATAAATTTGATTTAAGATAATCAAAAGCGACGTGTGCACTCCACTGACATATACATATACGTATACATATATGTGTGGCCACACATGACGTGAGCTCAACGTCCCACTTTCAAAAAGGTTTATGTATTCGTCATTTTTAGAGCTTCAATGCCTAGCTCTTTTTATTTTGAAACTATGACACTCTGTAAATCATAATGCAAGCAGAATGTCAAAGTTTTGAAATAATAAGAAAAAGCTACAAAAATAACAAAATATCAGCTTTTAAAAAAAGGTTCTCTGGGCATTTATCATGTGCCACCAATCATATATGCTTGTTTTTTTTTTTAGTTTATCTATTCTTTTCATTGACGAGCGTGTGTGTATATGGGTACATTGGAACAGATAAAAACGTATACATGATCTATCGAAGCTGAGGCGACAGAAAAAATACAATGAAAAAATTATACCAAAAGAAATGTAAGAGGTGTGTCTTTTTTTTTTACTGTGTAAAACAATAAGGCCAGTTGATTGATAAAATGGTAATGCGAAATTCTCTTCTGAGAAATGAGATTGATCTCCCGGGCTGACACTCTCCTAATGAAGGTGGACCGTGCCGTGAAACACGTGAAAAGGCCGAGACCGGCGATAAATCGATTTCCAATAGGCGGTACCGGGTTCAGTAACGTTGATTAGAGACAGTTATTGATTCAATTGAAGAAAGCCAATGTCGCATGTGGTCACTGATCAATAGGACGCATTCATTACTGGAAGTTAGCCATGCAGAATTTTTGTAATTATTTCCCTCATTTAGAGACTGTCGACTAAAACTGTCAACGTAGGTTTCCTCAGTGTTCATGTTGGTCTGGCTGTCTATGTATGTATGTATGTATGTATGTATGTATGTATGTGTGTACCACGTGTGTAGGCAACACTAATGAGACTACAGGGCTGAAAATTTAAATATTTGCTCCTTATGATGTCTTGGAGAAATAATTTTTTTTTATTTTGAAAATTCCTACCCAAAATTAGATTTTAGTTGGAGGATCAATTCACCAAGTAAGTCTATGGAGAATTGATCCATTAGTTCGTGACCAGTAGCATTCACGCTTGTTCTTTTAAGATTCAGACATTTTTTTCCTGATCACAGACTAGCAAAAGAGCAACTAGAAGTAATTCATTCATTGATCAATCTTTCTTGAAATGTTTCAATTAATGACCCCCAACACGGCATGCTGTAAAAAGACATCGATCATATGACGGTTTCTATTGAGTGACTATGCAGACCCATTTTTTATACATGCTAATTTTCTTATTTGATATTTTTTCTCAATATGGCGTTCTCTTCTTATAATTTACTCCTGCCAACGAATATGTATTCACTCGTGTGTGCAAGTCTGTTTTCCACATAGCAGAATACTCTCCCTGTACCTGCCACTTCCTGCCACTCCTTGCCGCACATTAATCGAATATTTCGATGCTAAAACAATCTCTGCCACATCTTAATACTATTAGTTCCCAAACATAAACCACCTTCGCTATTCCCTGTCACTCCCTGTCACGCTTTAATAAAATATTTTGACGGAAACGTTAACCCTGCCATTTCTCGACCAAAACACAAATCTGAGCCATTCCCTGCCACTCACCAGACATACTTTATTGGAATATCATGAGGCAAAATATATAGATATAGATCGATTTTACATTGGAATACTCTATTGACCTATGGCAGTAGGTGACAGAGAGTGACAGAGGATTGAATAAGAATAATTACCACCCACTATTCACCGAAGTTCTCAATGAATTTCAATTAGATTTTGTGGAAAGGTCAGCAATAAGCACCAGAGGAAGTGATTGCATTCAAAGGAGGATCCAAAATTGCTCCTTGTTGTTATCCCCTCTGTATCATAGCTACATGTCCACACAATATCCCCAAAAGTTTTCAATGAATTTCAATGAGAAAGATGAGGCATGTGAGGGGGTAGGTTTGATTTTAGGATGAACCTGGGAATTTTTGATTAAGAAATTTTTTTCATACCTTTTTGTATTCGTTCAAGTTTGTTCACATTACATTTCCCAAAACTTTTTAATGAATTTCAATTGTGTTTCGTGTACGGGTAGGTCATGGGCTGAGAAAGAATTGATTAAATTTCGGAATAGAATCAGCATTTTTTATAATTACCTCCCAGCATGGTAGCCATATATGAACTGATTTTCATTCATTTTTTGGTACAATATTGTCGAAAGAATTATGCACTCACTGATTGATTTCTAGTTTTATGCTCATTTATCGTCTTGTTTGAATTTTTTACTCCGTCATTTTTTCTCATTTTCATTCTATTTTTCATTCTTTGTTCCCCATCAATTTCTTTCTTTACTTTTTGCTTTTTGATTTTCTTCCTTTCCTTCGAATGCCTTTTTTTTCTCTTCCCATTCTTTTTCTTTTTTCTTTTTTATCACCCTGTTTGATAAAGTGTTTCACAATCATTACTTCTTCTCTCTCTTGCTTTCTCATTCTCTCAATAGTTTTTTCTTTCTCTTTGCTTGTCTCCCTGCCTTTCTCTCTTCCTGTCTTTTCACCTATCGCCTATCTTTGTTAGGAGTTGTCAGACTTCTCTATCATAGCCATTGCAAGGCCAGTGAATCTGAACTTGTCTAGTTAGTCATACCATCTTATTTTCTGCCAGCCACAATTTCTCATATAATCTCAGGAGATCCATGTTTTTAGTCATGATGTTCAGCTGTTGTCAGTTATTCGATCAACATGACTATCCAATTGCCATTTTTATTTTTGATAATTCCCATCATATTTCTGACTCCTGTTTTCTCTTTGATATACTGTGCTATATTGTGATCTCTCCAGCTGATGTTGACCTGCGAATGTTGCATGATTTTCAGTTTGAGGAATGCAATTTTGTTAGATCCCTTGTTCCAGCTCCATAAGTAACTAATAGGGGGATGCCCTGATTATATAACCAATTTCTTCAAATACTAATGGAATTACCGTGATCTTAAAGGCTGAGCCTGCTGTATCAAAAGCTTGCCAGTACAGAGTGATTCTTCACTTGATTTTTTTTCTTTTGAATGTTTTATGGAGAGTTGATGTTCCAGGTAATTGTATTTGTTTACTCTCTCAAGCTCCTCATTTTCTATTCTTATTGTTCGTTGTATATGGTCTTTGCTTTGCTGGAGGTCATGTAAATTCTTATTTTTTCGTTTTTTCATTCATTCCTTCTCACCTCCTTCTCGAACTGGGACGACTCAGTTTTTATGCACTGATAAAGAACTCTTACACATACGGGATCAATGTGTTATTGTATGGTAGTATCATTGACCTTGGATATTCCCATCGAGTTGAAAGGCATTCCAGGAATGAACATGCTGCAACAAGTGGCATTTTATACTCACTGATGATGTCTCTTTTAGTTTATTCATCGAATGGGGATAGTCAGTGGTGGAGTATCTTCTTCAGAAGCCAGTCTGTTCCATGGCTGCTTTTCATGTTGCGTTTATGTGAATCAGTTGGTGATCGCTTTGTTGATATGTTCGAAGATATACTTGAGTTGAGAGTGACCTTTAGCATTATGATTGCAATGTTCCAGTCATATCTGATTTTGCTCTGTTTGAGGCATAATTTGAATAAAATGGCTAGCTTCCTAGTCTTTGGAGTAGTTTGATAGTGATATTATCTGGTCCAGGGGCATTTTCATTTTTATTTTCTCGATAATCTGCTTCATCTTGCCTGAAGCTACTTCTTAGAAATTTTCAAGCTTATTACTTTTTACTTGTATGGTATGTTTATCATTCTTTATCCCTTGATAGGAGGACTACAGGTCTTTGTAGAATCCTTGGACACATTCGATAATATGGTACCCTTTTCTGTTGTTAAGTTTCCATTTTCTTTGAGCACAGTAATTACTTTTATTCGGCCTGTAGCAAGAACATTGTTAATCGCCTGGAAGCCTTTACCTTTGATGACACCGGCCGTGTATCGTCTTTCATCTTTTTTTCTGAGTGTTAATGATGGTTTATTTGCTCTTTGGTTTGACCATCATAGTAACTAGAGAGGTTGTTGAATTCGTTGATGATCTCTTCTGGATCGACAACAAGTTCATATCTATTCTCAGTTTCATCTTAAAGGATCGAGTGAGCTCTTTTAGTACGCTAAGATGTTGCAGTTTGGCACATGACATTTCCCTGTTTTTTTTCTCTTTGTGTTTGAATTTTGCATCCTATCATTCTTTGGTCGCTCCCCAAATTGACTTGATTCAAGATCTGGATGTCTTTGACGGTATTGTTTTTGTTTGCTAGGATGTAGTCGATTTTTATCTTGATTTTGTGGTTTTGGTCCCCAGGTCCATTTTATACGGGGTTTCATTTTGAAAAAGAGGATCATGATTTTAAGCCCGTTTACTGTCGCAAAATAAACAAGATTTCTACCTCTTCAATTTTGTATTTTGTATCTGGACTTGCCGATGCAGCTTTGATTCCTTTATCCTACCTGAGCATTGAAGTCTCCTATAATAATGTTCAAGTATGTTTTTACTCGTCGTAGAAGCTATTAGTTGAAAGTTGCATAAATCTGATTGATGTTTAGTTTGTACCTCTTTGAGAGTTGTTTGTTGGCACTGGCTTCTGGTGATTTGAAATAGCTTTGAGTCCTACAGCATTATTTTTTTATTTCTTATTTTTATTAATGAGAGAGCCAATAATGCTATGTTTTCCTTTTTCTATAATAAAGTTATGAAGAAGATCTCGGCTCTGTAGTTCAATTAGTTCTTCTGAGGCTTATAAGATAAGTGGATGCAAATCGAAAGACGGACTGATAGATAATCAAATAAAT
Organism: Thysanoteuthis rhombus; assembly: GCA_963457665.1. NCBI lineage: Eukaryota > Metazoa > Mollusca > Cephalopoda > Oegopsida > Thysanoteuthidae > Thysanoteuthis > Thysanoteuthis major. The sequence goes on from OY735215.1 coordinate 42,242,309, forward strand.
ATATATGTACGCATCAGGTATTTTGAAGTGGTGCAATAAAATTACAGGTGCAGATAGGATATCTCTCATAAAATTCCGTGTAGATAGCAAATCTCAAAGGTCATTTTTGGTGGGTTCGATTCAGTGATACAGACCTGTATCTGACAGCTCATTAAATATCTTTGGAAGAACACTTCCATTTTTTGCCCTCAACAGGTAGTATATCCTGTTGGAACAGAATACGGGAAATGGTCGTTTTAATCCACAGATTTTAAAACATTATGAGTTATCTCAATCTTTAACAGCACCACTACGGCAATAGTCAGAGAGATAGTTTAACTACGCGAAAAAAGCTTTGTTTCTAATCATTATACGGAAACCACTTTTCATCAGCGTCAAGTACTCGATCAAGAAAAGAGTCATTCTTCAAACGAACAAGCGAGTGGCGTATGTGGAATCAAAAGCATTTCTTGCAACACCCAAGCGTTTGCTTTTGGATAAGCCCCAGAGGATGCCCTCAATTCTTCATTTTCATCGGACCAGGTCAACTGAAGCTAATTTTTGGAACCAACGACACACGGTTCAAGTTGACTCTTGCCCAAAGCACTGTTGATGTCGCTAGTGACTTCGATAGCTCAATGGCTGATTTCTAGCTCATGGCGTGTAATGACACAACAGTCGTGAATATTCATTTTTGCTTTGATATATTATAGAAGGGGCAATCAAAAAATCATGGAACTCATACAGCAGTTGAAACAGGAGACGTGGTCAATTAATGCAGTGAATAGGTGTATACAAAAACAGCTGAATCGATGCGAGAAAGACGATTGCAATAATGCAATTGGGATCTATTTGTTCAAACCTACTAAGGAACACATTTTGGTGCAGAACTGGGAACACTTGCAAGTATTTTAATTTTTGCATTTACGAAACACTTGACTCCAACCAGAATCCTGAGAGCAGTACTTCTCAGATAGAAGCATTCCTGTCATTTGACATCTTCCAGTTTTTGAAGTATCCACCAGGTGAGATATCTTTTTTTGCATGGGTTAATGAAAATTCAGACCTTGCCGACTCATCACAACACCTCACTTTTTATTTATCACAAGGTAAGCGAGTGGTAGATCACTTACTATTTTGTATCATTTGTTGATGATTTTGTAGATAAAAACCTTTGTTTTGCAGAGTGCACTATCTTCTTCCTTCTCTTACTCCTCAGTCTCCGGTATTTGACCTATGACTCATGCGACCACACCCTCCGACTGCTCAACGATAGTTTACCATCATCACTTTTTGGGGGTTTGGGGGACGCATAGATAATTTCCCCTCATGAATAATGGTGATTGCTTTGCTGCACACCGCCATTTTGGCCAACAAAAGATTTTATCAGAACCTTCCTTTCCGACATCAGATGAAACGAGTATATACACACACTCACTGACAGACACACACAAACATACACATACACACACATACGCACACACATATATATATAAGAACATATATATATGTATAAGTGTAAGTAGCTTATGTTATTTAGCGTTAGTTAGTGTAAGTAGCTTATGTTATTTAGCGTTAGTTATCACATTACTCTTTACTGATTAAACTTTTATTTTGCCACAGAAATCAAAAAGAGTTGAATGAGCGAGGATATATTGCATTTTCAATTAGATATTAAGCTTAGAACGTTATCATCGTATTTAGCTTGAACATGATTTAAAATGTTAGACATTCTTTCGGAATTGAACCCACTAACACAGTATGATATATGAGATGTATCCCCTAATTAATAGAACATAGAGAGAGATGCAGTAATTCCAGAGACTCTAGAACAAAAGCTCCAGAGTAACTGAGGGAAATATCAATGTCCAAGTCAATATTTTTTGTCAATTAATTCCTTTACTGCGAAATTTGATCTCCCTGAAGCTCACGCGTTCAAAATTCAAAATTCTCAAAACCCCCAACTGAATAAAAATCTGCTTTACGCTATTTTGCTTTTTTCCGAAAAAGTTATTTGCATCATTTTGATTTATTTTGTGCAGCCATTTAGATGATGTTCTTGGGGTGACAGACGAACCCCTCAAGAAATCGTTAGGGTGTTACACTTAGAGTTAAACTGGCGAACTGCTGGAGGACTGGCTGCTTGAAATGTTTCACTAAAGAGGTTTTCCGATATATTTTTGGCTTCATGCCATTCAAGTTTACAGAATATTCCACAGGAACACTTTGCATTTGATTAGCAGAGGAAAGTTGTATGCAGTCTTGTGAACTTGTATGTCATTTGTTCATCTTACTTTTTTACGTTCACTTCTTCCACACCAAATCGTATTATACCTGAAAACGATAAGTGCAGAATTTTAAATTTGATGTTTTATAAGTGTAACATTCTATCAAAGTTTAAAAAAGATATATTTTCTGCTGCAGTTTTTTTTAAATATATGTATACACAGTATCTTTAGGCAATTCTCTTGCGTTTTTTCTTTCCTTTTCTTTCACGTTTCCTAATCTTTGATTGCTATCAAAGGACGGAGGCGTAAAAAAGAGTTGACGAAGGTCAGGTTGACGATACTTTCAAATTGAGCACTGTAAACCTAATAGATATGGAAACAGGCGCCAACAATTCGCAAATGGAGAATTCAATCGCAACGTTAAACGTATTAAAGCAAACTTTCTTTGAGGAATTCTGTCTCCAGAGTTTGCCTAATAAGTGAGATTGAAAAATTGTATGAGGGGAATTGATTAAAAAAACCCTTGTGATGAGTTAGGAGCTCGTGTAAAAGTAGGTATACGACCATAGGCACACACACACACTTACACACACACTCACACGCGCACACACACACAGACAGACTTGCTTTCGAACTTCATCCCTCTCTCCGTCTGTTTATCTATCTATATATATATATATTTTGCATACACACACACACACATATATTTGCACACACACACACACACACACACACATATATATATATATATATATATATATATATATGCATACATATTTGTAAGTCATAAAATAAAGTAAGCTATGGCTTAATGCCAAAACACGTGTCACAGCCAATAGACTGGATTATCATTATTGCACACACATACAGGCACACATATATTCCCATATACAGACACATTTGATAATATTCACTCTCTTAGTTATCCTGAAGATTCACATAGTATCCCAGAATTCAATACAGTACATCCACAAACAGCCTACAATCGTTTGTATATATATATATATATATATATATATATATATATATATATATATATATATATATATATATATATATATATATATATATATATATGTATATATATATATATATGTATATATATATATATATATATGTATATATATATGAATATTCTCTTCGAAAATTTTACATAACATGCCAGAGTGTTTTTGAAGTTTCGCCGGTTTCTTTTTTCTTGTGCAATAACTCAACTTTGGAGCTTCCTTCAAATGATCTTGGGAGAAGCTAAAAAATGGGTTCAACAGGGATGTATGTGAATTAACATGGCTAAAAGTTTAAAGACTCATCTTTGTTGCCTGGTTAAACACAGCAAAACATCGTTCCTGATTGAATTAATCACAGGCAATGAAAAATGAATTCATTTCATTCATCACAACAACAGAAAAACGTAGCTAGAGGAAGGAAAGATGTCAACATAACAGCCTGAAAAACTTTACGTAAGAAATTCGTCAATTCAAATCTGAAAATTCCTCTTTATTACGAATTGCTCGAGTTTGAAGTCTTACTACATAACAGGTGCTATTTCGATTCGTTTTAATGACGTATTGGAACATAAAAGGCGTTTTTCTGGACAAAGTAATTCGGGCAGTGATTTCGATGTTTTTGGTGTCAAATTACAGAAACAATATTGATGATAGGTCTCTCCTTTTTAGTCAGTTCTTAATTATCAGTATTTTCATCATGAAACCGTCATTTATTGAAAATAAACCTCCTATCGACAATTGAATAAATCTAATATTGACAATTTTTTTCTTGCCTTCTCATTAGAAGTCTTAACTTCGGTTGAATTTGATGGCTTATTCATTGATGAAGAAATGAAATCGTGAACGTATCAGAAAAGCTTGATTATTTCCCCTAAAATGGATTTGGGAGATTGCCAGGGAAACCACCAGATTTCAATGCCTCTGAGAAACATAGATCCGTCATGAATGGGCTCTAATCCAGGTCCTTTGACACAAGTGTAATTAAGTTTTGTTTTTATACTTCATCTTCCATCCCTTCGAACCCTCGGGTTGTACGTTAATCATCCTGTGCCACTTGCTTTTGTTTCTGACTCTATTCTTGTCAGTTCCTTCGTTGTTTTTTTTTTCTTCTCATCAGTTTATTCCACTTCTTTCTCTTTTCTGTTTCTGTGATCTTGGACGAAAAAAAAATGACACGAACAAACTGCAATTCGCAACGTCCACTTGTTCGTATTACATGGTCAGAACATCTTAACCTTTTCAATGAACTCCCAAGAATGGCGTCTTGGAATTTTATTGAGTTTCTTATGCATTTATTCAGTATATTCTCACGGGGTGATAAATCGAGGATATTCCATTCAATCACCTTTTGATCTTTGACAAATGTCGACAGTATCTAGGACGGAGTAACATCTCATATTAGGAATAGTTTTCAAATCGGTTAGCAGCATTTGTGAGGTACCAAGTGACCAAGAGAGAGAGAGAGAGAGAGAGAGAGAGGGATAAAGAGTCAGAGACAGACACAGTCTGAGACAGTCAGAGAGAGAGAGAGAGAAAGAGACGGTCAGAGAGAGAGAGAGAGAGAAAGAGACAGTCAGAGAGAGAGAGAGAAAGAAACAGTCAGAGAGGGAAAGAGAAAAAGACAGTAAGAGAGAGAGAGAGAGAGGGAGGGAGAGAGAGAGAGAGAGAGGGGGGAGTTCCTTTTTTTTTCCAAGTCAGTGCTTAGCGTACATAAAGATAGAGAGTGAGCATTGGAAAAAGAATATTTTTCATCGTTTTTACGTCACACTATTTCAGAGAAATAAAGGAAAGATGTGAAGAAAGAGAGAAAAAGAAGGAAAACAGAGTGTACTGTGTTTATAACACTTCAAATATATATTAAGAACTTTCTCGTTTGTCAATGAATCATACTCCATTCTAAACAATATTTTGATTTATCTTAATTTCGACGCAATCATTATTTTTGTTTCAGACGTCCTAGCAGGGATTAGCTTGAAAACCTAATTGGAAACAAAAGGTTTCATTACAAAAACAAGAGTAGAAAGATGCTGTCAAAAATGTCTGTAGAAAGTCAATTTTTGAATCTATATTTCATGTCAACAACTATATTCTGCAGCACTACTGCCTTGCTTGTAAATCTATACTCTCTAAGATATGTGCTCCTTTTTAGGTTCTTTGATTTCTTTCAAAATATCCGTCATTTTATTAAAGGCTATCAATCCAGCCCTTCCCCGTCTCATAAAATCTTTCATATCGCGATTGCAATTAATACTTCGGCCAACATATATGCAGGACTTTGATCAAAGAGTCTCCAATCTGTATATGTCCTGTTCAGGAGGCACTAATTTTTTCCCCTGTATTAATTTTTAAGCCAATCTTCTTTTTTTTTTTTTATATATCACTTCTTTGCAATTCTTTGCAATTAATACAATATCGTCGGTGAATCTCTGATGCGCTGGTATTTCTACATATCTGAATATCCCTTCAAGATATGCGTTGAATAGTGAGGGGGATATTTTATCTCTCAGTTGTGTGCCTTTGGTAATTGGTATTGATATTTCTGAATGGACAAACGATTTATTTGTAGTACAAGAAGTACGGGTTGTATATACTTTGAATGAACTCCAAAATCTACCAAGGAGTTCCGCCTTGGATCAATGACATAATTGCCATCATTATCAATTTGTATAACCCAACTTGAAATCATTACTCCTTTTCCTAGCTCCAAAATTGTTTTTTTTCTATGAAATGGATACCCAAAGACCTTAATTGTCTTCTTCTTTATTCCTGAATGTCCTGGCCCTCGGATATGTTCGAAGAAGCAAAACAAACGATATTCCAAAGCTTTTTGGTATGATAGTAGTTGGACAGAAGGTAAAAAAGAAGGAAGGAAAAAGTATAATGAAAAAAAGGACAAGAAGGAAAGGAGAGAATTAATTGTATTTGATTTCAATGGAAAACAAATGCACATGAAATGAAAGCGTGGGCAAAGGAAGGAGGAGAGAGTGAGTGAGAAATAAAAAGAAATAAACGTAATAAAAAGAAAAATCGAAAAGAAGATAAGAATGAAAAGGGAAAAGAGGGGAAAGAAAGGAAGGAATAATTGGAAAAATTAATGAAAATGGCAGCAAAGTGGGACTTTTAAAATATAACAGACAGAAAAGAAAACAGAGATAGAAAGATAGATTGATAGAGACAGAGACAGAGACAGGGAGATAGGGAGACAGAGAGAGAAACAAAAGAAGGACAATGGGAAAAATCAAAAATTGGTCGAAGAATCGAAACGAAAAAAAGTATATCAAAATGAGAGCCAAAACAGGAATAACTAAAAAAAGTGTAAGAAATTTTGAAAGAACAAACATTGTACTTTTCCGCACCTTCAATAAAAACCCCAAGTAAACATATGAACACAATAAAAAATACATTGTTCATTACATGAAATGCTGGTAGGAACGCAATCTTTATTTTATTTATTGTGGATAATATGTTATTAAAAAGGACTGGCTGGTCGATTCCTATTGCATGTTTTGCGTGCCTTAATAACATTACTTGCAACAGTTTGTAATCACGCTCTGAAATATTTGCATTGGTTGCCATGACAACTAATTGTACCAGGATTAGTATTGTTCAACCATTTGCCACAATCTGCTGACTGGGAATCAAGACCTCCTTTTTCTTCATCGAATCCTTACAGCAGACGATAAATGGGAATTCTGTGATTACCGAACGCAAAAGTTGTTCTGACCCTCCATCAAACCAATCCTAGCACTGAAAGTAAGTCTTCATCTACAGAGATTTTTTCGCCATGCATATGATTGAATATAAAAATTATTATCCACTATTAATCATTGGGTCCGGGAGAAATCACCATGGAGATTTTTTTCGTTTTATTCAGATGTGATAGTATCTGTAGCACCGATTGCTGTCACTGATTGACCGACATACTGAAATGTGAGTTGTGATCATGGGAGGTAAAGGCGGAAGGAGATTCAGACCTGGAAAACTCTCTTTGCTTCACTGATGACGAACGCGTATTGTGTATTAACGAACGCAAAAAGTGGTTGTTATCATGGGATATCAAACCGATCCGATGAACAAAATTAGATATTAATACACAGAAGATTCTGTTATGCATCTGCTGGGATACGACAGTTATCGTTGTACATGGATTATGGAGAAAGCATCACCTTAAGCATTTATTTTCTATAACCAGAGCTTGTCAATAACGCATAGAACTTGCCACATTTATTCTAGTGAATAGAAAAATATCCCATTCTCCAGCTTGATTCGTCGAGGATTCTACCCGACTGGAAAATACAACCCTGAGAAATCAGTCCATTAGGTTATGAAGTTTCATTTCACCATCCGTGCTCACCAGATTGAGCACGTTGGAATTATCATTAGTTTTAATACTAGGGTACTTTTCATAATGCCAGGTGATCCCGTAATGATGAAGATTACCTACGTCTCCAAGGTTTCTTTTAAAACTCATGGTATAAAGTGCACAACGCTGACAGCCCTTTTGTCCCTTAGCCAACTGAACTTTATTTAAAATATAATCTATTAGTGCCTGTTGTTGAGTGATAACCTGATAGACCATTTTCACTGCTGGCAGTTTGATACTGAATTTTCTCCACTAATGTAACCCCTGCACCAAACTAAAATCATAAAATAGCTGAGTGGCCCTAGCCGAAATTGATAACAGGCTGAAGGTTTTTAGCCTGTCCCTATCTTTAGGATAGTACCACTGTTGGGCATAGTTGGGCAGAAGTTAATGTTTAATCTATAGTTTGCCTTGAACATAAAAAAAACACAATATATATATATATATATATATATATATATATATATATGCGTGCTTGTGTGTGAAAGTTTGTACATATTAATGTATCCAGTCAGATTTATTCCTAATAGCACTAAAAAAAACGTATTATATAAATTACTTGGGCAAAAAGCAAAAAGCAAAAAAAAAAACAAACTTAACGAGTAGCAAAATATAGATTTGTAAATTTATAGACAGAGACTGATGAGTAGCCAAGCACGTATAAAAATTGTAAAAATCAATAATTTTCCGATCTATCTATATTGAATAAAGCAGTGCAATTTCTAGGACTTGGTTACGCGGTGATAATCCTATCGGTGTCTAGAAACAAAATACAATTAACTTTGAACAGAAAACCTAGACATTGAAATAGATAATGAATAGACAGCCAGGTATTCAATTCTAAATAGTGAGCAGGAAGAACTAGAAGGCATGGTGGTGAAATTGCTTATTATTCATAGAAAAAAAGAGTGCTTTAATTTCTTGAGAAAATCGACTATTTGAACGTATAAAGTTTTTATTTAATCAGGTTCGTAGACTGATTTCTTTTCGCATTTTTTATCAACTTTATTGTGTCTAGAGAAAAGATAAAGAAAAGACTATCAAAATTGTTTACTTTGTAGACAGCACGTGTAGATTCGACTTATCATATTTACGTAGACGTCAGCCAATAAACAAACACACGTACACACAGAGACACAGACACAGGCCGACGCAAGCAAAAAGAATAAAATGAAATACTGACATTAGTATTTATACATATTTATAAGTAGGAAAAAGTCAGTCTTCTCAAAAATAAATTACAAAAATGATTCTTATCTACATAAGGTCAGTACTTTTTATCTATTCATCTATCCTTCTCAACCTGTTCATATTTATCTAACACACTGATGAGAGAACATTATGACCATTCACCAAATAAAGTGTAGATCTCCTATGCATCTGCAATAGAGCTCTTATCCGATTAGGTCTGGTTTCTAGACTAACCCTAGAGGTTATCAAGCCAGTGTTCTTTTTTTTAAAAGGGGTTCATTAACTGTTGCAAGTAACGAGGTCGTGGCCGAGTACCTGTTGGTCACATTGCTTAAGGGCGCGGTAAGATTTGGATCCGGTGGGTTTGAAAGCAAGGGCAACACACTAACGTATTTTCCATTTTACGGAAACCATTCTCAGGGAACTCGCACAGTTTGACTGGATGCATAGTTCTGATGAAAGCTGTTACTGCCATTGTTGAAAACTATTAGTATGATAGGATAATCTTCGATGTTACTAAGGTAGGTGATACACAAAGTACCTTCCAAGTGAAAAATGGGACGTAGTGTTTCAAGCAGGACGTTACCCGACCCATCATACTTTCTTCACTGGCTTGTTTGTTTTCGATAGAGCATCCTCAAGCGATTGCTACCATAGGATGACGTGCCTGAATTCTTTGGGGAAAATGAAATAGCCTTCGGATACTGCTAAGCAACGAAGATCAATGTACTGTCAGTCGTAAAGCATCCCTTTCATGACCTTTACTGAATCCGTGCCACAATGGCCCTTCTGTTGGCTCTTATTGGACAGGGAAGCCTCCATTCACTACTTGTATCAATAAGCCGTGGCTGTCCAATGTCTTGTCGGTGATTGGTGATTCCATCCACTTTTACACTCGTGCAGCTACAAGCTCAACCATTTTGAAAGGGATTTGACTTAGTTTTCTAGTCATAACAATTTGGGATTTATCAAACTCATCATAATCATTCTTCATACCTATGAAACATTCGACACATCAAAATAAAATATTGGAAGTTGTCTTACCAACGTATATACCAGAAATCTTTGTGTGCACAGTAGTTGTCATTTGGCCATTCGATGGGACCCTCGCCATCTTTGATGGCTACGATTGTTCAATGAAATACCATAGAGACATGTATGCAGGTTTCCACAGATGCACACACACACACTTATGTACAGACACACAGTGATTCATATATATGCACAAAAAAGTAATTCTTTGTAGGATCAAAGTAAAAAGATGAATACAAGGTAGCTGTGGTGGTGTAAGATAATGTTTTATCTAAAGAAGAATGTAGCCCCAAGAAATATTTTATGCAATGCCAACGGAACTTATTGTCAGAACTAAGTGATTCCTAGAAAGCAGAGTTTAAATCTCATTCATAACTAATTATCCACTTATTTCGGAAGTGTTGAAACAAAAGAGGATGTATGAACATATACTTAGTTGAAAATTAAAAAAGAGGATATTCTTCGGGGGAAGTCCGCTCGACTGTGAGGTAATTTTTTTGAAGATAAGAATGTGTCTACTGTCAGCCTAGGTATCTGCTCGATTGGTGTGTCGTCTTAACTCTCGATATTGTCCAAATAGTTTATTCTAAAATGTCATCCTACTTTTAAACATCTTCAAAGTGTCTTTTTATGCAATTTTCGAAAAACGAAAAACCAGGAATGTGAGCAAAGTGATAAAAATTTCCAAAAAAATTAGACAGGGCTTAGGCAAACTGTTACATATATACATGATTATATATATACTTTTCTATTCCCTATATCACCAATATTTTTCAGATTGACGGTAAGATAAAGATTGGCCCCTGCCTCTCTTTAAAGAGGATCAACATGATAACCACAGGTTTTGAATATCATCATTATCAGCTGTTTATGGCAACTTGTGCATCCAGATGACAACCATCCTCGGTGGTGACCAAGCACGTCGTTGCTTAAATTCGATTATTGTACAGAAACCAGTGTATGCAATTCTTTCATCAGTCACTGGCCAAAATGTCTTTTACTGGCAAGAAGTAGACAATCATTTCTTTGTTGAGTTTTTCTTGTACAAACCTCATATCAAGCTTTGCTCAGTGTAGCTAAAAGCCCAAATGGGTTAAAAGGTTTTCTTTACAAATCTTCAATGTATGCGAGACTGTCTGCCATAAAAGCATTCCAAAACATGTATTTCACGTTGGTGTATGATCATATGTCTCTGTGTGCATTTGTGTATGCGCACAAAGAGAAATGTTTTCCCACAGGCGTGTATATTGACCAATCGAACGTGTATCAAACAAATGAAAAATAGTGAACACGCTATTATATATATATATATATATATATATATATATATATATATATTTGCGTGTGTGTGTGTCTGCGTATTCACTTATGAAAATCTAAGGATGACTTGTTTATATACGTCAGTGATATGTATTATGATTATATTAGCATTTTTCGTTGTAAATATATTTCTATGAGAATACTTGAGCATTTATAGAAAGGCATATAAATATACGTATATATATATATATATATATATATATATATATATATATATATATATATATATATATATATATATACACTCAATTTTGGTGTGATTGAATATGCATTTGCAATAAAATATCAAAGAAAAATAACCACACCAATATATATATATATATATATATATATATATATATATATATATATATATATATATATATATATATATATATATATATATATATATATACATACATATATATATATATATATATTCGGGTGTTTACTTAAGTATGCAAGATTTTTCTTACTTTTCTGTGCAGAGATCGATTTGTATCGATTGTGAATAAAAGCGGATAGAATATACAAATTGTGTTGACAATGGATACAAATCGATCATCGAACATATATATTCATATATATATATATATATATATATATATATATATATATATATATATATATATATATATACTTCTGAAAAAATATTTAATCTCGGCTGTGGAGATATCAAAGATGCATTGACACGCACACGGTTTTTATATATATATATATATATATATATATATATATATATATATATATATATATATATATATATATATATAAATATATATAAACTGATTCTATATCTCCCACTTTTAGATACAAGTATAAGATTTGCCAAAAAAAAAAGACCAATTGCAAGTAGTGGCCAATTTTTTTTCCATACTGACCGGTCATTTTTCGATTTCCTCACCTGCATGCATCAATATATATGTATATATATACACACACACACAAACACACAAATATATATATATATATATATATATATATATATATATATATATATATATATATATTTATATGCTTTTTCTTTTTGAAAAAAAAAATAATGGCATCCGTTGATATATACACATATGCCAATGCATTTTCTTTTGAGTGAATTTTTTTTTCCATCAATTACTTTTTCTTGTTCAATACAAGAATTTTGACATTTTTCCTTGGAAGTACTTTTTCAAAGCTATTACATAAGCATACTATTTGCTATGGACACCAACGTCTAGGGGACATCTCACTGAATTCATTTGGAAATGGTCACGTCCACAGTTTACTTGACTTTGTCAATGCTGGAAGAGACATTTTGCTAAACGCAAATAACTTAACCTATCGAATGGAACAGAAGTTTGGCGCCTCTCATAGGGATATGGTTGTCAAACCGTTTTCGACGACTATTACAGATTTTGCCAGCTATCCAAATGAAAAGCGATCCAATCGGAACTTTCCGTAGGATGAAATTGTGTAAAGCAAAGAAACAATTGCCATCAATTTATATGGGAAATTCCTCAAACGTTCTTAACCACCCGGTCTTGTTATTTTGATCTGCACTCAATGACCAGCAACTTCGGCTCCGTGCTTAGTATATGCAGGTGAAAGTTTGGATTATGCAAATTTTCGCTCTCACGAAAAAATGTGACGAGCAAAAATAACATTCAGCGTTTGTTTTGCAGCAATTTGTTATAGAGGCAGCACATCCGCTTCCCATTTCTCATATAAATTTTTTCTGTGCTCCCATTTGCCCATCGTATGAATTATTCAGTTAATGATATCACCATCCCCATTTTTGGTCGACTGAGGAAACTTACAAATTTCACCCATGTGAATTGATAGCAACTGCTCTTTCGCTTTACGCCGTTTCGGCTTATGTAATTTTCCCAAGGCCTGCTCCACTACTGTAAAGTGAGGAAATCCTATAGCATCATCATCATCATCATCGTCATCAGTCTTTTAACATCTAGCATTGGGCATAGACTTTCCCTAGGATAAGCAACATTTCTTTAACATGGTCGTCGCGATTATATAATGAATGTAGATAAAAATATACAATGTATAAAAAAGTTCATTTTGATCTTCTTCTACGGATTCAAATTTGCCAGAAGCTAGATTATAGATTACGGGTATCAAAAAAAATCGAAACAGTATTGAACATTGAAGAGCCATGTGTAGCTATCAGAAATCTTCCGTCGGTTTCCAGTCAAGCTTGAAAGTGTAAAACTTGTTAATATAAACTTTCCGAATTGTATTGGATACTTTTTGAACGTACTATATGCACACAAGCAGGTGTTGATTTAATGTAATTTTGTAGTCTGACTTGCACATGCAACATTTAAAAAGAAAAAAAGTATCTCTCATACTTTGTTTGTTAATTTGAAGTAGAATTGCATAGAATATTGACTTCCTGTGTTGAGTTGTGTATTTGCTGTCTACTTTCGTTCATATTTTCTGATTGACGGGGTCATTTGCTCCTGCATCGATAAATCCTTTGCTTCTTTGTTTCTTGCAAGCAATATATATATATATATATATATATATATATATATATATATATATATATATATATATATATATATATATATATATATATATATATATGTATATATATATATATATATATATATATATATGAAGTTGATTTATTATTTATTTTTAATTAGGCGTGTTTAAAGAGATGTGTGAAGCGAAAGTGAAAGTAAAAAATAGAACCCGCATGTGCAGTTTGGGTAGATGTTATCTCAAAAAAGTCAGGCGTCACTCAATCAGACACCAACTTTAGTTAAACTGTTGAAGATACAACCATGATGAGAGAGTGTTTTAGACAAAATTTCGTTCTCAAAAGTACAACTTCTATTAAAGTATGAACTGCTGCAACGACTCTCAATAGTAATAATCATTATTGTTATTTTTCTAGTGTTCTCCTTTGATAAAAGGTACAAGTTTCACTCAATGTTTCATATCAATGATTATTGTAACACGCTATCTGCCCCCCCCCATTCCAAGTGAAATGGGTGATTTAGCCCAGAGACGTATAGAATACGTAATTATGTATCCAAACATACACACATATATATTATGTATATTCTAACTGCAATTTCTCTTTCAAGTAAATTTCATGAAACAAAGTGGATAGTTTTATTTTTTCTATCCAGTCTTTTTATTGATTTATGTTGTGTGCGAAGAAGATGTTTATTCGATGGATTAAACAAATAACGAAGTGTCCAAAGTTTGTACTTCGGTTCTCCATGCGGTTTTGACCGTCATTGGTCATATCTAGGAGTATGAACTACCATATTATGGTTGATACCATTTACCTTTGCAGCGTTATTGTCTTGGATGGTAGCTTTCACCCTTTGCGATAGGTTCTAGGTGAGATCGAGGTTCAAGTGATTGGACCGGTCATTACAGCATGGCAATGTCATTTTCTATAATGTAGGTTTTGATTAGTCTGGTGGTATGTTTCAGGTTCTCATTATACTGACAAACCAAATGCAAATGCACCCCCCCACATATATATATGTGTGTGTGTGTGTGTATCTATCGTATGCGCCACTAGAGAGATTGTGACGAGTAACTCTCGGCAATAGAAATATATGAACATAAATCCAAGAGAGGACCAGATTGAGGGGAGTCGTTTACATGTTAGCAAGAAAAATGGACATGGGCTAGGTGCAGGAGTGAAATTGATGGAAGAAAATGATAACTGTGTGACAGCAAAAGCAGTAGGAAAAGACCAAAGGAGTAATGGACTCAGAACAGGAAAAGATGGCACACTGGAGGATACTTTGGACCAATAGAAATTTCCTTTCAACAGTAAAACAGTTTACATGACAACATATATATATATATATATATATATATATATATATATATATATATATATATATTAGTAAAGAGAGAGAGAGAGAGAGAGAGAAGTAGAGAAGGGGTGAAAGATAGGATAGAAACAGAGATGGAGAAATTGGTCAATGATAAAGTCAAATTAAGGATTCGTATCTCATGCTAGAAAGCTATCACATAATTTATTCAAGAACACGTTTTTTCACGACAACGATTCAATAACATGTGTCAGCCTTCGGACCGATTCAAAATAAAAACCTGAAAAAAAAAATCTTCCTCCACGTTAATTCATTTTGTTATGTGAACAACAAGCAAAACTCTCGAGTCAATATTCCACTGCTTATGGAGCATACCGAGGACCTGTCACATGGGTCGAATGATTAGTTGCATAAAATTTTCATTCTCCTTATCGTTATTCTAATCGCTTCACTTACAAATGAACACATCAAGTGTTTGTCTCTTGAGGCAGAAAGAGTTTGGGAAATACACGATTCGTCTTAAAACAAATAGGCTGTTTTCGTCCTGGCATGGCTGTGTTAGAAATCGTTAACCGGATCTGTCACTTGACCAACGTCTTCTGACAGCATGCCGTATTGAGGGTAAGCAATTAAAAAAACTGAAAAATCGGGGATCAGTGAATAAGTTACTTCTCTCACGGTTTGTTGGACGGTGATCACTGAAAAAAAAGACTTTTCATTTTCTATGGGTAGATGTTGTGGGTCACAAAGAGACGAATTTAGCTGGTTGGAGGGTTCAAAAACAAAAGTGTCCGTTTTTTTTTTCAAGCTCAAAGTGTACATTTTCACCCCTCTTGCTCCATCAATGCTGCTAAGACGAAATATACACATAAACATGTACAGCCAGCCAGAGCAACTTAAAAACCAGAGAAACCCGTGTCGATAGTTTTGTTGACAGTTTTTGTTGACTGTTTCTTGAAATACATTGGAAGTCTAAAATACTGTCGTCCAGCATATTCCATGTCATCTCCTTGTGTCGTTCCACTAGCGACGATTAATGCCATAAGATCTGAATGTCTTCAAGGAATCTTCATACCTCTGTAGAGGTGCTTGTCTGCCTCATTGACCGTTGGTCAGTTGACCGTTGGTCAGTTGACCGAACAGTAAAACCTTTAGTTTTTCACTTCTATGTCTTCTTATAATATTTCTTCATTACTTTTTCTTCCTCTCTTTCCTTGTATATTCTTCTCTTTATCCTTTTTCCTTTCCTTTTTCTCTTTTCTCTTGCACCATCTTCTCTTCCCTTTCACCTTGTAGATTTTTACCTCTTTGCTGATGTTACAAAACAATTCATGGAAATCACTTACCCAGAAGAAAGATAAAAAAAAAACTGCAAAAGAATATAGATATTACAATTTGTTGTCCGTTAACAGCAGTGGCACTGATTAACTAATTGAATATGTCACACAAGACCAAAAAAAAAAAATGATGAAAAAAAAAAATTGATGAGAAAAGATAAAACAAAATCTCAGAGTAATTATTGATCAGAAATTGAGTTTTGTCGAACGTATCAGTAACAAAGTAAAGAAAGCAAATAGCATTATGGGTATCATTCGACGTTCTTTTGAATTTTTAGATGAAAACATTTCTTCTGTTGTTGAAACGTTGGTCTGACTTCATATGAGGGATGCTAGCTCAGTATGGGATCCCAAACTTGAAAACCAATTGAAATAATGAATGTGTAAAGAAAAATTACCAGGCTGCCCCCGAAGTTTAAAGATATACCGTATAAAAAGACACTCAAAAGATTAATTTTGCCTACTCTGGTTTACTGAAGAACCTGTGGAGATATGATCCAAGCATACAGAATGATGTCTGGTAAATATGATAATTATCTGAAAAATTTTCTGCTTATATTGCAAAATACATACGATACACAAGGACGTATATACAATCTGGCAAACAGACACACTCATTTGAGTTTTATATATTAGTTATTGTTTAGTTTTTGAACGATGGGAATTCGGGATAGCTTGGCCGGATCATTTGTAGCAGCTGAGAATATCGAATCATTGAAAGAAAAACTGGATGAATTATTGAGAAATCAGAACTTTAATTTCAACTGGATGGAAAACCATCAAAAAATTTCTGTTATGATCTTTGCATAACGGATTACATCAATCACGAAGAAATTTATAACTATTTATTAGATTTGTATCCCTCCTATTCTTTTTTCTTTTCTTCCTTTTTCTTTCTTTTTACAGTCTTTCATTTTCTTCCTCTTACTTTTTTTTCAGTTACGTCTGTTTCCTCACTTCTTCCCCTTTTTTCGTTTCTTCCTGCTTTGTTCTTCTTTCTTCTCTTATCCTTTTTTCCTCTGGTTCTCTTTCATATCCCATTCTACACATAGTCTTTTCCCCCATCTACGTTTCACCTTCTTTCATCGCTCGACATAATCCTCAGAATAATTTTCAAAATTACGAAAATGATATTACTCTCGTTGATCAAATCTTAGTTAATTTTTGTCCCCCCCCCATCTTAGTCACCCAAGTCCTCATCGTCATTTACTGGCGCCCCACTTCTTACACTCGTTTTAATTTCTTCCCCTTTTATATAAATTACTTATCGATTACTTCTGTATACGAGAAAAATGGTAGTCTCTCTTAGTTCAACTCATATTTTTTTTTCCAAGCCTTTTTTTTTTTCCTGAACCTACTTAGCAACGTTAGAACCTTGTCATCTCTTGTTAGATGCCTCCCTCTTGCCAACTTTCTGTAAAACGTGTTGACGCATAACGACAAGTACATAATGACCTTTTCGACTTACTGACCCATTCAAATGGGGTGAACCTACCCACAAATCGGTGGCTACTCTAAGATTTTTTTTTCTCTGGTCACACGCCCAAATCAACCATTAATTTTGATGTGGGGAGCACGTGCTTGAGGAAACATAGAATTAATCAATCAATCAATCGATGTTGAGGAAGAAGAAAGAGAAGAAAAAGAAAGAAAAGAAGAAGAAGAAAGAAAAGAAGAAGAAGAAAGAAAAGAAGAAAGAGAAGAAGAAGAAAGGAAGAAGGAAAACAGAGAAGAGAAGATTGAGATAAGGAATGAGAATAACAATGAGAGGAAAAAATATGAAAACGAATAAGGATAAAACGACGTGGGAAGAAAATTAAGAAGAAAATTAAGAACGAGAAAAGAAGAAAAATTCAGAGAAGAAGTAGTTGGTGTTGAAGGAGAATAAGAAGGAAAAGAATAGGCATAATAATAATAATAATAATAATAATAATAATAATAATAATAATAATAATAATAATAATAATAATAATAATAATAATAATAATAATAATAATGATGATGATGATGATGATGATGATGATGATGATGATGATGATGATGATGATGATGATGATGATGATAATAATAATAATAATAATAATAATAATAATAATAATAATAATAATAAGAAGAAGAAGAAGAAGAAGAAGAAGAATTCAAACAGGAAACGAAGACTTTGCCTTGAATATTTGCTGCATCATCAAAGGCACAGATTCGAAATCTGCAAACCAATCGCTTTTCCATCTTTTTTCCCGCCCTTGGCTGGACGCTCCCTTTGATCATAGTCTGATCAATAATCGTGGAATTTAGAAAAAAATAATCGAACAAATAAATATTCTGTTGATATAACGATGATCGCAACCAAATAATTGATTATATGATAACCTATCTGTTTGTAAAGACATGCCATTTATCAAATAGTCCAAAATAATGTCTAGAAGCTCATTCACGAAACATACGTATATCATATCAGTAAATAGGAAACGCCAAAACATGGTCAAAGCATGATCAAATTTAGCATGCATACTCATGAGACCTAGAGGAAGGTTTTACCAAGTTTTTAAAAAATTCCCATGGACTTCTGAAGGCATATCACTTTTTGTCTTTCTTGCCCCAACCCCCGACCAGAAGTATTTCATCTCTTGGTAATACGGTTAATTTGTTTCACTTTGTTGTAAGGAGTTTCGAAGATAATTCATTCTGTTTTTCACAGCATTTGCAGAGTGATTAATAGGCAAAGGAAAAGTGATTAAATTTTGACCTCTCAAACGATGAAAATTACGAAAAAAAAAAAAGAAGAATAACTGATTCAAGCAGGGAGAACAGGTGAACATTAGATCAGTCTTGTCTTTTTATATATTTTATTGAAACCTAACATTCATACCACAAAATTATATGTGCAAATTTAAGCAACCATAACAATCATGATATCTCGAAGTTAACAATAATTGACCTCTCTAAATGTTTCATTTTTAGTTGTACATTTGTTCCCTCTTCGTTGAAGAAGTTTTGTAAATGATTCTGAATAGGGAGATTAATGGGTTAAGGGATAGATTATCAATTTTTTTCATAGCTAGCTTGCTAGCTAGCTAGATAAATAGATATCAGTGAGAAGATTGGAAAAAAACTGTTTCCAACACCTCTTTTTTTTACCTTAAATTTACTTGTTAAATCATTGCATTGAATGATGATGTGGGTAAGATTCCTAAAACGTAACTGTGAATAAGTACCTGGCTATTGAGAGGGGTTTCAAAATTAGCCTTTTCTCCGGCTAGATCTGGCTGATCTATTGAAAACAATAGCCGATAAATATCTACAATAGCAGATTAAATCCATGAGTCAAAGGTAAATTGCTGAGCTTACTAGACTCCTTACCCGGTGAGGCATTTATGATGCTGCTAACCCAGGAGAAAGTTTTATGATATGAGGCAACGTTCTTCTTTTACTCATTAAATATTCAAACCTGCGTAGACGGGTATTTCAGCTAGTGTACATGTAATTGTGTTAAATGTTTCTACCTTAGTCTGTCAGTGTAGATGTCACTGTGATAACACTTTTTTTTACCATTATATATGTGTAAATAAATATGTGTCCATTTGAATTTTAATATATTTAAACTATCCCATACATGAAACAGCCTCTAAAATTATACATATATATACATATATATATATATAGAGAGAGAGAGAGAGAGAAAGAGAGAGAGAGAAAGAGAGAGAGGGGATGAGCGAGAGAAAGAAAGAGAGAGAAAGGGTAAATTAAGAGAGAGATAGGGAATATATATATATATATATATATATATATATATATATATAACGAGAGAGCGACAGAAAGAGAGAGGGAGTGAGTTGTGTCGGTATGAGTGTGTATAAGCATAATTTTGTGTATATAGTTACATACAGAGCCTAGCTTTACTTTGGCACAATGCCATAACTATAAGTATGGTGCTGCCAGGGAAGATCAGGTTCACTACCCGAGAAGAATGAAGTGAATGAGGCACTTGCTTGCTCGCCACTACGACACAAGAAGAATTTCATTTTGATACATATATATGTATGTATTTATTTATTTATCACGGTCTGTTCATGTCCACATATCCACACACACACGCACACAAATATACACACACTCACGCACGGACACACAGACACAGACACAGACACACATATATATATATATATATATATATATATATATATATATATGTATATATATATATATATATATATATATATATATATATATATATATATATATATATATATATGATGAATAGTGAGAACATTGGATCAGATAACTGAAAAATTAATGACCATGCATAAAGCCCTAGAAGCCAGAGATGGGTCGATACATTTTGTGTGAAAAGAAAAAAAAAAATGTGAGGACTGATTCAATTCAAGATTATACCGTCATGGAAATCAAAGGAAGATGACACAAGGCAGAATAATGAGATTTTGGTCACGACGGCTCGAAGGTGTAGCAGAACTTTCAAGAGGACAAATCTTGGATTAGAAAAGCCGAGAAAAACGCCAAAAATGTAGAGAAAAAATATATCTATAGAGAATTCATGTGACGGTCAGAAAAAATCACGGAGGTATAACGTCGATGTGGTGGTGCAGAAGATACTTAAAAAGTGAAAAACAATCTGTGGTAGCTCAGAACAATTATACATGGATATATATATATATATATATATTTGAAAGAACAATAGAAATATCTTTGACCGAGCGGGGTTAGCAATTCATCGGTAATTGTACGAATAACTTAAATTTGACGTAGCTAGTGTAAGCACAAAACTTGACCCTGTTAAAAGAAAAAAAAGATTAAAAATCGAAACTACATATTTGACTGGGAATGAATGGCGAATCACTTGGATTAGTGCAAAAAAAAAAAAACAACAAAAAAACAAAACAAACTATGATTTGACCAAACATATATTACCACAAACCAGAAACGAGGGTAAAGAAAAGAAAACATATTTAACACTTTTGGACTTCAAAGATAAAATTCAAAATAAATCCTATTCAAGATTTCCGATCTCATCTCTGAAAACGTACAAAAGAAAATCTGTTTGGTCAAATCACATATATTTGTGAAACTCAAAGTGAATCACTATTCCTTCCCTGTGAAGAGTGTAG
The DNA here is from genome assembly GCA_963457665.1 of Thysanoteuthis rhombus. Classification (NCBI taxonomy): domain Eukaryota; kingdom Metazoa; phylum Mollusca; class Cephalopoda; order Oegopsida; family Thysanoteuthidae; genus Thysanoteuthis; species Thysanoteuthis major. The sequence goes on from OY735215.1 coordinate 42,263,665, forward strand.
CTCCGATTTAGGTCTATATTTGACGGGTTCAGGTCTATTTCTAGAGATTTTGTGGTCGTTCCCAGCGCTTGTAGAGATTGAAGTGGAAATATAGTGATATTCTAGCTGATATAATTTTAGCACTGCCCTCTTCCCAAAAGTCACTTGTAAATATATGTCACCTCATTTTTTTCTTGGTGTGTGTAATATGTATGTGTTGTGTGCTATTTATTGCTATTCAAATTTATTACAATTCTATATTGCTGCTTTAATCTTTATACGAATAACACTTCTCAAAGATTTTATATTGTTATTCTCATTTCTCAGAGCTAGACAGAGGGCTACTACATTGGTAAAACTACACTCCCAAAGTCAAAAACAGCTTAAAAGTTTTTATTAGGTTTAGATTTCTAGTCAAGGTAACGTGCATCCATGGACTCTTTATATCGGAAATCGTATTAACTTTCAAGTGGTGCTCTCTCAATTTTGCAACTAGATTGCTACAACAAAGACGTTTTTGTTTCGTATTGGAATCCATTTAGGTCCCTTGCGAAAAAAAAATCACCATAACTATAGAAATGGAAAGAAAAATGCAAACCAAAGTATTGAGGAAATGGATGCAGTTCTAACTTTTTTTATGTCTCTATTTATTCGTCTCATTTATTTATTTTTTGCATTTTCTAGTATCGGCTAGCTGCCGGAGTGGCGCTGGAGTGGTCTCCAGCCACTCTGGACTCTTGGGAATATTTAGGGGAAAGTGAAAAAAGAGATTTTGGCGCATTTCCTGATGGTTTATGGCATCTGTGGGGTGAGGTTACTTGGCAATGATCATCACTGATCCAAGTAACGTTCAGACAATAAACAGTTTCAACGGAATAGTGACTAAGAGAAGGCTCAGAGGGTGATTACTTGGGTGTGGATTCCTACTATAGTCTTTCATTTTTCTTTCCCTATATTTAACTTCCTTCTGTCATTCTCTCCTTGTTTTATATCTCCACTTTTGACCTCTACGTAGAGTGTCTTCACTCTTTTGACCCATGTTCACGATTGATCAGCGTTTCTGTTCTTTCTTTCCATTAATTCATCTTGTATTTCTTTCTTTTTTCATCCAACCGTAGGCCAAGTATTTCTCTCCTTCTCTCTCCTTATCCAACCATACTTCTAGAATTTCTCTTTCTTTCTTTCTATCTTTCTTCTCCTCCCTCATCTATGCATTAATCAATACAGTCTTTCTTTCTTTTTTCCTTTTCATCCGACTATCTACTTAGTATTTTCTTCTTCTTTCTTTTTTCTCTTTTATTATCTATTCATTGATTCATCCAGTCTTTCTTTCTTTCCTTTTTATCATTCATCCAACAATCCATCGACATGTTTTTTCATACTTTATCATTTCTCTCATATTTTTTTTCTTTTTTTTAAAATTATTCCCCTCTTCGATTCCTTATTTTCATTCATTTTTACGGGGTTTGTTTGTTCCTTCCTTTCTTTCACCACTCCCCTCATCCGTTTTCGTTTGCTTATTTCTTTTTTTTTCTCTTTTTTTCCATCCTCTCATTTTACGCTTTTTCATTTCTGTTTTTTCAATTTTTTTCATTTTTCATTCCTATCTATCTCTCTCCCTCCTTTTTTTCCATTCATTTTTTTCTTTTTTCTTCATTTTTTGTACTCTTTTCCCCACATCTCTTTCTTTCTTCTTCTTTTCTATGTATCTGTCTTTCATTATTCCTTCCTGTCGTCATTTTTCCTTTGTTTGTTTTTCTTTCTTGGGTGTCCCTCTCTTCATCTTTCTTTAATTCTTTCATTCTTTTCCCCATGTGTCCTATTTATCAACCAACCTTCCCTTCATTGGTCGAAACCAATCTGCAGTCCAGTCCGTCATTTTCTTCAAAACAAACCAATTACTCCACTTTCAACAATCTTCATGGAAACAATATCAGAGAATCAATTTCCACAAGAAGAAATTACTTTCTTTTCAAAGCAAATTATTGAGTTCTCGTATTCTATGTCGAATCTCTTTTTCAGGGATTGTTTTCAGGCATCTTCGTTACAAAAACACTTAAGATCAAATTTGATATTTTATATCTCTCTCCCTATTCTTAAGTGTATTTTTTTATTCAGTGTTTGGTAAGGTTCTTGGTTCCACTTTCACCACGCATATCATGCATAGCATTACTATCGCGCCATATTAAACAAAGTTTTCTTAACAACAAGATGTATAAGATGTTTGGAAGGTAATTTACGTATTCTCCTATTGCATGTTTTCAAAAAGAATATAAAAACAAATGCAAATGAAGATCAGGTAAATACTATTCATCAATTATGTAATCACCATCATTATCAATGACAAAAGCCCAACAAGAAGGATAATTTTTTCGATTCCTTTCCGGAAAATCTGCAGTTTAAAAAAGAAATTTTGCGTTTTTTCTTTCTTTTTAATGTCTTTATCATCAATGGGGTTTAACTTTACAATGAACTATAAAAGACGAACTGTCAAGACAGGAGAGATGGTGAACTAATTCCAGACGTCGTATCATACCATTTATCCACGGTTCTGCCTTAGTTGGTTGGTTCAAAATCTATTGCTGTTGAATTCAGTATTCCTTTCAGAACATCCTAATATACATTTAGCATTTGGTGAAAAGCAGGGAGTTAAGAACTAATTCTTTAGCCAAAATTTGTGTCCTGTTAAAACAGTTATTCTTTCAACACCACACCATCTTCAGTAGTTGAAATTTGCCCCCCCATCCAAAAATGATTAGTTTCAAATGGATGCTGCAAACGTAGAAAAGATGAATTTTATCATATTATGTCAACCACAATATTTTTCAAACACTTGAGGAAATTCCCCAGATAATTGCAGAGTTTCTTTTTCCCCGTGCCCTCTCTTGAAAATAATCATGGTTCCCTCTGGAGAAAACGTACTGGTTCCTAACCAGAGCCAGGGTAAGATCGGTCTGGGAAAATATTACTTAGAGCAATTAGTTTGATATTTATTTGGTGTCAAACTTTGTTAGCCCTGTGCCAAGTTAAGTTCACTCAAGTGACCCCCCTGTCTATCTATTTTCTTTCTTTTTTTCTCTGTCAATCTTATTTCTGTCCATTTATTTATTATTTATTTGTTTTTCTCCTTTCTTCCCTTCCCCTTTTCGTTCCCCCCCCCATTATGCTTATTATTTGTCTTTCTTTTCCTTCCTTTTTTCCTTCTCTACTCCCTTTTCACTTCTTCATTTTTTCTCTCTTCCTTTTTTACAAATAGTTTTATTCTTTGTCCATCTACTGTTTTCTTCCATCTTTCTTTTGTTTTCTTCCTTTTTTCTTCCTTCCTTCATTTCTTCCATTAATCTTACCCTTTGTCAATCTATTTTCTCTCTTTTTCAGTTCCTGTTCTTTCAATCATAATTACTTATGCATTTCCTTTTTCTCTCTATTTCTTTCTTTTGTTGTCTTTCCCATTGTGTTTCCTTTCCTCTTCTCCCTTTATATATTTGACTTTTTTCCATTTCTTCTTTTCTTTCTTTTCCCCCACTAATCTTATGTATTGCCCATCAATCTTACATTCTTTCCTAATTTATTTCTTCCTTTCTTTTTCAGTCATACTTTTTCTTCTATTCTTTCTTTGTTCATCTTCATTTTACTTTCCATCATTCATTCTCCCTTTCTTCCACTATTCTTTTTTTCTCGTTTTTACATTTTTTTCTCTTTTTCCTCTATGATTTCGAATCCAGTTCGAACTTTTTCTGTTCATACCGTCTCAACCCATCTACTACTTCTTCATCCATATTTCCCCACTCCTGTCATATTGCTGCCTCTATTCAAGCTACTTTTTTTCTTCTTACAAAGATTCGGTATACCGTCTTCTCTATTCAACGTAATCGACATTCTGCATCAGCCTGATTACTGCAAGTACCACAACCGTTCTGCACTCTTATAATTATTTATAACAACTTATGTTCGTGTGTTCAACTTTTTCTCACCCTTGTTACAGTCATTATCATACTGTCATTATAACTAATGCCTCTTTTTTTGACAAATGTTGTTTTCCTAATCACATTCCATTCTTATCATTATTCTCTGCTTCTTATTCGGTACAATCCTAATTCGATTATTACTTCCCTACTTGTTTGATAGTTTTTCATTTGCGAATGTTACTATTAATATTCATGTCGTTTACAGGTTTGTTTTTTTTTATCACGAGTACTCAGAATAACTGTTCAAAGGTTTATTGTGTCTCTTTTTATTTCTATTATTCACCTTCTGCTATCATATAACCTCGTGCTGGGTTATGCAGTGCATCATTCCATCCAGAATCGGCTTTGGAATAGGATTTGCTGTCCGTAGAGCTGTTGGATGGAACCATCAATAGGATATCCAGGCAGAGACTGCAGCGATATTCTGACGCCCTTTCGAAATGCAGTTAATCCATCGAGAAAAAATGTTGACTCAATTCATGTGGCGTTCCACCTGGAAGAAAGAAAATAGATACTTTTTTTTTATCCAAAGACTTAATGGACATCCGATGTGAATGTTAAGTATTTAGTCAAATGAATTATTTTACTTACTACGATGATTTGGTGCACCATGAATGGCTTACTATGGACTAGCCCCCACCCATCTGTCCCTGTTTTTGTCCCTCGTAGTTCTCTGAGATGATGCACTGATGTGTTCACTATCTGATCTTGTCCTTCACACACCGTCATTTAACTGTCTTCCTTTCTACCTCACCCCTGATATGGTGCCCTTGAGGGTGATCTTTGCAAGGCCGTTTGATCTAGCAAAGTTATCATGTCGTTTTATCTTCGGTTTCCTGACGCTGGTCACAAGATTATCATAAGGATTTATACTTCTGTTGATCCTCTGGTAAACCTCTACTCCAGAGTCTTGTTTAATTCAGATTTATAACAATGAAAAGAAATGTTCAGGGAAGATAATTAAGATAAAAAATGAATTTCCTAAGGGAGTTGCTATGGACAATTGGAGAGACCAAAACAGTTATCGATCAAAGCACCCTATATGTCCTATTCATAACAATGTAAAAGTTGACAAGCTTAAAAATATATTGATTGCAATAATTGTTCTTCGATAATCAAGACTATAAGTTTGAAAATAATTTGAATTCGCAATAACGATAACAGAGAAAGCAACGAAATGCAATACTGATATCAAAGAAAAGCAAAGAAAAAGGAGTGCTTATAGATAGTAACGTGAAAAGTAGAAAAACTGGGAGAGAAAATTACGTGGGAAAAGTGAGGTATGATACAGATGGACATCGGGTGATTTTACCATTGCATCAAGAGGTTCAAATGTTCCAGAAGAACAACAATGAATAATGAGAAACAAAGCGAGCGAGAAGTTAAAATCTTCACTCATAGTTTTGAAGTGGCTTCCTATGAATATACTCTGAAAAGAACATCACATCATCATCATTATCCGTTTAGCATCCATCATCGGATATAAACCTTTGACAGAGCTCTCAATCATGGGTGTCGCTGAGCCAATACTTTCTGAACTTGTTTAGTTTTTTTTTTTTTACGCCATATCATATTTATACTCCTGTTTGGTTTGTGATCACTGGGGATCCACGTTGTGAGTCGTGATGTCAAATGGTTGTCTGCCATTCGAGCATTAAGACCAGTCTATTGCAATTTGAATTTTCTAATGAATTAAATGATGTCTCCGACTCCTGTTTTTCCTCTAATATACTATGCTATAGTTGGATTTATTCATGGGATGCTAAGCATGATTTTCTCATGGGCACTTTGAATCGTTATGAGTCCAAAAGGTCAATAGCAATATCCTGATATGTTTCACATAGCACGTCTCAAAGAATATTTACTCGACTAACTATTGAATTTACTTAGAAACACTTATAATTTTCTGAGGCTCGTCTAGGTTAAATTTTACTGATGTCAGTGATGGCCATCACTTTGCTATTCTACTATGATTGAGAATCACACACCGTCAACTTGAACTGTCTCTAAAACTGTCAACAGGGGTTTGTCCAGATTTCAGGTGGGGGGAACTGGCTGGTTATATAGCTGACGGGTCATGCAGCAGTCACACGTACCGGCCGCTCAAATAGATCGAGGAATTGAAAATTTTAACATTTAACTACTTATTATGTGTTAGAAAAATTTCTTATCTGTTGAAAATCCCTTCCTACGATGGGTTTTTAGTGGAGGGGGGGGTCTATGTAAGTTTATGCTGAATTGATCCTCTAGTATGTATCTGGCAGCGTTCACGCATATTTATTACTGTTACACCGCAAAAGTGATACATTTCAGTGTTTTGTTAGCGCAACACCTTCAAAATGCTCTAACTTGAAGAATAAAACAAATCTGAGTTCTTTGAAGCTGTTGCATTTCTTGGGGTGGGGGAGGATTCCACTTATCTTTTAACTATAGAACTCAACTTTTTGAATTTCTGTTGACTCGTTTTCTGATCGCACTTCTTTTTTTTCTTTTCTTTTTACCTGGCGTCATGCTTTATAACACTTTTTTTCTGAATGTTGGGATCAGAAGTGAGGGGAAAACTATCCCCTTTTGGTGGGTAAAAGTGAAGGGAATTTCTCTTTCTCCTTCAGCGGTCAAAAGTGAAGGTCAAGTTTTTTTTCGTTTTAGGAGCCAAAAAGAGTGGGTAAACTGTTCATCTCCTTCGAACTTTTTCAGTGAACAACAAACAGTAGGAGAAGTAATCCATTCATTGATCACTCGTTTTTTTCCATTCTCTGTTTCGGATACGGTATGATGCGTAAAGAAATTTGTTGGTCACGTGACTGATTCTATTGAGAGACAATTAAAAAGAGTCGTGAGTCTTTTAATCCGACTCCCATGGTAGTCCGGTCCTTTAGACATTTGGTCGAAGTATCAGATGCCATAAATCACGGGTGTAGATTGAGACGTAACAATCCAACAGAGGACTCCCCGCCTTCCTATGATACACCCGTCACAACTTGGATGGTATGTTAACAGCAAAAACAAATGATAAAATGGAATAAATGATTTCCCTCACCGTCCGAAAGTAGAGCATCCTAATAAAACACCACTTATAAATCGAACGGCATGAAGCAATCTTATATTTTGTCGGTCCCATTTCCGCATCTGATATCAAGGGATCCACGTTGTGAGTCCCAATGGTTTTCTGTCATTCTCACAAAGGTTGCAGCCAATTGCCAGTTGAGTTTTCTGATGGATATTATGATATATCAGACTCCAGTTTCCCCCCTAAAACACTGTACTCTCTTGTGATCTCATCATGTTGTGTTGTTCATAATCCCCTTTCGGCACGTTGCGTGGTTCTCACTTGAAGGGCAAGTCTTTTGATTAGCTCACATGTTTCAGCTCAGTCGGTGGCTATCGGACAGATACTTTGGTTGTAAACCCTCCCTTTTAGTACTAGCAGAAATTTCTCGAATCACGGGAACAAGCCTGCCTTAGGAGAAATTACAAAATTATTGATAACCTCCATCCGGTAAATCAACTAAAAAAAAAAAGAGCTGAATAAAAATGTATCTGTTGACTTCAAAAAGCCTCTCAACACAGTGGAAATCCCCAAAATTATTGACACTATCATCCAACAAGTTGTAGATACAGTAAATGTTAGATTATTGCGACGTACTTACCAATTTAGCAGTTTTTTTTCGTTGGGCTGCACAAAGATTTGGACCACTTCCAGCTCGACAAAGGGGTGAGACAAGGTGATACCAGCTCACCAAAAACTCTTCTCAATCAGCTTCCAGATAATTTCCCGAAAACCAAGACCAGGAAAATGAAGGAATAAGAAAAGATGGGAAATATCGTGGGCAAACTCATATTCGCTATCGACATCGTTCTTTTTGTTGAGAACCTTCTTGACTCTAGAGATGAAACTGGACAGACTAAACGACAAAAGCAAGCAAGTTGGTCTCTACATGAATTTCAATGAAACAAATGTCATGTAAAACGAATATAGTGAAGACAAAGATACAATTAAATTAAACAATTAAAATTGAAGACGCAAAATTGGAGAAAGTAGACTACTAAATCTACCTACGATAACGAATCTCCATGGAATCCTCAAAAGAAGAAGAAATCAAGCGAATAATCACTTTAGGCTGGCAAGCTTCCGGCTGGGTAAGCTCAACCTTCGAAACTTATGGTGATAAAACATTTTGATTTCCAAAATTGAATCTGGGACGCACTGGGAAAAAGGCTGATTAAAAAAAATGGGATCTCATTTTCTCGTCTCATTTTTCCTTTGTACATATGATAAAGCATGTTCCTCTTGCAATTTAAGTATTTCTTTGAAAATTGATTTCTCGCTCTTTGTTTCTTTGCTGTTCTGTGAAAACTAAATCTGTTTTTATTCTATTCTTTTTGCCGATTTTTTCCTAGGGTTTCCTTATTGGAAAACACACACACACACATACATATATATATATAATTATGAATATATGAATATATATGTATATTTGTATCTATCTATCTATCTCTCAATAAATATATATTTGCATGTATTTACATGCATACATGTGTATGTATACACACACACACACACACACACACATATATATATATATATATATATGTATATATATATATATATATATATATATATATATATATATATATATATATATATATATATATATATATATATATATGCATGTGTGTGTATCTATTCTCATAAAGATATTGCACTGGGGAACTATATTTTGTCCTCCACCGATGTCAACAGAGTAGCAAATCGAACTGTCTTAGATTGCATAAATGAATGAAGAAAAACAGAAAACCGTCTGGGATTCGAACCTGTGTCCACCACTGGAGCATACTACCTAAGACAGCAACTTCCTACGACAAGACAGGAATCAAAAAACGTATTTTTATTCGTTGCACTCCTCCTGCGATCGTAAGCTTAGATGTTTTCAAATATATATATATATATATATATATATATATATATATATATATATATATATATATATGTGTGTGTGTGTGTGTGCGTGTGTGTGTGTGTGTGCTTGTGTGTATGATCTCTCATACTGAGACAATGTGCATTAGTATAATGGAGAATGAGAGAATGTGTACATTATGCATGCCTTAACAGTCTTTTCTGCTGATAATGTACTTTTTTTTCCAAATGTTGTAGTTAACTTTTCTTGTTTACATATCAGAGAAAGCATGTAATTTGTTCTTTTCTGCATATCTTTATACTCAGCGTTACGCAGTAGGATGAGGTAACTACGAGGAAAAAATACCAGCGAAATCTTTCCGATAGTTAAAGATGAAAAAAAATAGATAGATAGATAGATAGAAAGATAGATAGAAAGATAGATAAGTTGTCATCAAAGGTTATCAATGAGAGACTGAAATGTACTTTAGCAGACGAACAATTAGTTAATTAAACAGGCGTATTCATAGATAAATAGGGTGGCAGATAAGTAGGCTTGCTCTTAGCGATGTGGGTCTGAGCTTAAAACATAATAAGGCTTCCAATGAACGTTGTAAGATCTAACTACGTATGAAAGAATCTCTGGTAGTAAATAAAGGAATGAAAAAAGAAAAAACAGCCTTATGTAAATTAGCAAAATGAGATTCTTTTAAACTCCCGCTGCGTCAAATTACCTCCCTTTCATTTTTTTTCTTTAAAAACGTTCATATCAAGCTGTATTTAACCTCGGGAAATATTTGTCTTATTTTCTAATTAGGTTCCATGTAAGTTAAGCTGACATAATCAGTGTTATCATGTTCCTATAAACATAGCTTACAGGCATAGCCGTAATTTTTTTCTTCATCTCGTTTAAATATTGAAATACAAGATACTCTGCACTGAGTTTGGTGAAAGGCGTTCTCTGGTGCTGGTGCTTGTCAGTGCAAAAGGTTGCTATGAAATTTCGATGATTAAAGCAAGATAAATGGTTTAAATTATCGAGTGAAGAGGGTTTTTAAAGGGAACTTGCGTCGTAGTTTTGTAGGGGGGAGCATATAGTTTTTTGGCGTTTTTTGTTAAAAAAGCTAAAAAGAGTTTTGCAATATGTTGAAAGCAACAGAATGAAAGACACGCTTGCACTATAGTGCACATGTGTAGGAACAAGGTCGCATTGATGAATATCTGGAGAAGTCAAAAAAAGGAAAAGGAAATAGTTGAGCGACGAGGACATTTGGAAAGAAAAACAGAAAAAAATGACAGAATACACGAAGAAGGGAGTGAGATATAAAAAAAGAATAGAAAAAGAAGGCAAAAGACTGAAATGAACAAAGAAAAGAATAAATAAAAGACAGGCTTGCCTGCGCTCGGGTCAAACATGCTTTCAACATTAAAATTTAAAAAGTAAACGAATCATAATTATTTTCTCCATACAGGAATATTCCAAAACTACGTATCATATTTCAACTTGTTTTTTTGCAGTTCGACGACCTGTGTTGAGAGAGTGGATTCATCATCGTCATGACGTCACTGGTCTTAGGTTAATCATTGTCCATGTTGCGACCTTCGGAAATAAAGTCTGTACTCAAATACTGAGTTTTACAATGAAGGGAGAAAACAAGTAAAGGAAGAGAAAGAAAGCATGATTGGAAGGGAAAATTAAGAAATGAAAATGACACCAAGTGAAAGAAATGAAACTAAAGAAAGAAAGTAGAAGAAAGGAGGAAGAAAGACAAATAACTTAACGAAAATCTCAAGTGGAAACACAACGAGAATAAAAGTAATTCAGAGAAAACAATAATTGAAAAAGGATCAAACAAGAAATTGAAAGATAGAAAAAGACTGAAGTTGAAATTGAGAATTTGTGAAGAAACAAGCTCAGTTGCGCCAGAGCCAAACACCCTACTTCATTAATGTCTAATAGGTAAAAAAAAACAAAAACAAAAAAAAAACAGAATTCATTTGTCCATACAATACTATTCCAAAGTTACGTATCCCTTTCAACTTTTTTGTTGGTAGATCCTGTAAATGGGGTTTGCGAACTTTGGCAAAGCAAGTCGACCTCAGTTGAGAAGATGAATCTGTCATCAGTTTTTACATATATGACATCACTGGTTTTTGTTGAGGTCATTGCCATTGTCGTCACATACTAAAAAGAAAGTCAAAAACCCAATAGTAGGAGCTTGCCCCCCCTCCAAAAAAAAGAGACATTGTGAAAAATTTGAGAAAGCAACGAATGAAAGAGAGGGGTAAAGACGAACAAGATTAGAAAAAAAGTATGACAATAATTGAGATGAATGAAATATAAGGATCAACACATATCATATTGAACTATGTGCGAGTGTCTTCAACCATGCAAAATGACGCAACTGGCGTAGTAGAGTTCAATTCGTGCAACTAAGGTAGCAAATACAATTTTGTTCATGTTTTAATGGCGTAATATAAATGTTGATTTCGAAGAATGATATGACAATAGCAAAAGTTGAAAAAAAAACAAATAAAAAATAGCGAAAACTAGCTTCTAATCAACAGAATACTATTTTTCAAGCTCACTGCAATGCAAGCCCGGTCTCTAAAATTCACTTATATGGATTACAATGTGTATAACCATAATTCCGTATATACTGTCATTTTTGATGGCACGCGTAAACCAGTTAATTATATTACTGACATTTAGTAAGCAGTCAATAGACAAAATGGCGACGGAATGTGATGGGGAAAAAAACAGAAACAAGAAGCCACGAGAAGCAACAAAAAATGAGCAAAAGATATTTTCGTAGTGAAAAATGGCTTGTGATCCGTAAAATAACCCTAACCCTAGCTATTTCAATTATTTACCGCAAACCTCAGTACGAAAGAATTTTTAAAAAAAGAAGAGATCCCTTTATTTTTCATTGCATCTTGTTGCATCCAGTTGCGTCTTAGTTTTTTTAAAATCATAACTGATAGTGGGAAGGCTGACTTGAGATCATGTTTTTTTTTCTACTCAAGACTGAAAAAAAAATATTGAACTTGAACTACCTCACTCAAAGAGCAGTCCCTATTTGTACACGTATTCATTCATGTATCTATATCAGTGTGAAATGAGTTATCAGGTTACGAAGATCGGCGAACCGTGTTCAAATTTGGCTCGAGGCTCTCATGTTCTTTTGGCTTTAATTAATATGAGAAAGACGCGTACCCATTGCACTTTGTCCCAATCCCGAGATATCCAACTTCTTTTTTTTGCTCTATAGCAACGGAAGGCTGTTAAGTGTTTACTCCATCTATCTATCTATCTATCTATCTATCAAGTAATGAGCTCAGCATAATTCAATACATAGCAAAATGCATGGTACTCTGATGAGAAAGCAGTCATTGCTGGAGAACAAGTTACAGCAAGTCTCATCCAATCTCAAAGACATTTCCCATTAACCTTGCACACAATCCTTTTTTTTATCCTGAAACTTCATATACTCTTTATTCTAGTATTCCAAATTAAAGACATCTTTATGTTACATAATTTCCAGGGATCCATGTGTTCTTCATTACTTGAAACTGTAAAAAAAAAAAAAAAAAAAAAAATTACCCTACACCTGTTAAAATGGGTTTTCCAGTTTTTAAGTTATTCTGGCTAGTTGGCTGGCTATGTATCTTTAACATGAACGAACATTTTTTCTTTTCAAACCCCCCTGATTTGACTCGTAGTGGGAGTTTAGCTAAATCGATTTTTTAGTTTGTGTAATTATTGATTGTGTTATGAAAATCAAGACTTTTTCAGCAAAAGACGAGAGAGTAATTCATTCTTTGATCAACCTCCTTTTCGCCAATTTTTTAATTGATCAACTGAAACCCAAGTTGCTGTCAAAAGTCATTGTTTACATGACGGTTTCTATTGAAAGATTACCAGACTCATCTTGGAATCTTCCGTTTTCGCTTAGAACTTCGACATAGTTACCAATGTCTTCCTCGATGTAGTCCCCTTTGGCATGTGCACAGTGTTCAATTATTTATTTCCAAGATGTAACCTCTGTTGCTATGTTAGGTTAACTCACGCTGTTCATATTCCACAAAGTTTTGGGTAGCATCTCGTGTAATCTTCAAATTCAATCTTTATAGAATTCAAGTGTCTTTTGTAGATTGAGCAGACGACTGCAAAGTATTGGAAAAGTGAGATGTAGAAAAAAAAATGGCGTCCGCTTACTGATGAAATATTATTTCAATTTCAAGTCTTTTCTGTGGCTTCTATCTTCACTATGGGAAGAAAAAAATGACGGAAGTAAAACATAGAAAGACAAATATGGATAAAATGATTCATAAGTTGACATTATTATGAATGGATAAAATGAATAGGTATAATACAGGTCTGTTTAGTCACTCAGATGAAACCATCGCTCAACTGACGTCTTTCAGTAGCATGCTTTGTTCGGGATGATCAGTTAATAAATGGGGGAAAAAAGGGTGAATCTATAAATGCTATTTATTGTTGGTAAACAAAAAAAAATCTGATTTTTCAAAAAATGAACTCAAAGAGATCAATTTAGCATAACATTATTTTACTATTAGGGGAGAATTAAAAAAAAAACCCAGAACACAGTTTTTGTTGACAAAATAATGAGTAATTTTTTGAAAATTTTAAGCTCCATTGGCGTGGCCAGTACGTGTGATACAAACGTACCTACACACATCCATAGCCAGCCAGACCAACTTAAAAACTGAAGAAACCTATGTTGATAATTTTTGTGACAGTTTTGGCAAACGGTTTCTAATAAGTATATGAAAGAAAATCCAATAGACACTTAAGAAAATAAGTTGATAAGGGTGAATACATATGCAAATATATACAACATATGAAAATAAAAGTTAATAGATACGTAAATAAATGTAAATATAGTTGAGGAGAGGAGAATTATTTCTTGCGTGTTTGCGTGTTCAATTTTGGCGTGTATGAGCTTTAATGAGGGGCTATGAAAGACATCAATAATAATGCATCACCCTCTTGGGTAGAAAACTATTTAAGTATTCAACAATGCTTCACGAGAAAGTGATTTTCGTCTCCTGATTTATTCTATTTCAGCGCATCTCATTTTAATGGGTATGCCCAAAAGAAGCCATTGAAATTATTGGCTTAAAAAACAGCTAAATAAATGGGGAAGAGATCTTGTCAGTCACTCAAGAGAGATCGTCATGCATTTTGCAAGCGTGGTGTGTCGGGAGTGATCAATTAAAAATAGTAAACAGGATTGATCAGTGAATGTAACTTCTTTCACGTTTTGTTGAGAAAAGTCTGAATTTTCTGAAAATGATTTTAACGCTGCTGGACACAAACTGAGGGATCCATTGAGCTTGAACTGACTTTACAAACTGCTCACCCTACTAAAACCCTTCATTTGTTTTTTGGTGGTAGGAGTATATTTCCTCAAAACGAAAAACACTAAAGAGTTTACCATTAGATTTGGTAGTGATTTCTCCTTTTGTTTTTGTTGTTACAGTCGACTGACAAAATCAATTCCGGGACTGAGTGAAACTCGTTGTCGTTGTTACAGTAGGAAAAAATACAACTTCAGTCAACTCCGGGAAAATTAGATTCATTGATTAAAATTACTGCGGACAGACAATCACCCTGAGAATAATATAATAGACTAAATCATAGAACCGATTGATTTTGATTAACCACGTCGCATACAGACGCCGCCATTCAGAAGCCAGTAAATCTGGAGATATGACATCAGAATAAAATATTCATGATTGCAGCGCCCCTTGAGGTAAACACTTGCGGTAATGATGGCAGAAATCGCGGTTAATTCCAGCATTACGAGATGACTGCGTAAGTCCCGTTTCCCACGGGATTTCGATGTCTGATAACAACGTGACATTTCCACGAATGACAACTTAATTAATGTTATGTTGTTTACTCGCCTACCCCACAGTTCCATGTTCGACATGAAGTTGAGTTTCTAATGGGGTTCCAGCGGGCAAAAAATGGCTGCTGTTCGTGCAAGTAGTATTTTGTGTTCGTGTGTTCTTTATATAGTCAGCAGTCACATATCCTTTCATACCAACCTGCTTGGTAGGTCACAGCGAAACAAGCTCGCCAATTATATTAGGGATTCAAAATCTAGAAATAAAAGTCACCCCAAATAGAAAGAGATCAAAAAAACGAAGCCATTTATTAGAAATTCAGAGAATTTTGCTGATCACTTTTTTAGTCTATATTAACGTAAGGTACTCTCAACTTTCTGGTCATGACCACCCTGAAAAAACATCTTCTCTGGGTCCCTGTCAAACAGGAATACTGCATGAACAGATAGTCAGAATCATAATTCAATGCTAATTCTATCTACGACCTCACTTAAAATAATATGACTCCCATGTGGGGCTTGGTATGACCCACTGGAAATTCATATTGTCATATTGTCGCCGTTAGGGCCGATCTAAAATTTCAAATTTAACACTAATTTTCTTGTGACTCTCTCTCTCTCTTTTTGAAAAAAGATAGCAATTGCTTCGTTGTCATATCACAACACCCAAATGCCAATCTAAGCTAGTTTACAGATTTCCCCACTATCTGAAAGTACAGGTTCCCATACAGAAAAAAAACTTAGTAAGCTTGTAAAAAGTTAATTACTATAATCCTATATGGGGAATATTTTGGGCGTTCCCAGACTTTGAATGATTTTTTGCAAAGGTTGATAATGCTGAAACTATTGCAAAAAAGTGTGATTGGTTTTGTCAGGGAGCGTAGGTTTAGGACATGTTTGCAGTATGTTTGAGTGCCTACAAATAACTACATGATAAAAAAAAAAGGTTAGGATGAGCAGTCATACATACTGTCGTATTCCAAGCCTTCGACCCCACCCTCAGCTGACATTGAAATTCGACATCTGATATCGAAGCAGGCAAAACATATTTAGGTATTTTTTTAATTTGAAAACGTAAGAAAATCTCTCGAATATAAAAATTACTATTGATATGAGATTAATGGTAAGGCAATTTGGCTCCATTTCTCCCAAGATATTGGGTCAGGGATTTTTCTTTATTGCTGGTGTCCTTCAATTCAGTACAACCCGAAACATGATACTTTGAGAGAAGATAGGCATCTACAAGTTTTTCCCACTGCCTTGAAAAATGCCATGATCAGAAAGGACACCGTATGGCACCCTAGCAGTGCCTATGGCGTTTGGGTGAACTAGGAATGAACTGAACTTTAGACAGAAAAAGTTTGATACGAATTTTACGATAATGCCTTCGGTAATTTTCAAGCTGAGAGTAATAAGATAAATTAAAGTTATCTTGCTATCGTTTTAAATTTTGCTAAATAAGTTTATTTCTTTTATTAATTTGAAATTTTTTTTACGTATTTCTTTAGACAGTATTTAGAAAGGAAATATTTATTTGTATTTTTTTTGCTTTTATCTTTAAATAGATGACATGTGTGCCTTGGAGTTGTTTTTGCATTTCCAAATGAAGTACTTCCATCATTAGCCATGTTTTCATTTTTTATTATTGATGAGTAAGTTTTTGCTTGTTACTTCTACTTTTTTATCTGAACTTTTTTAGCTGATTTACTCTTCGGGGCGTTTAATGTTGATGCATATACTGTCACAAAATATGTAGTTTTTTTTATATTATATTTCTTTCCTTTTGACATTTTTGAACAAAGGGACGAAACTATGTTGTACACCGTTTTGGTACCTCTTTCCAGCAGTTTCCATGAAAATTCACTGTCTGTTGTTTGATACCTGAATAGTCATTTTTGCATCAGGAATTCATTGATATATTTGAAGAGATTCCAGTGAGCGTTAGTGATTTGCATTGGTTTATAACATGTAATTTGTCACGTGACTGGAACTTGATCATAGAGAAATAGGAAGTTGATAGTAATACTTGAGACAAACACATCGTTTCTATATCTGTTTGCAATCTAGATGCTATGTCTTTTAGAGGCATCTATAGTGAATTATATTGTTTATTCACTTACATTCAATCGTGTGACATTTATTATGGAAAAGTGATTTATTTTGTACTGTGTGTTTACGTCAATTTACGATCCAAGACAAATCTACTCCGTCCCACCGCTTTCACTTCAGCTGCCCTTAATCAATACGGAGTATTGAATTAATGTTTCACGTTGGTCTTTAGTGTTGAAGTATAGCAAACTTCAAATCTGATTTTGGTCTCTACATTGGTAGATGTCAAATCAGCTCAATCAGAGCAAGCTTCATTAAAATTGTTTTATCTAGTTTGTTCTGTTAATCAAGAAGCCAAAGTAAAAGGAAATTTAATTTATTTTGTCTTTGCTCTTCTCAAATTCGACCGCTCTACATTATTAAACGTTTTGAACGAATTGTCAACTATCAGAGTTTTTATGACTGAAAGGTGTTCAGCTGAGCGTTGGAGTATACGGAGGGTGTTCAAAGGATATTACAATGAAGTTATACACTAAGCTTAGCCTGATTATAGCACAAGGCCTGAGTTATGGAGTATTCAGTGTTGAACCCATTAATCAGTTTTAATGATCTGCTAGAATATTTTTCTTTTACATCTGGTGCATAGGACATAGTAGGATGGAATCTATCGTCATGCAGTTCCTTTTTGATGCAAAGGTGCTTAATATTTGTAATAGCCCAAGTACTTGAATGGTGAGCGTTGCTGAAATGGATTCATCCGATTGGTGTATCACTTGCCAACGGTTTTTATGATATTATTTTAACTTACGGAAGAAAGATTTTCCTTTTTTTTCTACCGGATTTTTTACCTAACAAAGGCAGAAAAAAGGATCAGCCAAAACAATATCGATACACGAAAAAGGGGGTCGGGTGTCTAAAAAACATTTACTTTGTTCTCCAGTACAGATAAATTTGAGAGATTCACAGCTGACGGGCGGTATGCTGCTAACGTACCGCTGTCCGGCTTGTAAGGGTCACAGGGACGATTATTTTTCAAGCTTGTTTTTTGAAGCAGTTTCTTTATTGATGGAGGTAGTTGAGTTCCACAATGTCCGTACTTTATTTTCTGTAGAGTTTGGCTTTGTGTTAGACTGAAAATCGGATGCCAAGAAGATATCAAAACTTAGACAGACGGAAGATTCGTTTTCTAGTTATTTAAACTATTTTGAGGAGGGGCATTTGTAAGTCATTGATATTTAGCTTATTTTTCTTTCAAACAACGTACACACACGCAGGTGTATATATATATATATATATATATATATATATATATATATATATATATATATATATATATATATATATATATATATATATATATATAGAGAGAGAGAGAGAGAGAGAGAGAGAGAGAGAGAGCAATGCTGTTCCAACTCTGTAATGGGGCACTTTAGTTGATGAGGAATTGTGCTTAAGTAAATATATCATTTAATTTGGTACAATTCTACGTGGGGTAGGGGTGAAATGCCAGCCTCTTGGTCTGGAGCAAAGGTTTCGATCCTATATAAATATATATATTCGGTAGAATCCTTGCAATCATCGCACTTTTACCAGAAAAGATTAATAAGACTTACCAGGAGCCCTTTTGCCTCATAATGCTTTGTTTACCCCGTAGACCTTGCAATTATCAATCCTATAACAGACAAATATTTGCGTGAACGTCTGCATCATCTTTCATTCACACTAGTACTTTCATTATACTAGTAAAAAATTCACTAGTTTTTACTTCCCTCTAAATTTCTAGCCTCTTTTATACAATTAAACATAGGATACACTAGGAAACTTGAGTAGAGTATATATGTATATACATACACACACAGACACACACACACACACATATATATATATATATATATATATATATATATATATATATATATATATACATACATATATATATATATATATATATATATATATATATATATATATATATATATATATATATGGATATGGTTTTTAAAAAATTATCTATATATATATGAATGGCTTGACTTTGCCAGCAAAAATCGTTGGGAGATATTTCTACAACTGGGGAAGCATAGATGATGGGGCTTGTGCTCAGATTTCCCGTCCAGCCTGGGCAATGGATTCTGGAGGTTAATCCAGCTTGTCCAAGGCCAATTCCACCCTTCAAAACAAGGGTCAGCATCGTATTGTCCGACAAGGTAGTATGGATAGGAACAGGATCCCAAGGTCGTTGGTTTTGACAAGAGTGTCATTCTCCTGACAGATGAGAGCCTGTCTACGAGAGTATTCCGACAGTTGGATTGACCCGTTCTTCGACCACAGGACATGAACAATCTTATTTGAAGGAGAATGCGGAGAGTACGGCTGTTTGCGATTTTAAGCACAGATATGTCTGTTTGTACACGTGTGTGTGTGTTCGTGTGTGTGTGTGTGTTCGTGTGTGTGTGTGTGTGTTCGTGTGTGTGTGTGTGTTCGTGTGTGTTATATGAGGAAAAACAGTCTAATTTAAAAGAAATGATGTTTTTCAAAACTGCATCCATCATATCTCCATCTTCACTGTTTCCAACACGATGTATCGTCTTAAATTGTAAAGAGTACCATTATATTTCAAATGTTCATTTAATGTTTTTCGGACTCGTAGAATTATTTGTTCTTGAAGGTTGACCTTGCTCTATTGGAAGTTTGCCAACCTTGAGTGATTCTTCGTTTATTTCCTCTTTTTCTTTAGAGGGTTTAATGGATATTCCTGGTCCTTAAAAGCTCGATAATTATCTACTGAGCCTGAACATGGAATGTAACAAAAATATCGGCTCTCAAACTGAGAACCATGCAATGTGCACTGGAGAGAATCATGCTCAACCTCAAAATGAGATATCACAGCAGCATATATACCAGAGTACCTACTTGGATCAGAAATATCAAAAAATGACGTTGGACATCCTCAATTTTGCTTTAAATGGAATTGTCTCTTTCCCAGCCTACAGTAGTCCACAGATTACGTATCATAATTTGGTACAATACTCCGACTACTAGCGTCATTATCTTTGTTTTTATCATTCTATTTCGACCTTTGACGGTTAGATATCAGGGGGGCATAAGGGGTTAATCAAACGAGTATACACAGGTTGGTTTTAATGCAGTATCTTGGCTAGTCTTATTCCACACCTCGGGTAGATTAGAGATATTCAATAATTATGGCATGGTGATTCTTCAGTGAGGATCTGCTCAGAAAAAATATCAAATTCACGGATCCATGGTCAGAAATGAACGTTGATGAATCTTTTAAAATTTTAGAATTTCACATCCAAACGCAACAAACCCGATCCTTCCATCTGCAAAGGAGCCAGTCATCAAATTCTACAAGAATAAGCGAACATTCATATATTTGGACATCCCGTCTATACAATACAATATGCATCAAAAATGCTTTGAGAATCTGAGAACACCTTATTCATGATTGTCATACGACGTGAGGTAATGTCAACGTCTCGAATTAAGTCATTAACGATCAAAGGAGGTATCAAAATCAAAATAAAGGTTAAACCATTGCTATACCATTATTATACAAGTAAGCTAGTATCCAGAACTTCTTAATTTAGAATTAGGATCCTGTTCCCTAGAATTCTCTGAGTTTTTTTTTTGTTCTATTTTTGTAAGTAACTTCAAATTTTGATTCAGATTTTCATTACACCCACGATTGTTTAGGAATGTAGGAGTCCAAACCATTCAATGTCAACAACACCCAGTTAGATTTGTATTAATCAGTCACACACAATTCAATGTCAAGTAATGAGTGCATTAAGAAACTTTTATGTTCTCCTGACTTCTGCTACAGACATGTTTCTTTGCCTCTCTCAGTGCAAATCTTGAGGTAAAAAACCTCGGGAAAAGGTCACCGGGTACAATGCTCGAATTCATTATTATCATTGGCTCTGAGAAGAAAGAATTAGGAAGCAGAGACGAAGTCTTTTTCTTTTATGCCTTTTTAAAGATTATTTTTTTTATGGCACGAGCCTCTACGAATCAATGTGGATATTCCTTCCAGTGAGAAACCTCTCATGGAAAGATCACAAGACAGCGCATTATGTCAGGGAAAGAACAGGAGACCCAGACTACATAGAATCCGTTAGAAAACCCAAAATGGCAATGAGCTGGTCATGGTGCAAGAATGGTAGACAGACTATGGGCATCACGATTCACGATATGGATCCGAAAAGGACAAGTGTACAACTGAAGCCGGCAGAATACAAGAGCAAGAAAGGAACTGGACAAATTGAGAAAGTATTGGCTTCGCGATGCCCACGACAGAGAAGTGTAGCGAATCCTGGGGAAAGTCTATGTCCAACGATGGGCGTTAGAAGACTGATGATAATGATGCTTGATTATTTATACGAGTACTTTCCTTTCTAAGTAATATTACTGTCCCTTCCGAGCGAAAATGATGAGTTTTCTTATGAAATAACCTTTGCTACCGATTCTCTTTAGAATAATCTATACGAGTAAGTTCCTCTATTAGTATTATGGACGTTCCTCTCAGAGTGAAACGTTGAACTTCAAAAGTAATGGGTTTTATTATGAAATAACCCTTTGTAACCGATTCAACTCATGGTTATCAATACCAGTACGTTCCTTCATAAGTAGCTTGGATATTGCTTCCCAAGCAAAACTTCCAACTGTGAAAATAGTGGGTTTTATTATGGAATAATATTTACAAACAATCTTACAAGTATTAGATCGAACCTCGCATAGGAAGACGGAAAATAATTTTGCCCAGACCACTTATCGGATTTTCCTGCTTACTAAGCGAAGTGATAACAAGTATTGCTGACTCGGTAAATAATCCGAAGTCTTGCCTGAATAAGTTATTTTCTCTCTTTTCTGTTTTTTTCCCCTTCTTTTTTCCTTTCAACTGTTTATATATCTTTGTTGTTCTATTCTAGTTTTCCTTTGCCCTTTTCATTTATATTCACAGCATAACTGTTTATACACTTCGTGTGAGTGTTTCCCCCGAGGGCAAATAATTTATGTCATAACAGCCTGCATTTGGCCTTCGTTAAATTCACACAGAGTGCAATTTATAGATTTTCCAACAGGGGTATACTGGCTTCTTGCCAAACAATATTCCAGCTTCATAATTTATGAAAAAGTTCTGTGTACAGATTAATCCCGCTATACAAAAGTAGAGTGTTCTCATAAATGAGATTGAATGGTGCAAAGCGAAGGAGCAATAACAATTAATTCATATTGGATAAAAGTTTTGAGCGTTCTTCGTCCCAGGAAAAAAACTGACGATATATGTTAGGCTGAGTTGCATGAAGTTTGTTCAAGGGTAGGTAAAGGACAGTTGAGTGAACATGACAAGCAAAGATTGTGCACGCTGCCTCTATAATTGTTTAATGCAAAACAAACGCTAACACCTTGTTTGCTTTTAGCTTTTTTCAATGTCAGAAGTGGCTTAAAGAGAACTCTAGTAGAGGATACTCTTATCTACCAATTTCACCCGTACTCACATAAACACACATGTGCACTCATACACACACACACACACAGATACACACGCTCTTTCCTGCTATCACACACACACACACACACACACACACAAACATATATTCATGTATATATATATATATATATATATATAGATAGATAGATAGATAGAGGGAGAGAGAGAGAGAGAGAGAGAGAGAGAGACATCAAGGGGACACAAAAAAATGATTTCTAACGAAAAATTGTTTTGCTGCCCCTAGTCTTTTTTATATAGATAAAATCAAATTTATAAGCAAGAGCTTAACTATATTGTTTCCTTGTTCTCGCAATGCCAGTCAAAGATGTTTCTGTCTGGCTTTCCAATCCGCAAAAATTCGTCGCAATGTGGGATTTGAGTATAAACTCATGATGTTTAACTAAGTCTTTGTTTTCCTCCTTCGCCTGGGGGTTCGTTTTGTTTTGCTCCCAAGTACTTCTCCCTGTTTGGCATTATAATGCACATCATGTACAAGTCTGTTTTCGCCATCTTGATCAGCAGATCATCGTCTCTTGGAGCTCATCCTGGGTCAATTTTGATAATAGACCCTAATGAGCATTATTGAATAACCATGAGCCCTTCCTCTGAAGGCGTAGGCCGAAGATCAGATGTAGTAAATAGCTCCATCATCAGCACAAAAAATATATTGACCCCCTGACGTTCACATGACGTCCGCTAAGTCTTAGGGAAGGCCCAATGTCAAGCAAATGATGATGAAGCAGTTGTAGCCATTTAGCGCCGCCTGTCATTGGACCTCACCCGAGATTTACCAGACCTTGTGAGCGTTATGTGATCATCAAGGGACCAGTATGTCCTTAACTTGCCAAGTTCGTCACGCCATCTTATTACTGCCGATCACGGTTTTGCATATGATCTGTTGGGTTCCACGTTGTGAGTCGTGATGTCTAATGGGTGTCAGAAAACCTTGCTACACGACTAGCCCATTGCCATTGATAGTCGCTTATTACCGAGAAATTGCACATTCTGTAAACAGCAACACGTGTCACTGTGCTATTCGTATCATCAGGTAGTGGCCTGAATACCGATCGTCATAGTCTCCTGATTACGTACAATACTGTGGAAATTGATACAGTTTCTGCTGTGACGATCTGACTGCAATAAAAATGAACAAGCACAATTTAAAACAAAAAAAAAACTGTATTTTCTATCATAATCACTAGTTCTTTATTTATTTGGATTATTTGTTACTTTTCGAAGTTAAATACAACGAAAGATAGTTTTAGGTCTGAGTCGTCAAATACAATTCAATGTCGACTAATGGGTGCATCGAAAAAATTCCTATAATCCCAGTGCTATTGCTGCAGACGTGTGTCTTTCTAAGTGCAATGTAGAGACGGTACCTGGAGAATATACCGCAGTTAATTATCATTATTTGCTTCGAGAGCAAAGAGCCTGGAACCGCGGGAAAGGTCTTCTTCTTATCTTCAGTTTACCGACACGAGTCTTCACCGTGTAAAAGATTCTGACTTAATTACAGCACAGCTTTTTAACTCCGCTGATAGTGTATGAAATTGCAGAGACCTTCTGTTTGTTTTCGAATGATCAGAACAGCCATGCATGGGGTAATGGAATCGTTGGCAAGATACCACACTAGACATGTTTTCAGGAAGGGCCATCATTGCTTTACTTGTTCAAGAAAAGATCTGGTGGTTTCCCCTCACTTGTATGAGACGTACACACATTATCATTACCTTGGCTCCATCAGTGATCCATTAATTTCGTACACGCGAACAGCGTTTTATCATTGGTTAATGCGTTGCACGATTCATTTTAGTCGTAGAGTGGATGACATTTTTTTTCCTCCTGAAAGGGTTACCAAGTTAAAAGATTGACTTGCCAGATATGAAGCACTCATTCTCGAACGTTAACGACATCCCGATTCGAATGAAGTTGCATTAAAAACGACACGACATTACAGTAATAAAAGCTATCATAAAAATTGCTAACTAAATTTTATACAGAATTACATAAAATGCAGGTAAATTCGTGATTTTTTTCTAACGGAAACTAGCGTACGTCTTTTTGTCACGTTAAAAGTGAAAAAAAATTAAAGAAAAAAAGATTTTCTCTCATTGTTATTGATGGAAATGATGTTGACGTCTTTCACAGGTTTCTCGACATTTGAAACAACATCCAAAACAATGATGATGATGATGATGATGGTGATGATGAAGGATCGATACAAGTACAGGTTTCTCAGCTATACGAAAGTGGAGCATTTCTATGAAACATTTCGTAAGCTGATGAGGCGTAAAGCAAACAAGCAATTACCACTATTTATATAAGAAAAATTTTAGGTGTCCCCGTACGCAAAAGTTGAGAATGATTATACGGCAGAATCGTTTAGGGTGCAGGTGGTAAGAGAAGGGGAGACTAGGGTGCCGGAGAGCTGGGGTTGACTTTGCATTTATAAGGGCTCACTGCCAAACTAATACTTTTTGCTATTTCCACTTTTCCACTTTTATTGATGAAGCAAAAAAAATGGCATAGAATGAACCCTCTAAAAGGGGGCAGATGTCTTAGTGTACTTGCGTGGGACTCAATAAGCAGGATGAAATGAAGGGAAAATAAGATCGGGGGTATCTGAGGAGAATAAGATGGATATAAGAAAAAGAGATATAAAAGTGGAAATATAAAAACATTGAACGCATTAGTAGTAACAATACTCATATACTCGGGACACTTCTTAGGCTGGACAAGAGATAAACTGAGATTGATGAGACAGTAATTTCATGACTATATACGAGGCTATACACGTCAAAGATGCCACCGATTGATTATACTTATAAATTTGTTATAAAAGACTCAGAAGCAACATGGATCGTGATCAAGTGGCTAAAATTGGATTTCCTAATTATATAAAAAAGAAAAGTGGACACATCAAAAATCTAATGAATATATATAATCATATAATCAGCTGCTGTAATCCAAAGAGACCTGGTGATTCGAAAATATTCGTAATTTGATCTGCAGAGGAAGCCATGAAATATTCACTGGTTCAAAAATTCAAAAAGTATTTGTAATCATAGATTCAATGAAAATACCTACAAGAGTGCAGGAAAACTGGGGAGAGTGACTTTCATAAGTTCTCCAATGCCATTTATCGGATACTTTTTGGAGGAGAATCAAATTAAAAACAGATTGAAAATCAGTCCACTTATAGATATAATGAACGGGGTGTAATTGTGTAACTTTCGACCTCTATATTGTCTGGACTATTGTCTAAATGTATCAAAACAGAGCTTGACAACCCCTTGCCCATGGTTGCCTACCACAGACATGCAACCATTATTCTATCAGTTTTTTCTAATACTAACATTGAATTTTCAAGTGTTACAATAACATATTTCAATTGTTTGAGCTTGCAACTTTTTCCCATCCGGTTCCTTTTACCTCCCTATCTCTCATTTTAGAGCAATGGCTAGGTTGCAAGATTTAAATTTGACCGTGAAAAAAGTCCCTATAAATCAAAAAATACTTAAATATGGTTTTGAATCTTATGTTGCAAATCATATGGACATTAGGTGTTGCAGACGATCGGTATGTTGCACAAAGTCATTGACAGAGAAGTCCTAGGAAACATTGTCCATGAAAGGGCAAAAAACGGATGAAGAAATCTATTGTTTATTCAAAACACACGCAAAGTCAATATAAAGGCCTGTGTCCAAGTTATCTGCAACCACTACAGATTGGAGCACCAGCGATTATTAGATTTAACGAAGGAATTATCACCGTCTGCAATCAAGTTGAAGCCTCATTTTAAACATTAAAGTAAGATAGTTTAATAAAAGCAAAGTTATGGCAAGATCTATAGGCCTAACTGAAGAATAAAAAATGTTTGTCAAATCCAAAAATCATAATTGACATCAATAATGCGATTCTCGTAGACATCGAAGATAAATCAACTGTTAAAAAAATATCCTCCAATCAAACAAAGTTCCAGGGTTTTCGAAAAAGTCAATATATAACAAAAATCCATTCAGAACTTTTGGAGTTATTGTGAAGACAGAAAAACTTGAGAGAATACATATAAGTTTACGGAAGAAAATAAAAAATACCTTCCTGGATCCATCATTAGATCTCATCAGTTTTTATTTTTCAGTCCATGGTCAAGCCTCCTCCAAAATGTCATTGGAATTGATTTAGAACTTTTGAAGGTATTGTGTGGAACGTCAAGCAATGTTATGTAGATACATACTCTTTCCCCCATTTTGTTGGCTTAGATAAACAAGATTAAACATATTTTTTGTTTTTTACAAAAGACACAATATTCACTTGATAAGAAACTCGATTCGCGCCCGGAAATCTACAATCAAAGCAGTCACAAATGAAAATTGGCGAACATAGATACATGCCTGATTTAGAAAAAAAATCTTTCTTATCTTAGAGTAAGGAATGACTAGAGGCTGCGATATTTCGCAAGTACATAACCAAAGATTAGTGAGGTGAATGGAATTTGCTTTCATGTTATTGTAGCAGCTATCTTCAGTCTAAGGATATGATTCACAGAAGAAGTTCCATGGATCCTAACATATCCATAAATGGAACTAGGTTTTAAAAAACATATAAGGAAGATGATCAGATTACATAGAAAGTATTAAAAGTTATAAGCTTAGCCATATATATATATATATATATATATATATATATATATATATATATATATATATATATATATATATATATATATATATATATATATATATATAGCTTGGGTATCTGGTGTTGACCGATAAAAGACCCCTCTAAATCATACAGTGCTGGAAAGCAAATACTATTTTATAAAGATTTTCTGAAATTTAATGAAGGCGTTGTTTCCACACACGCCAACTACTTGTTGGGCCTGCACCCCACCCCACTGGATAGACTCAGTGCACACCATCAGAGAGGCCTGTGTATCCCTTCTTAAGATCTCAACAATCAAATTTTCTCAAAACCATGAATTTATGTGCTCATTTCTGGCGTTAGTAGATGTTCGTGAGAGTGGATAATTAGATTTAACCTGAATTTAAAAACTACTTTTAGGGTTTTAGGTTGGTCTAGGGTTTTTACTCAAAAAAACAAAACATTTTATATTCAGGTTAGATTTTTAAAAAAATATAAAGTTAGATTACTTTAAAAAATACTGCCAAACCGGCTATAAGAAAAAATCTTTAAAAAAATTTGAAAAAAAATCATTTTTGGTTTTGAACTTCGATCATATGTATGCCATTTCTAAACATTGACGTATCTTTGTTTTCACTGATTCCTTTAGCAATCACAGCAATTCTCTCCATGTGAGCTTGGAGAGAGACTTTGAAAAAATCGAATATTTTTGCTGAATTCGACCTAAACATTCGTGATGTAAGTATATCAGGATCTGCTTATTTCTGATTCGTCTCCCCCACAAAAAATTCTAATTTTGGTTGTCCTCGACTCAAAAAAGTACGTACATATATACTTATATACTTCATAGTATAGATACTACCGAAATTATGTAAGAATCGAAAGAAAAAAGATTTTTATATCCATCATTTCTAGAATCTGTTTTCCTAAAAACTGACAAATTTCTGAAAGTTTTGAGGGTCAAATGAATTGGAAACAAATAAAGTGGGAAGAAAAAGATTTAACATTTTTTTTCTGTTGCTGTTTTAAGTCGGTCACCAATTTTGCCTACCACTTGGCTATTGGACGACTTCATTCTCATTAGATAATTGAATCTTAGAATAGAAACTTACAAATTAGTGGGGAAAAGAAATTTTGAAAAGAAAATGACTTGCTCACATATGTGTATGTTCAAATGAATTGCACAATCTACCCATCTATTTATCTATCTATCTCTTTATATATGTATGTATGTATGTATGTATGTATGTATGTGTATATATATATATATATATATATATATATATATATATATATATATATATATATATATATATATATATATATATAGTTTCATGGGTCCAACTTGGAGTTTTTGAGAGAATTGTAGATGAAAAAAACAAATAAAAATATTCTAGACGGATATTTCATTAAGAAATCTATATACGCGTCCTTTCCTTATATTGAGAAAAACATCTGTACCTATCAAAAATAATTTCCTATATGTAGTTAAATTATAAATAACTTGAAAAAGCACATATCTTTACAAGATACTTCATCGGTGCGGTTTTGAAGAGTACGGAGGATTTCAGAACGGATCAACCACACTGAAGTATACCACACACAAGGGATATCTGCATACAGTCTTTCCATACACTCATCCATACAAAAATACACACACAAACGCACACGCATACACATGCAAACACGCCCAAACACACATGCATACGAATAATATGTATCTTATCTCTCTTCACACACACACACACAAGACACACACAAGACACACACACACACATACACACACACACACACACACACACACACACACGACGCCCACACACATAATGCACGCCCATAGATCTTTAAAAAAAGGATTAAAATATGAAGACGTGAGAAGCGATTTGCACAACGGTAGATGAGTGAAAATCAAATGCTAGATATTTTTCTTTGCCAGAAACTTTTAATCAATTTATTAATCACTTTTTTCCACTAAAAGTATGAATTCAGTATTGAAGCTTGTCAAGGATGACAACAAGAGCAACAGTTTTTTTCCCTTTTACTGGCTTCGAACGGAAAAAAGGGGATGTCCGTTGAAGCACCAAACTGAGCTAAAGCCCCGACCCCCATTCAAATGGATTGTTCTCGCACTGTAGTTGATAAATGGCAGTGCTCAATCTCTGTAAGTTATTGCAATCGAAGATCGACACGCTGAGCCCCCTGGCATTGACAATGGTAGTCTTGGACTGCGAACTAAAAGATGTGTCTCCCTTTCTCCAATCAGCAATATTGAAAGATAAGTAATAAGATTTAGATTGAGTAGGCGTTGTAAGAGCGATGTAGATGCCAAGATAGGATATATAACTCGAATAGTTCCATAATTTATCGAATATTTCCTTTCTCTTCTCTATTTTATTTTTAAAACACTTTTTTTTTCTTACTTGCGTTCTGTTTGGAGTCTTGCACAGTTTGGAAAGATGCCACACGTCATATTTCTGAATTCTACTGATTTATAACATTTATTTATACAGAAATTGAGTCGACTGCCCGTTCTCTCTCAATCTTCTGGAGGAAAAAAAAATGAACACATGTTGGAACACGTCTAACATTGAAGACGAAAAAATTAAAAGAAAAGAATCGATGATTTATTTTCTCTTACGTCATGTTACTTTCTGTAAACTGAGCTAATGTCTGACCATAACTCTTTCTCGAATTGGTGTAACAAGATTGATATGGAAGTACGTACGAGTTAAATACGACTACAAATAAACCAGCGGCTTTTTTCATCGCGAGTTACTGATTGGTTCATCTAATATAAAGTGTAAAAAGAAATAGACAAAAGAACAAACTATGTTTTTAAGCGATTTATTACCGCTCTGGGCTTTATTACACTTGTTCCATTTCGGCTGCAAGATGTTCAATAATCAGTCATTTTTCTTTTAAATGGAAACCTTCTTCGATTTGATCAAAACGCTCACACACACAGACACACAGACACACAGACATATATATATATATATATATATATATATATATATATATATATATATATATATATGTGTGTTGAGTTGTATAGAGCACTATTGAAGGTTGAATGTATCGAGCTCTATTAAATTTCATGAAATAAACCGACCACAAATCGGATATTGAATTACTGATTTGTACTTTGGTATAAACCAGGGGAAATTAAAATATATCTACCATTATAGCTAAAATGATATTCAAAGGCCACCTGAGCGGGAAAAAGTTATGAAAATGTAAAAAAACAAGTCAAATTGGAATTATGAAGCCAATATATGGCAGGAAGCTAGCTAGCTACTGGTTAGAAAACAAACAAAAAATGGCCCCTGTATAGTACTGTAATTTATATTTGATACGAGAATTACAAATCATATCGGAGTATAAAGATTGTGTTGCTGGAATCTTCTTAGTAGCAGTTGTTTTCCTCTTGGAAAATCAAGATTTGAAATCCTGATTTAGACCAGAGTTTGAACACCGACCTGTGACTTCGATGGGAAATAAACAATAATCCCAGGCACGAAGAATGCCTTTAGCACTTATTATGTCGTATATAAAATCTGTTTTGCATTGAGAAAAATAGTAAAACACAAAGTAAGATCAGAGTGACTCCGATGGATTGGAACAATGCAAGCCTTTATGTATCGGCTTTCTGTTCCTCATTCAATTCAGAGGTAACTTTTTTCTA
Organism: Thysanoteuthis rhombus; assembly: GCA_963457665.1. Classification (NCBI taxonomy): domain Eukaryota; kingdom Metazoa; phylum Mollusca; class Cephalopoda; order Oegopsida; family Thysanoteuthidae; genus Thysanoteuthis; species Thysanoteuthis major. The sequence goes on from OY735215.1 coordinate 42,294,278, forward strand.
TTTTATTGACAATTGTGAGTACACAAATACCAATCTGTTGACCCAAACGACTGGTGGTCAGTGACTAAAACGTATAGTTTTATTGTATAGTTACCGACTCTTGTGCGTTCCTTTAGTTGGAGATTATTTGTTTTCTATTTAAGTACAAAACAAACTGGATTGGTTAAATAGTAAACAAACGATTACAAAAGGGCATATCAATGATGGTAATTATTTGGTGAATTATATGTATGTTAAAATAGACTTCTTGCAATGTATCTGATACTTTTATGTATTCACTGTATGTTAAATGGAGACTTGGGTTATCCGGGCACAAGGGCAGCTTCAGTCACATGCTTCAATTTTTGTTCCAGCCACTGGATGGCACTACTGTTTGCTTCATTTTGAACTGAAGAAATCCGGACATTTTCCGACTAAGTTTGAGTCATATGTATTGTAAACTCAAAAAGCTCTGTATGTTAAACAGTTTTTCAACCTGATAATTAACTTCTTTACTTTGACAAACGAGTACTTAGTTTGTGCTGTATTGATGATAGCATATTCTATGTTCATGAGGACTCGCAGTAAACATTACGTTTTATGAATTTCAAGCTGCTTCTGACGAAACTTTTTTTTTGAATAGAATATAAATAGAATCATATATTTCGGACTGGTTGGTACAGGGCTGAGCTGCTTGATACGCTCTGACTGTATATAAAAAAAATTTCCGATTAACAGAACGAAGGTAGCGAGAAAATTGGTCGACACATGAACTTCAGAGAAACAAATATCTTGCACAACACACATGTTGTGGACAAAGACTCAAAAATCTAAATCGATAATGCAGACCTGATAAAGTAGACAACTACATACACCTGAGACAACAAATCTCTATGGAACCCTCAGAAATCACTATTGAATGGCAAGTTTTCGGTGAAGCAAACGGAAGCTTTAATAACAAAAAAATCCATTAGTTTTTAAATGAAGAGTCTACAACCAATGCATACTCCCAACAGTCATTTATGGAGCTGGAGCATGGAACCACACCAAAAATTGACCCCAAAATCGAAAAGCATGCAACGTACACATTAATGAATTGTGCTCAATTTCACATGGTAAGATCATAAAACAGGATAGTATATTAGAGAAAAAAAAAACAGGGAAATCATAAAATCCTTTAGAAAACTGAAATGCCAATGGGTTAGTCATGCTGCAAAAATGCCAGACAACCGATGGACATCATGATTCACGGCGTGAAACTTCAGGCATCATATACGGAACTGCAGCCGGCAAAATATAAGATGGTGTGACAAAATAGACAAGTTCAGGAAGTATTGGCTCCGCGACACCAATGAGAGAGAGATCTGGCAAATCCTGGAGAGAATCTTTGTCCCACGATGGACGCTAAGCAGCGATGATGAAGAATCATATGCAATTGAGGCTGAGGAAAAATCAAAAAAATCCTGTGAGATTACAAAACGACCTTCAAACAAGTAATTGGTACCGTCAGACTTTTTTTTAATTGTTCTATCCTTCCATCTCCCGTCTTATCACAATGCATCATTGAGGTCCATATCAAGCTGATGATATAGTAAACTAGACAGATGTTTCAGATTCTAATGATCCATCTAAAGAAAGTCTCTTTTCCATGATAACTGTAGGTCATACTTGCGTTGAAAATATTCAATTTCATTGAAGTGGAAATTGTATCAACTAGTTCTGGTATCCCAAATGTACACACACACACACACGCACACACACACACACATATATATATATATATATATGTATATAAATGTGTGTGTGTGTGTGTGTGTGTGTGTGTGCGCTTATATACAAAGGTATATATTCTTATTTGAGAGTTTTCACTTGCATGTGTACGAACAACAGGTGGTTTTATAATTCATTCCCCCATATATACTCGGGTACTGTTAAAGGCTTGATGTTGTTAGAAAATAAACATACGTTCATTATATGCACGTCATTACAGTAAGATTCTGATAATTCTGTCTACGGCTCAAATAGCCAGGAGAGAAACATTTTTGCACCGATTCTCATTTTCATTCTAAAGATAATTTTGGTTCTTTGGAATGTTCGAGATTTCCGTTTGTTTCTTGACATTTCGTTTTTTGTTTTGCTTCTTCATCTTTCAACATTTTTCGACAAGAAAAGATAAGGAATCTTTTTTAGAGACCATTAACCAAAACCATCAGCATCAACACAGGTTTCTTCAGTTTTTATGTTGGTCTGGATGGCTAGCTATACATGTATAATCGCGCTGACAAGCCACGTAGATGCCGCTTGAGGGCTCTAAGCACTTTTAGGACGGCTTCAAATATTACTCATTAATATGAAAGAAAAACAGTTTTTTTTATCTCAATGGCGGTTCAATTTGCAATTGATGTCATCGCTAAAATTGTCCCTAGTTTTCCATAAGCTAACCTTTGGATTTTTTTCAAATTTCAGACTTTCTTGTTGATCACCATCTAACAAGAAACCAGAGAGGTATCTTTTTAATTCATCACCCAGCTTTTTAAAAATTTTCTAGTTAACCACTTCCCCATACAGCTTGTTGCTAAAAGACGTTTGTCACGTGAATGTTTCTTTTAAGAGGCTAACCAAACATGTTTTTATCCATTTCAGGTAGATAAAAATGATTTTCACCCCGTTTTCCCAACTTCTACTAACCATTTGTCAATGTCTTTCGGACAATTACTTTATTTGCTTCTCATTTTGTAATCTTTCACTCTGATAAGCCACAACATTATGACCAGCAACAAGTAGTGAAGTTCTTCTGCCGACTGTGCATGTCTCAGTCGGATGCATATAAGCCGGTATAAGGGTCTTGATTTTGATGTGTTGAATACCATCACTATGGGAAGAAGGGAGGATTTTAGTATTATGGCAAGGAGACTAAGTCTAAACATTTAGAAACAGCAGGCATTGTAAGATACTTACGCTCGATCGTGGTAAGTATCTGTCAACAGGGGTCCGTGATCCGAAAAATCACCAACTGCTGACACGAGACTTATCGATGCAATAAGTGAACTGATTCTTTCTCGCAAAGGTTCAGTCAACGGGAGGACAACTGTTGCACCAATGCGATAGGAAAGCCCAAGGACAAGTCCAAAGGCCTCCAATGCGCTTAGCAGTGGCAGGCTCAGTAAAACCTCATTGGCCGACGCACTGCACCGGTGCACTCGGTCTTGACACCATCCACAACACCCAATCTCCAGCCAATTCGACGGGCAAGTGTCAGTAACTGCACCTTGGGCTCTGCCGTGGAACAGATACTACACTTTGATCTCATCGATGATGCCAGTAATCGCGGTTTTGTAGCCACAATGGAGAGTTGTAATACAACGAAACAGCTGTCTACGATGTATATATATGTATATAAAATAAGGAAAACATCTTCAGAGATAAATCAATAAGCGTCATTGTACTTTGCATATTATCTGCAGGTATTTGATATGATAAGTGTTAGTAATAAAAATATGGTTTGTGCAACATCCTATCCACTTAATTTGTGGGGATTGTTTTCACAATATCTATGAATAATCATATTCTTACCACAGAAAAAAAGCTGTTCCAACGTTTGCTTTCCATATGAACTGCAAGCACTTACTGATCTCAGATTTCATCTACATTTATATGATCTTACTGTTATCAATTCATTATTTATATCTTTCATTATATTTTTGATATTGTTGTAATATTTATATAATTACTGTTCATATTTTCATGTTATATTGATATATTATTATCAATTTAAGATTCATATGATTTAATCTATGTAGGATTTATATTCATTAGTATTAGATTTTGTAGGAACCACAAGTATTTAGTGAGGTTATTTTTTTTGCAATTTGAAAAACATATCTGATTTTATTTCTTTTCAAAGTATTGAAATTTTGAGACTAAATTTGAGCTTTTTATGAATAGTTACTTTATCACTCAATTGAGAAAAAGGCTGGTATTTTCACCACTGAGATGAAACATAGGATTTTCAACCTCTTCCATGGGATGAAAATATTGCTGTCTCTCATTAAAATGAGATTTTTAGTATTCAATCCTGGGGACTAATCACAGAATTAAATGGATCAAAATTGCTGAGGAGTTTATTACACATTCATCTAGTTGGACTATCGTACCCATCTTGGCAGCTTTTTCTTATCCTCAACTTCCAATTTCATACCTTCCAGCCGATTTCGGGTATTTACTTTACGGTCAATCGCAAGGACTAAGTATCTTATCTTATTTTATGACTATAAACATTTTTGCATTCATAAATTACCAAATAATGTTGAAAGTTAAATGCTAATTCATTGACGCGATATTTAGACTCACCCATCCGATAACAATGTTCAGATACCAAGCAGTTCAGGGTTATGGACATTGACAGGAAAGTTATGAATACAAGTTGGCAAATACGACAGCCAATATAAATACAAAGCAAGTTTGGATGGTCTCTCGGTGAAAACCACCGCATGACCAACGTCTCTTGGCAGCATCGGGGCAATCAATTAAAAAAGTGGATGATTAATGCATGTTAGTTGTCTCACTTTTTGGGGGGGATGACTAAAAAGTTTGAATTTCATAAAAGTCAAGGAGGCACAAATTTGAATGAAAAAACAATAAAGCTTTCATCCAGATGACGATGAGTAAATGATCAGATTTTCAGCCTTCTATTTCAATTCTTCGAGCCTGTACGCATGATGTATACAGCAAATTAGCCGGCTTGAATTATTCAAACAGATGGAGAAACCTATTTTGACAGTTTTGGTTGGCAGTCTATAATATATACCCGAAAAGGCTGTAGGATAAGCAACCAAAACGTTATCAATATAGAAACTAATATATAATGCTGATCCCTCATCTCAGATATTAAGACAGATATTGCTGTATAGTTGAGGATGATTAAAGTTATAAAATTCGAAGCCAAAGTACGACAAGGTCGTTAAAAACCTGTAGTATTGGATGAAGAGCTCACTTATAATTTGAACAGTGAGATGTAAATTATTATTTAGAAATACAGAAATATCATATGCAGTAAAAGCTATGGAATAGATTTTAATGTTGTCATAGTGTAATATCTCAGCCTAAAAGCTGAGAAGAATGTTTTGAAAGTTGTTTACAAATTTTTTATGATGATGGCTATCCTACGAAGAGCGAAAAATAACATAATTCTATCGAGAAATAAACAAAATTATATATATATATATATATATATATATATATATATATATATATATATATATATATATATATATATATATGTATGTGTGTGTGTGTATGTGTGGATGTGGATGTGTATGTGTGTGTATATCATTAAAGAATTGGTATATGATCCGATAGCAATTATCATAAATTGCTTCATATTACACTGAAACTCTGTTTGAAATGATCTGTTTTTAGACATTGAATGTATGATTTGGCATAACAAATATATATATATATATATATATATATATATGCATATATATATATTCATTTATATATATTATATTCTCATCAACACACACACACACACATGTATATATGTACAAACCTTCTGAAAAGCACATCAACTTAGTGTGCTTGTAACTAAAATACGTAGCAGTAAGCTTGGCCTTTTAGAAAGAACAACAAAAAAATGCCATGTTGGATATTTTTCAGTTATATGTGCGAGATCGAACGTGTATGTAGAACGTTTGGCATTTCCCTACCAAGCCAAACAATGAATGTCTTCGAAGAGTGACTTATCTGTGCTGTGTGTGATGACAGAAGAAGAATAGTCTCTAAAAAGCACAAGACAACTCTCGTATTCCGGGCGCCCCACCAGATACATTTGACCCCTGTCGAAATTCACCCTGGTCGATTTCAGATGATAAGAAGGAAAAACGCTCCCCTCCAAGCTATGAACTGTGTATTGGTAGTGAAAGGGTTTATTAATGGATACACGTCTTACAATACTGTTCGTGACGCAATAAACTTGTCTTTAAAAAAAATTGGGTTTCTCTTAAAACACTTTCCACATACATACAGGTATATGTGGGAGATTGCAATTAATTCACTGGAAAATTCATCGTATTAAAACTGCACTTCTCAAAATGTTATCAAAATTTCAAGCGTTGTTTTTCAGCTTATAATTGAATGAATTAATTTATACATCAAAACATTAACAGTATTACATGAAACCTCCGACTAATCGAAACAGCAAGATTCAAAGAGTTGCTATATATATATATATATATATATATATATATATCAATCATATATTTCATATATATATATATATATGTATATACATATATATACACATGTGTACACAATTATATGTAGATACAAAACTGCAGCATATATTGAAAAAAAAGTATATGCACGTACACACGTATTTGCTTCAGTTTGTTTTCATAGAAAACACACACATGCACACGCACACACACACACACACACATATATAAAAATCGATAATGATTGATGACATAAGATATATGCTGCTTCTTTCGTATACATCAAGTCTATACGTACGAAAATTCAAGCACGTATTTGCACACTGAAAGAAAATGATTACTTATATATAAACGCACTATCTGCATAATTCAAAAGTATATACATACACATATATATACATATATATACATATATATATACGTGTGTGTGTGTTTCGTTGAACACACACACACACACACACATATATATATATATGTTTAAAGACTCACAGACGTATATATGTGAATCTTTTACCCTGACACAAACCAAAAAAACACACGAACGTTTGTTTGTATGTGTGAGATGGGTTAGATAGTTAAAATAAAATTTACTTCTTGTTATAAAATTCGTGCACAGTGCTTGCGGGCAAAAACAAAGTCTGGGAAAATATCACATGCTTCAAAGATTTTGCGATGGATAATTTTCAGGAAATTGGCAAATATTTGAAGAATTCTAAATAATCACAGAAAGTTTTTACTTTCAGATTTGAAATGAGAACCTGTTTATCTTTTTCTCGTCCTACTAGCCAAAATGCACATTCATATCTATCTGACTGTCTTCTCTCTCTTTCACTCCTCTCTCTTTCTGTCTCTGTCTGTCTGTCTGTCCGTCTCTCTCTCTCTCTATATATATATATATATAATGTAAACGCTCATGGCCAAACAGTTTTGTCTGTAGACATTGCCAGCAGTACACCTCTGAACCCTTTCTAAAAATATTTAGCTAAAGCTTTATGGACCTTTTGAGGTATTTTTTTTTTACGGTTGAATAATAACTATGATATTTTCCAGAATCCAAATATTTGTACACGTTTTCTTTTAAACTTCATTTTAGATGAATTCAAGCTGAAAAAACGCCAGTGATATCATGAATAAAATTTATTCTTCAATTGAATTCATTAACATGACTTCAAAATTTGACGCAGCAGTTGTTCAATCATTGACTTTCATGACGCGTTTCAAACAGTTGCAGCTGAGATATGCATTGAAAATAAAGTAGTAATGGATTGTCAGTGGTCGACAACGAAAAAAAAAAAAAGAAGATGCAAGTGCTACTAAAAACCTAGATTGATTATAATTTTTTTTTTTTGGTTTGTGGACAAACAAAACATCAAGCCAACACGTTTGTACGAATAAATATCGATTCAAAAAGTGTTTCCTATCTGATGCAGTCAACCATTCGGTTACAGCATTACTACTTGAAATAAACACTTTAAGGTCAACTGTCTTAGTGAACTCGAGACGGTCTGGCGAGAGTTGAACAGAAAGAACTAAATCGTCTGGCTTCTCCTTGACCTATCATTAGTTTGTCACTTGGAAATGATCTTTTATCGTCTGCGACAGGGATGATGATTATATTTTCTTACTCGGTCTTCTCAAAAAAAAAAAAGGAGTACCAAAACAAAGGGCAGATAAGCAAGAACGTAATGCTCACATAGTCATGGATGCGCTTGGGGTTACTCAGTCGGTATTGAGATACCATTTAGTGGTCATCTACACTGTGTGACCACTACATGTGAGAGCTAGTCATCCTTCACGTCTAGTAGATGTTTCTTTTTAAAGACTAATTTCACATCATCCAGGTCTGTCAGCCTCCAACTTTCCGACCAGATTTGTTTTTCTGCGGCCTCTGATTTTCCTCGAGATATGTAGGACCGTGGACGATTTATATTGACGGGGGAATGGGACTTTACAAACTATTTTGAAAAGCGGTAGAGACGCTGGAATGCGTGCGTATGTGTGTATGTGTGTGTGTGTGTGTGTGTGTGTGTGTGATATCTCTTTGTTAGCTTAATGATATCTTGATAGACCATGAATATATATTCATATACGTAATTACATTCGTATATAATGTTCTTCCACTCTGGTGGATAGGGAATTTCTGTGTAAATAAGTATATCGCTTAAATTCAGCCGTCCAGTTCCGTAGCCCAGAGGTAGGTTATTGGTCTCCAGGTCTGAAGGGAAGGTTTCAATCCTGCTTCGCAGAATTGGATGGGATGATGGAATGTCTATAGCTACACTGAAGAGATGTAATACGTCGAAAAAGCTGTCTGTGGATGACTCAATGATATATATATATATATGGTCCATGTCTGATTTTACATTGTGGGTAATTGCTTTTTGCCAAAACACTGTGTGCATGCAAAGTTCTTACGGGAGGAAATTTTGTCCAAGTGCTCTTTAACATATCTGTTGCTCCAATCATAGTGGCATGCTAGAGACGCAACCTTTAACATTATAACTGACAATGCAATGGAGTATAAACCAAAGTTCTCAAGAATGAAAAATAGTATCATATCTATCTTTCTATCTATCTATCTATCTATCTATCTATCTATCTATTGGAAAACCGTAGCCACCAAAGGTAGAAAACGGTCCAGTCCCTTTTCAAGTGTTTGTGTTTGTATGTTTCAGCGTTCTTGGCCATACTGTTTCATCTACAGATTCGGAAATTGGAATCAGTACTCTGCCAGATCCTTTCTATTATTATTTGTTTGATTTTAAAAAGACAAAGAAAGAAAAGGAGGGTTACAAGCATTTTGGAGTCTTATTTCGATAGATGTATTGATAACATCCCCGAGAATCTAGATGCTTTTAGATATTTTATTTTCTGTACTATTGATGGGTTCCAGTGGAAATAACATCTACATTCTCCAGAATCTAGATTCTTCAAAATCTACATATTTCATCCAGATTCAATATGTTTCATCTATCTATCTATCTATCTATCTTGACACTACGACTGTCCAGTTTTTAGTTGTAATGGTGAATGGTGTATATCCATCCATCTATCAATCTATCTATCGATCTTGACACCACGGTTGTCCAGTCATTGATTGTAATGGTGTTTATCTATATGTCTGTCTGTCTATCTATCTATCTATCTATCTATCCTATTTCATTTCTATCTATCTATCTATCTATCCCATTTCATTTCTATCTATCTATCTATCTATCTATCTATCTATCTATCTATCTTGACCGTGATGTTTAGGCTACCCATCTATCTATCTATCTATCTCGGTGTTCATTTCCAACTACCTACCTACCTCTTTTTCTATCTATCGATGCACACATGTATAGAATGGAACACAGTGAAAGCGAGGAATATTGTTAAATCGGCGTACCGACGAATACACTTTATTTCCTATTCTTCGCCGACATACTGCCTCGTTCGTAAGCGAAAGACCTTCTTGACCTCGTCCTACCCTTCGATTCCTAAAGCGAGATCGAAAAAAGAATGCAAATAATATTTCCTGATTCAAGACTTTTCGACGACATTGTGGCGCCTATACAACTCGCTTCCTTCAGATGAACCGATCAATAGTTCTTCGTTCCTATAAAGGACTTTTATTTAAGTTGCACTTGGACGTCAGGTGACCTCAAATTCTAGTGGACGACTCAGATGTCTATCTCCATTCAACGTTGTCGTCTTTCAGGCGTCCTTGTTGGTAACAAACGAATTTGCTGAGAGGACAGCCGCTTTGAATGTATATCTTTAGGCTTTTATGTACGGATATGACACAAAAATAGGCACATGTATGCACACTTACAAACGAATACACATTAAAACAACCCGGCTCTGTGCGAATCAAGAGGATAAAAGTTACTCCAAAAATCATTGTTTGTTGACAATTATCAGTAATCTAGCTTGCTAACTTGATGTTAAGACTGATGTTGTAATAAATGAACAGACTCTGACGGAAAGATAGATACGTGGATTGATAGATATATACAGAAATAAATAGGTGCTTAACTAGCTACTTAGATAGATAGATTGATAGATAGATAGATAGATAGATAGATAGATAGATAGATAGAACGATTGATAAATAGATAGACGGATAGGAAGAACTAGAAAGAGAAAAATGTAATCAAGTTACAGTAAATACTTATCAATTTTTGATATGTATATTTTGAATATTTCTGCTATTTCCAGTAGAATATTTACAAACAATATCGTTATTCTATCGTCATTAACATCAACTGGTCTACATGGAACAACGTCAAACTTCCCCCCAAATTGTTTCATGCATTCGATCATTCAATAAACTGCACGATCATTTTTTATTGGGTATGAATTGTATTTTTACATAATGCATCTTCCACCTTCAATGTAAAAATTAAAAAAAAAAAAAAAGATGTTAAGTTCTGTTTGGGCTTTTGTCCTCATCTAGGTTGATTTTTTCAACATGATGTTTCGAACGTTGTTCCTTACAACAGTCTTTATGAATAATAATTTCGACCAAGCTGTATTCACCATAAAATGTTTGGTAATCGTTTACCGAAAATTGAAAAATACACCATGTGTATTTAAACATTGATGTGTGATTTTCAATTTATATTCCTTTTCCCTTGACAGAACAGACAGTTCACTTTTTTCAACCTTTTTAAGATCATTCTAAAAAAAAGCACAACATTATTCGAATTTTAATGTGTAGTGTTCAAATTCAATTTCGGTTTTTTATAGCGGAGCGCACCATTTACATTTTGATGGATGAGAATTTACATATACCAAAAATTATAGGTTGTGTCGCAATAAATTATATTCTTAAAATCTAAAACAGTCATATCTTTCCTCTGTCTTTCAAAACATTGCCAAGCAATGCGTTATCTATCATTTTGCAATGATTATTATAATAATAATGATAAAAATAGGTCTACTCTGAACCGTACCGGAGACACTGAAAGCGAGATTGGTGGAACTCGGGTTAAGAAAAAAGATTGACATCATACAGACCATAGTACTACTGGGGACCACACGAATATCAAGAAAGGTACTTGGATTATGGGACCTACGACTCCCAGTAGGTAACAATGGCCAAACAACCGAGAAAAGGGCATGGTGGAGACGGTATAAATCACAGCACCGCCGTGAAAGGTAAAGACGATACAAGAGGGGAGCTGGACACCTATGGGGACTTGGTGTCACTTATCTTCTGGCGATAACCACAAACCAACTCGCATGGAACTGCAATCTGCAGCGTTGATGAGGTTAGTGAGTGTGTGAGGAGGAGTGCTTGAAACTGTAGGAGACTTGCTGTCACTCGATCTCAAGCAGTGACCACCTGGAAACTGGTGTGAAAATGCAAATAGTATAATGATATTATCAATGACAGTGGAGTAAATGGTATCTGTTGGAAAATATGATTGAGTACTGCGTGGACTTTTGGACTCAAGTGATATTGTCGGCAGATGACAATCTGTGTTCTTGCAAAAATAATCAATGAAGGTATGTCCTTGAGAAAATTATTTTGCTGACCCAGTAATATTTTTGGGTGAAAGAATCGTCGTCAAGCGGTGTTAGTTGGCGGAAACAACACTTATTTATTTTTATGGCTTAATTAATACTGATTTCTTCCTCAGGCACGTGACGTATGTAATCAAGGAGCCTTTTCCCATAGAGGCCGTTCACAGCCTGTGGTCAACAGAGGACGCCGAGGAGCGGCGGTGAAAGGTCATCCAATTTCTTTTGCATCTCAGCCACTTTTCCTGTCCTCTATCTGTTATACTAGCCTGTTACATTGCATCTATCGTGTTGCATTTTCTGATATCTTTCACTAGTCATGGAAACCCAAAGTTGTACTATCAAGAAAAGGTACAATAAACAAGACTTTAATGACGATTATAACTTGGAGTAAAAATATTTATGAATTTCTAACTAGCCAATGACTAAACTTTTCTTTTATTGGCTGATGATCATGGGATATATATATATATATATATATATATATATATATATATATATATATATATATATATATCAGCAGCATGTCTGCAAATTATCTATAAATTATAATTGGAAGTTCTGTTTGTGTTTTTTGATATGATTTCATTCCTTATTTTCGAGGATACTTCTCAATCTTTGAATATTATAGTTCTTAATCGTTTTTTCGTACGAATGGAACATTTATCATTCACGATGTTTAGTTCTTTTTGGTCAAAATGGACTTTGATTCCAGATGAAGGACCCAGTTATAAATTGGTCGGTTTTAAAAATTACCAATCTTCAAAACTCTAAGATGATTATCTTGTGGAATCCAAATACAGGTAGTTCTCGCTTTTTGGAAGTTTGCTTTACACCTATTTTTTGGTTTTCTTTTTCTCGTTTCAGCGAGTCATTATTGATGCAGCACACACATTTTTTCTTCTTTTTCACATCCCAGCATCCAAATCAACTGGAAGAAAAAGCAGCAGAATATAAACTACCACTTGCCATATTATATATGGACATCAAAAAGGCGTTTGTAGAAATTTCTAAGGTCATGGAGGCCATCACTCAACAAGGTGCAGATCCAGTATACGTCGAAGCGCTGAAACATATATACAATCACAGCAGCTCGTTTCTCAGGCTAAATAAAGACTCAGATTCCTTTCAGCTCCAGAAAGGAGTGAGACAAGGTGATACCATTTCACCCAAACTCTTCTCAGCCTGCCTCGAGATGATATTCAGAAGACTAAACTGGGAGGGTAAAGGAATTAGAATAGACGGCGAGTATCTGAGCAATCTCAGATTTGCAGACGACATTGCGCTTTTTGCAGAGAACCTACACGACCTTGAACTAATGATAGATGAACTAGACGAAGACAACTAGAAAATTGGCCTACACATGAACTTCAGCAAGATGAAGATCATGTGCAACAACCGCATCGGAGGTGAAAACACTGAGATCAGAATCGAAGACACAGAACTGGAAAAAGTTGATCAGTACATCTATCTAGGACAACAAATCTCCATCAGACCCTCAAAAGAAAAAATCAAGCGAAAAATCACACTACAATGGCAAGCCTTTGGCAGAGCAAGCTCAACCTTCAAAAATAAGAAAATCCCTTAATCCTAAAAAGAAGGGTGCATAACCAATGCATCCTCCCAATTGTCACTAATGGAGCTGAAACATGGGACCTAACCAAGAGACTGATCTGCAAATTGAGAACTATACAACGTGCACATGAGAAAATTATGCAGGGCCTCACATGGAGAGACCACAAGACAGCACAGTATATCCAGGAAAAGACAGGAGTTAAGGACATCATAGAAATCATTAGAAAGCTCATATGGCAGTGAGTTGGCAATGTTGCACGAATGGCAGACAACCAATAGGCATCACAACTAACGACATGGATACCCCGAAATCACACATACTGTCTCCGTGACGCCCATGATAGAAAAGTGTGGCGAATCCTGGGGAAAGTCTATTTCCACGACAGATGTTGAAAGACTGATGATGACTATCCAAACAACACAACTACCCAGCCTGACATATAATCCTGATCTTTTTTGGAACTGGGGACGCTCAAAATTCTCTCCCATATGAATTGATTGTAATTGCTTATTTGGCATATGGCGCTTCGATAGGAATTCTCTACTATCAGATATAACCGTGAATTTTTTTGACACAGTTTAACTAATACGTATATAAAAGTTATCTGTAAAACTTCAATTTCTTTCACCATTTTCACAGACAAACCATCTTAGGAAAACTGTTGCAAACATCATTTTAGAAAAAGCTGAAAGGAAAGCTGATAAGAATAGAAAATTTTTCCACATTCATTGTAAGGAGATTTAGTAAATAAATTCGTGCTGGATAATCTGAACATATTTACAAATCAACTAGAGTGATTAACTTCATATGTTTCATTGGGAATTGGGATTTCTGGCAAGAAAAGGTAATTTCCTTGAAAATTATCAGTTAACGATTGCTAAAGCGTATCGTAATTGAACACTAAAAATTTGAATCATTATAGAGGGTGCTTATCTCTGCCAAAAAGTACCTTCAACGCAGTCCTCAGTTGAGAAATGCAAGCAGAAGGAGCAAACGGCCAATCGGTGGAACGTAAACATACTAAGAAAATTCTTGACACAAGATGGAGGGATGAGACAAGAAGGTTTGCAAGTACTGCATGGCAGAGTGAGTAGCACAATCGCATTCGTTATGGAAGCAGATGGAGAGGGCCTTGTCAAACAGTAGATTTAGAATGGCTGCGGCTAATATTCATATATATATATATATATATATATATATATATATATATATATATATATATATAATGGAATGAGGATTTGCTACACAAACACGTTCATATTTCTACTCTTTTGGGGTTTCTTAAGGCGAACGATTCAGTTTTTCAGATTCCGTTTTGGGACATCATTGCGCTGAGGAGGGGGTCTATTGTTCTAGGTGGTAGGTTCTGAAATTAGAATCTAAAATAAACCAAATTATTGGCCCAAAGAAACTCAAACAAGGCAGAAACATTAACATGGTTGTGTTGCAAATCCTCCTTCCATTTCATTTTAACCTCTTCTATAAAATAACTTGATGTTTGAAGTTGAATTCATCGAACGCTTCATGAAATAAACTCATCATACATCGGATATTGTGTTATATCATAGCATTCCAGATATAGATATATACATATATATGTATGCATATAGAGAGACAGAGAGTTATCATGATCATCAGGTAATACTATACTACTTAAGCGTGAAAAAATCATTTTCAATACGTGGCTTTGATCTTTGCTTGATAATTTTTACATATCCCCTATCCCAGATATGGAGCACTTTTCTTTTAGTTAATATAACATTCGAGCAAAGTAATCATATATATATATATATATATATATATATATATATATATATATATATATATATATATGTGTGTGTGAATTTATATCGTGATATGGTTATTTGAACTTGATTAATGTTATGCAATATTATTTCGGTGGATTGATCGCTCAATTTTGGTTAGTCACCACAAAATCAGTTGATACGAAGTTGCCTGAAGCCATTTTTGTCTATTTTAGGAGAAGTGATGCAGATTTAAACTTTTGTGCATTTTTTCTCCACTTCTTGTTCCGATTAATTTGGCAGAATAGAAAATTATTTTAGGCGAAAATATCTATTATGGAAATCAAAATTCTGTATCCGTTAGAATATAGTTCATTGACGATTGGTATGTAAGGAGAAGAATTAAAATGTTTTGCAAAGAGAAATTCGTTGAATACGTTGTATACTTGGGATTTCGATTAACGAAAGATGTAAGAAAGGCTGTTACTTATACGCTGTCAGTACTAAAAATCAGGACTTCGGATCCTGATTTCATAGGCATACGTTTTATTTCCATTGGAAAAAGATTACTGCAACACATTTCTTCAATATACATTTGCATCAATATAGCTTTGTTGAAAAAATAAATTCATAGTCCTCCATTGAGCTACGTTCCTATCTATATTTCATGTTTATCTGAAGAACGCCACAAAAATCTGACTCATTAGACATATCTATGTATGAACAAGATATTAATTTCAGTACATTATTTCTCAATTTGTGTGTACAAATCTAAGTAGCACCAAGCTTTGAACTCGAGTATTTTTTTGGATAACTTCGATATTGTCTGAAATAAATTCAAATCTAGTTGAAAAGGACTCCCCACAACATCCTATCCAACATCTGATGAAGTGTTGTGAGTTCCAGTCTCCATTGTTTGTAGCTCATTTTCAGTCCTAGGCGCTGCAATATTTTTCTGTGCTTGAATCCTGACTTGTCTGTTCGTTTGGTGATTTCTTTGTGAAATGGAACCCCTGTTTCTTCCTTTCAAACAAGTCATGGACAGTTTGTGATTTGGTTGCAGTGCTCAAATAATCGTTCAACCATCACAATTCGATACCATCTTTGGTCTCCACACCCTCAGTTCTTGGCTCCATAACTTTTTGGGTCATTTAGACTCTGTACACAACCCTCTGACTTTATTATTCCACTCAGTCATTGCACATAGTAATAGCTTGTGATTATGAAGTTCAACAATACTACTGCCTTCGAAATCAGTGGACTCTGGTCTCTTTCCCGTACGGCGTACACTTGACTCAATTTTAACAGCAACAAAAGCCCGTACGTTGAACTTCGAATAGAAAATTTCCATAAGTGGAATTCCATTAAAACTACTCAACTCACGTCTCCACCATTACTATTTGACTGCATTTATGAAATGACCAACCAAAAATAACAAACAGTATTGTGTTTATTCCTGATAGTAATGAGATTTCAATTGAGTTCAAAGTTTCGTGGTGCACTGTATATATGTATGGATATTTATGTGGAAATCTATTTCATCACCAAGATACTTGCATATTTCCCACATATTATCGAGATTGGGTTTCGAAAAAAACATTATTTCGTTGTTGATTATCAAAGTAAGAAGGTATGGTCCAAGTAAGAAATTGATGCAACATAATTTTCCGACGTTCATTTAAGTATGTGATTTACTAACAAGCTAAATGTTCCTCTATTTATCGATCATTTTTCTGAGACTCCGGGGAGATATATAAGTCATTACTGTTATAGAAATTTTTGTATGTCCAACATATCTTTTTATAAATAAGTTCGGACGTAGGTGTCTCAAAAGAAAAAAAAAAAAAAGAGTAAATGAGATTTTTCTAGCTTTTATCCCCGCAGACAATGACGTCATGGTATGAAACCCATACATAACTTAGTTCACTATACATGAACGAACCGGAGAGAAGTGTAGGTGGAGATATCTATTAAATCGGTGTTTTCAACTCTCCTAAGGGAATTATATAACGAACAAATGTATCTTATCATGATTTCGGTTCTACAAAACGTCAGGAAAAAATTCTTTTTAATAAAAGAGTTTCCTTCGACGACTGAACAAAATGTCTGGCTGCTGCAGGGTAAAACTTCACTCCTACCTCTATTTGAACTGAAGATGTTTACTGCAACTTTTTATATTGTATATATGATGAATACATTCAATA
The DNA here is from genome assembly GCA_963457665.1 of Thysanoteuthis rhombus. Lineage (NCBI taxonomy): Eukaryota > Metazoa > Mollusca > Cephalopoda > Oegopsida > Thysanoteuthidae > Thysanoteuthis > Thysanoteuthis major. The sequence goes on from OY735215.1 coordinate 42,311,505, forward strand.
TATATACCATTTGTCCGTTTGGCTCAGTCAGTAAGTGAGCCGCTTACCGGTCCCTTGGTTGTGATTTACGGTAGGGTAATGTGAATTTATATATTTGTTCAACTTGATAGAACAGACAAACAGCAGAAAGTTTCATCATCATCATCATCTTTTTAGAGTCTGTCGTTGGACATAAACTTTCCAAAAATTCACCAGACCTCACTATCATGGACATCACGGAGCCAGTACTTTCTCAATGTATCTAGCCCGTCGCGACATCTTACTTTCCGTCGTACACGATTTTGCATATGATCTATGGAGATCCACGTTGTGTGTCGTGATGTCCATCGATTGTCTGACATTCCTGCAACGTGTCCAGTCCATCGCCATTTGACTTTTTTGTTTCGGTGACATATTGGACTTCTGTCTTTTTTCTAAAATACTGTACTATTTTGTTTTATGATTTGTTCACGTGAGATCGAGCATGATTTTTTCATGTGCTCGTTGTTTGGTTCGCAGTTTAAAAGTCAATATTTTGATTAGCTCCATAGGTGACTATCGGTGTGGATACATTGGTTCTATATCATTGTTTTTCAAGATTAGTAGGATATGTGTATTCTTGAAAGTTAAACTGGCCCTACCGGAAGCTTGCCAATGTAGTGTGTTTCTTCACTTTATTTCTTCTACTGTTGAAGACTTCATGAAGAGGATCTCTCATGACAGATTGCTGCAACCAGGAAATCAGTTACTACTCAATACTGCAGAGAGCAAATCGTTCATTTGGAAAATGCATCTTACATTTCATATTGCTATTGTTATGATACACGTACTTGTCGTATCAATTTCATTGAAATTCTAAAGAAATCATTATTTGTTGATTCCAACATATCTCTTGCTAACATTGTCTACGGTTAAGAGCCGTCATTTGTCCTTTTTTAATCAGTTTCCTGTGGTCAACTAACCTAATTTATTTTGTTTTTTAAATCACTTGTAGTAGATTTGAAATTATATTACCAGCATTCGAAAGCATTGGATTACTGATCAAAATTTTTCTCAGGTATAATGTATACATTTTATATTCTCCCTGCAAGCGTACACCCTCATCTCCGGTTTCTCCCTAAGTGGCCATTTTTATCCAAGGGTTTCTTTTATACGTGGATAGATCCTCAGAGTTCAGTTCTAATTTAACAAATTATTACTATAATCCCTTGAGTACAAAGTAAGAAATTCATCATTAAAATCTGTGTCAAAATTGGTTCGTATTGTTATACTTGTGTGCAAAAGGAAATGATAATATCTAGTATATTACAAATTTTTAGCCAAAACAATCATTTTCAAGATCACGTCGTACTCGGATTAATAGTACGAAACTAACAAGTGCTAACGAACTTAGCTTATTGATCATCCAGAATTTTTGAAGTTGGTGTCAGAGGGATTAGGTTTCACCTCATAAAAAACTCAAGTGCTCAAATCTTCACAAAAATTATTGCAAGGACTAGAGAGAATTCTTGTAGAAGTCCTTGCCCCGTACGTTGGCGTACTAAACGTTAAACCGATCTCAAATCACATTCTATTCTCATGGCGATTCGGGTGAATAGAAGCTTGTTTTGCAGTGATCAGTCATATTATCCTCAATGATTGGATACAGTATAGACGGTGGATTCGTTAAATTTTGCCAAAGTATGTTTAAATGTATTTATGTGTGTCTAAACTGATAAACCCTTATAATCGACAATTTATCTTCCCGAATACAATAAAAATGCCATGAGAGTCAAAATACAGAAGTTCGAATGTACTTATATCTGAATATTCCTTATGTCTGTATTGAGCACAGGAGTGACGTCTCTCGCACCGAATATTCACTCCATCAAATCTTGCAGAATGGAAAAATATCGATTTGTATGGAAGCACATATTGTTCATCTCAGATGCTATTTATATTTCGAATCAGGATGCATATTTTTGAATAAAAAATCCTGCCATATGCAAATTGTTAATGTTTCGATTTTTGATTATCCGAGGTCATTGCTTCAATAAATAAAGTATTAATAGTAATTATCTGGCTCAGTTGATACTGATTCATCAAGATATCAAAATCTGTGAATATATATATATGTATATATATCATAGATTTATAATAATATATATATATATATATATATATATATATATATATATATATATATATATATCATAGATTTACTATAATATACCAATCCAAATTGATGGTATTATTTATGTATGGACCGACAATAAGGAGCTTAAAGCAATTTTATTAGGTAATTCATTTTCAATAACTCAAGTATCCTAATTTCAAATTCTTTCTAAGTCTCAATTCATCACGAGCAGTTTAACTGTATGATCATCAGACATGAAGTCTTCAGAGTTTCTCTAATGTATTTTTATTCATTAATGTGTCATGATAGGAGGATAATTCAATCAAATAGATGATTCTATTCGAGAGCAAAAAAGGAAACAAACAAATGATTAAATGAGCAGAAAAATTACTTGGAAGCTTATCATATGGTTCAATTATTAAGTCGACAATAAAGAAAACGGTTGTATTTAAATTAAATGTGTTATACTGACTCATTTCGCCTTTTGACTGTCAAAATAATGTCGCCTCCCGACACCCATCACATTATATATTCATGCAACAGTTTATAATAACCATTCGGATCTATATCTGTTCACATTGATATATAGCAGTCTATTCCAATTTAACGATGGTAGTCCACTTATCTTACCGTTTTAGAGATATCCAGATGGATATCATTTATGTATGATGCCATAGATTGAAATTATTCAGACCATATTTTTTTTGCATGACTTTGAATTTTGATGCTACGGTCGCTCAATTATTGACTGTGATGGTGAATGTTCCTTTCTCTCTCTCTCTATATATATATATTTGGTTTAAAGATGTCAAAGGAGTATTTGTCATTGCCACCAAATTCCCCAGATCCCAATCCCAATAAGCCATTATGTGATTATGTGATTATAGTTATCTTTACCTAAAATTTACTACCTAACTTGAAACAATTGAAAGACCTGCTGTCAACGTCTTCGTACCAGATCCATGAGAAAATCTTTAATGATTTCATACCTCTCAGGTAAAAGCTGTTTCGAGAGTGCAATGAAGTCTACCTTATTAGACAAGACTTCATAATGGTTTGACTAATCGATATATATATATATATATATATATATATATATATATATGTGTGTGTGTGTGCGTGTGTGTGATACGTGAGTATCTGTGAGTATGCATTCATATTGCATTTATGTATACTTTCATGAATTTACATATATGCACACTTATATATACACAAGTAGCACTTATGTGTTAATATGTATGTGTGTGTACGTGTGGATTTGAATATTTTTTTCTTACGCATTTTGCCCGCGTGTGTTAACGTGTGTCCATGGTTTTGCATGTGTATATATTAGTATGACTGTACTTACAAGCTTTTTCCCTATTTTCTCAATTTTACTGTCTCCTCTCTCTCTCTCTCTCTCTCTCTCTTTCTTATTTTCTAGACAGTGAACAACATTCTAATTTTAGTGTCGCCCTTCTTTCATATTCGCTATTTTCCAATAAAACGCCTTTTTTCTCCCTCGATCACATGTACCATGGATAAGTGAACATTACTTTCCCGTGTTTTAATTTCCTGTCTCTCAACGCGCCTAACGTTGCGCAAGAGCAGCCGATCACAGTCGGGCTGGAGGATTGCTTCATTATGCCAGGCAATTGGTTCTGTCGTTCAATTCAACCGAGCAGACATTTGACCCGTCATTTCCTTCCGAATTGCTGGCCACGGGCTTTAAATAGAATAGGAGGTTGACGGTGGGTGATACTGTTTTGGGGGTAAGATGAGTGGCTCCACTTACTTTCGTCTTCAATTATTCGTTAACTTTCGCTTTCATTCCTGGGATGTCTTTAACCAACTCATCGCCACCAATATTATCTAGCATTGGGAGCCAGGATTTTCACTCGTGAAAATATAATGAAAATAAATAGTCATTATTGCATGCTTGAAACGGCTTCATTTAAAAAAAGCAACCAATATCCTCGTATTTATTTCTATTATTATTTGGACTATCTTCATCTTGGTTGTTTTTCATAGTGTCCAAATAATAATAGAAATAATAATAATAATACCTTATCTCAAAAATTCAGAGAAATCCTCGTTTTTATTTGTTCATAACGTTTTGATGGTGTACCCCGGGGCCTCGGTTGTTGTATGTTCTCGAAATTTGAATCACTACTTGGAGTGCATGTTCGATTGGGCTAAATACGCCACATCTCTCTTGATATACCCTGGGTGTACTAACTAGTTACTTCCTTTCCATAGAATCGTCTGCTTTTCCAAATAAATCCCTTATGGTGAGACGCTCCCAGATGCTATTGATACCGATGCTCAGTCTACTGATTGGTTCGACTTGAAAAAGTATGTCCTGCTTCATTCAGACGCCATACTAACCGTTCTTCTTCCTGTCAATGGTTTCAGTCCATCCTATAGGGGTCTATGCCCCCATTGGTCCATCTAAGAATTACCTGCTATGCCAGATATGTATATGTTGCCAAAAATTATAGATTTCTTGTGGTCTTCAATTCTCACTTTCATAAGCTTGCGTGTTTCGCCTTTATATTATCGCTCACAACACGGAAAGGAATAAACACAATGCTTATGGTATTTTGGTAGATAATTTATTTTTTGAGAGTTGTGAGCCTATGATGGTTTCACTTCAGAGAACTTTGGGGATTTATTTGCTTTTTTTAAAAATACCACTGATGTGTGGGAAAACAACTGGGGCGTTTGGTTTCAGTTTTGTTATGCCGTTCGATTGTCAGCATTTGGTGGCTCTTGTTATTATCAGTTTGAACTGGTAATTGTTTTTAAGGGGAGTGTTTTTTCAATATAATATACCCTCTTCGTAAATATGTCTGAATCACTGCAAATCCAGACAAGAATCAGCAAATACACACAATGGAATACCTTTGAGTATAAAATGTCTTTAATAATGGATGTGCACAAAAGGTCATCTTACATTCACTCAATCTCTGTCTACTTCATCTATGATAACACGAGTTATTTTATGCGTGGTACTGGACTGAAAACTTGTTAAAACGAGGTATCTCGTATATGGCAGCAGTTAGTTGACTATACAGTCCCTTCATTTCTTACGTTTATGAATTATTGCAAATTAATTTCTTTTTGTTAAATTTTATCCGAGTAGACGTAATTTTTAGATCAATTCATTTTTACTAATATTTTCAAGTCTTCATTTTCTACAGCAGACGGTTTTATTTTGCTCAATTTTTCGTTCAATGTTTTCTGGATCTTTGAACATCAACTTATTCGGACTATTGTCCCCGTCCACTTTGTTTAATGAATTCATAAGGATTTGGACGTTGTACTCAACGGTCTTCTTCGGGTGCATATTGCTTCCAGGAACGCTTTTGGAATCTTATGTCTGAATCATCCCAGTTCAATCTGACGGATAGCCTGCTATCGTTCTGCCATTTTTCCTTGTTTTGTGGTTGTAAGTTTTTTTAATTTGTTCCTATCGATATGTTTGTCCTTTGTCTCGTCACTTATTTTGTTTCTCCTTCCTTCGTCTTCTTTCTAAACTCCCCTTTACGTCCATCTTGTTTTATTACCAACAGAAAGCAAAATTGTTTGTTCTTTTCCTGGTAAAAAGATTAACATTTCCTCTTTCTCTCTTTTACTCGCCTTCCAACCATTCTACTCGCCCCCTCTTCCTTCCTTTCACTATTTCTCCTTTATTTCATTTTCAGAATTTCTCTCCCTCTATCGTTCTCCATTTTCCTTACCCTCTCTCTTTCTCAACTTCTCTTGTCGCATTTTCCCCCATTCTTTCCTGTCTGTTCCCTCTTATTCACTCTTTGTTCGATTAATATTCACGGCTCAATTGCTGCTACTTCATTCATGAATTCCTACGCCTCCACGTAGAACTATTTTCAGCGTCTGCTGACGGTTTAAAACCTCCATCAAGGTCAACGCCAACCTTACTTTTTTCCTCAGGACAAAAACAGCAACAATGATAATAATTATCACCAGCTTGACCCTTGGAAATTCCATGGGTTTAGATAACTAAAATTATCAATTATCTCACAACCTTAATATTCTCTCGCCTATGCCTATATCTTCTAATTATTTCTCTCATCCCTTTCAATCTTTGTTTCCCGCCTACGGTGATATCTGAATGTAATACAAACATGGATAAATTTCGAATGAAAAATTTTTCCTCTTCCTTCATTAAACTACCTAACATTCTTTCTATCCCTCTCCCTCCCTAATCACTTAAAAAGCTAACTTTCTACCCTCCCCATATCTATGCTATTCTTAAACAACTTGACTTTCCTTCACCGCTTTCCCTCCCTATCTCTCTTTTTTCTCTTCCATCTTTTCATAACACTAATTTTCACCCTATCTCTTTCTATTCCCTAAATAATTCATCTATTTCCTCTCTCTTGTTCCACCCTCTAACAAAACCACCTAACATCACTTTTTCTCACTCTCACTTCCTACCCCTTTAGTGGAAAACCAAATTTCCTTTACCCTTCTCTTACTTAGTATCCGTTTATTGAACTACCTGGCTTCAACTTGAAGTAATGAAATTGTATTTTTTCATTAAACGAAGACAAGATTTTTAATTTATAGAAATAAAAAATAACCGTTCATGGAAAAACACTCCGGTTTGCTGAAGCAAATCTAAACCAAGATAATTTTTACATACTTGTAATTTCGTGACCTCACCCATGTGATGGAACGAACGGAGAGAATCCGTTCTCTAGCCCCTCAAAATAAATAAATAAATAAATAAATAAGACAAAAAGAAAATACGCTCAACGTCTGCCGTCTGATTCATTCAAACGTTCGCGTTCTAAAATTTTCCCCTTCCTGATTGGTCACGCTTTTGACCAATCACCGCGTAATGATTGTACGCTCCGATGGCTACATACGAATTCCCGTAATAATGAATATGATACAAGGAAGAGGAAATAGAAACGAATATGAAAGTAGGGATAGCACAAAAAATCTCCTCTGATTATAAGTTTTAAACTTCCAGAGATAAGAACAAATCTGTCCATGAATTAAAATTCTGAACATTTCAATTTCCCAAAATGGTTGCTTGAATTCTGTTTCCTTCTTCTACACTAATTGGATGATTGAGGCAAGATAATTTTCCCACTCAGTCACTCATGGTCCTTGTGTCGAACTAAGTTCAGCTTACTAAATGTCAACCCAATAGCCATAGTTATGACGGTATTAACCAGTAGTGTATGGTGGTTTGAATTACTTTGTGCTCTGAGCTATGGGTACATAGTAAAACATAAAGTAAGATCAGAATAAAAAAAGGTTTGATTTTTTTCATTGATCCCTGAAAGCTTCTCTCGACAGACATTCTCATCAGAGGATGACCAGTCAGAAAAGGTTTAGGTATGCTGTGTGAACAAAATACGAACAACTTTGAAAAATATCGTTTAAAACGGGAAACGGCAGAATGCTAGTCGGGACTGCTTTCCCTACATTGTACCAGACAGGCTTTCATCGTCCATTACTTTTTAGAGACACTAAAATATCCACAGATCAGATCCCACCCGTGATACAAAGCACCATAGGCCACAGGTATTAACATTCAATCTTTGTAACCCATCTGTTTACTTAGATGTGAAGACTTTTGATTCATTACCCATTTTGTGCCAAGAACTACTTTTAACAAGCAGCGTAGAGATTTCTCCTGAGCTATCAAATGCCAAAATGTCCGAGTGATGACGTCGAAAGCGCCGAAGCCAACCAGTTTCTTTTGACATTGTTAGATAGTTATCAACAGATAGGCCAGCGAGTGGAATGTAGGGCTTGCAGCGGTCAGATTGTAATCTTTCATGTTCACTGACCTCAGATTATCAATGAAAGGTGGTCAAGCGGAATTCGGGAATATTCGGGCGACTTCTGGATTTGCTCAAGGCATGGCAGATTCGATGGAATGGGAAATGAAGCTGAAATTTTCTCATTGCAGAACAAAAGTAGGAATACGAGATTCAGACTCACATTCACAGGAAACTTGCAAATGATTTAAGGGATCATTAGCGTTGAGCTAGAAAAGCAACGAGGCTAAATGGAATCATTTATAAGATTTATTTTTGGCATGATTAATAAAAAATATCGGTTATCATGAAAGACGAAATGGAAGTTGATTCACAATATTTCAGTAATGAATTATAAGCCTGATAGCATTGATTTCATTTTGATTATAAACGATTTATTTCTGTAAATACTGACAATCGCATCATCATCAGCGGCAGTAGCTTTTTACCATCCCACATTGGACATAGACCTTCCCCAACATCTGTCAGACCTCTCTTTCATGGGCGTCTCAGAGCCAGTATTTTCTAAATTCGACTGGCTCGTCACGCCATCTTACTTTCTGTCAGCGACAATTGTGGGGATCTGTGGGGATCAATGTTGTGAGTCGTGATGTCGTTCAGTTGTCTGACATTCTAATGACCTGTCCAGCCCATTGCCATTTGAGTTTTCTAATGGTTTCTATTTTATCACGGACTTATTCTCTAATATACTGCCTTGTTTTATGATCTCTCAAGGTGAGGTTGAGCAAAATTCTGTCATGTACACAATGCACGTTTCTCAGTTTGGGGGTCAATCTCCTGGTTATGTTTCATATTTCTGCTTGTACGTGACTCTGTTTAATCTGAATTCTGTTCAACCTTTGATTGGAGGTAGATCAAACAACTTGAATTCAGACAACAGATCTAGTACGTTACACTAAGCTGGTTTGCTTGAGATGGATTATTAGAAGTACTAACAAGACGTGTAGGTAGTTGCCACACACACACAAAGACACACACATATAGTAGAATTGTCATCCATCAAGATTTGAATACCAATATTTCCGAAATTATCATTTTTTTTAATTTATATTTCCTGCGCACGTTTCGATTAATTCTGTACGCTGTTTCATATATATATATATATATATATATATATATGTGTGTGTGTGTGTGTGTGTGTGTGTGTGTGTGTGTGTATAGTATTTGTATCCATCTTGCGTGGTTCTTTATATCTATGTTATTTTATGAAACCTGAAACAACATTTGAAATTGAAATTTAACCGGCTGAGGCAGGTGAGAAAATCATCAAAAAGCTTACTGGAATTAGTAAATTAAAATACATAATTTACCAAATCTATCACGTACTTAAATCTTGATGGATAATAATTCCACTATATATATATATATATATATATATATATATATATATATATAGTGTGCATATGTACGTACGTCCGTATGTATGAATCATGTTGTGCATGTGACAGAAAGCGAACCATCAAATTGTACGGATGATGTACACGTCCAAACTGAAACACAATTAACTTGTATTATCTCCATTTGTGTTTGCGTAGGCAGTCCATCTCATTACCACATATTACCCAGAGTATACACACACAAACACACGTTTAAATATTATCATACACAGAAACACACTTTATATATATATATATATATATATATATATATATATATATATATATATATATATATATATATATATATATATATATGTATATATGTATATATATATATATATATATATATATATATATATTCAGGGGAAAGGGGGAGTAAGAAGAGAGAAGGTTAAATTTTCCAACGAATGTGACAAAAGAGAGCAATACTATCAATTTGTATGAGTGATAGTTACACCCAGACTGGAACTTAATTAAATCGAGTCTGTCCGATTTTGCTTTGTGCTGACCATCTTGGATACAACATAAAACCTCAAAATAGCCATTATTTCTAATACATTCACACTTAGACAGCATTTTTGTCGCGACAATTATAGGCTAGAATCGCCAATTTGTCGCCAGGAGTTTCTCATGTCTCCCCTTTTACTCAATTTTTTTTATCCCTTGTATTCACGACCTGATATGTTCACTTCTCAGCTGTGGCCCTTCCCAGCCCGATCCACTGTTATGTTGGACGATTCTTGGGGTTTATTAAGCGACTTTAGTTTGTCAAACGTTGTTAAGTATGTAGTGTCTCCGAGGCATGAAAATGAAGCGAGAGAAAAATATCTGATTGGAGTATAAATGGCCGGTGACGAAAGTCTACTTTCAGTTATAAGCGTCAGCCTATTGATCTTTGCAAGTCCTTGTTACGACCGAATTTAAAACTGGTCGTTACAAGGACTTTATCATTATAAGTTTTCATGATCATTTGCTCAGCAGAATGCAAGTCTACGGAAGGGGCTCCAAGGCACGTAACATTTCAAATTACCTTCCCACCTTGGATAATTTCAATCCATAGTTAACCTCTTCACAGTCAGATGATTAGATTTATCTTGAATGTAGGGCCAATGAAAACACGTCTAATTATTTTTTAGGATTAATTTTTTTTACCTTTGACTTTACTTAATAATGGCTGATTTATCAATTGAAAACAATGATTTATAATACTTCATATAGTAAAAATAAATTACGATTGTCCTAAAGAACGGAAACTTCCAGAATATAAACATGGCCGCCGATCAAACTAAAGGATAGGACGTCAGTTTGAGTCTTAAAAGCTCGGTAGGTTGACCAGGCAGACGTAAAATGTGCACCTTGTAAGAGATGTTGGTTCATATCCAATCTAATGACAATTCTCTATTTTTCAACCAAGGCTGTTTGCTCACTATCGATAGGGAATAGTTGCAATATAAAGCAAGCAATATATTAAGATCATGGTGAAAAACAGTCAGAAAATTAGATAAAGATTTACAAAACTTAATGTAGTAACAATGTATTTCGATTTTTAAGGAAAATAATACATTTTTACAATAATGTATTTTTATGCTGTAATACATTTGGATTGCAAGTAGTGGACATATTCTGTTTGAACCTTTGAATTATTTCTTGAAAAAACATTTTTTTGAGGAAATGCTTTGCAGGTAGATCATATGTAAATAAGACGTAGATTCAGTAAAGTCGAGAACGGCTGAGATTCAAAACCTGGGTTTCTGATTGCGTGAGCACAGGAGCTTGTGTGCCAAACTAGGCTGAGAGCACCTGTATCACTTTTACAGGGAACACTTCTGAACCAGCGTCTTCAGTCTACCCGTTCACCACCATATCAATGTTTCAACCCCATCCATCCATCAGAAGAACTTCTGGAATCGTTTCATCGAGTACATCAACCAGCAACATCTCAATACACACCGTACATCCTTCACCAAGCAGATATTTGAACTACATTTAAAGGCTGGTAACTTTAACTTTTTACGAGTCTTTCATGAGGTCTACATGTCATTTTTATCTATTTATCTATCCACCTATCTATCTATCTATCTATCTATCTATCTCTATCTCTCTCTCTCTCTATATATATATATATATATATATGTTGTGTCTGGTGTGTTGTAGGATTTTCTGCAAATGAATGGCCCTGGGTTTGGTTAAGGGGTCATATATATGTCATATGTTATCTATGTTGGATGAAGGATAGACATTTGTCAAAGTATCTGGTTAAGGATGGTTTTATTTTTATTTTTTTTAGCGTGAGAGGAATTTGCGTCATTTGTGTGTATGAGTGTGTGGAAGAGAGGTAGTTGTAATCATATATGCATCTATCCAACCGTGTAATTGACATACTGCAATGTGATTTTACTGATTTTCCCAATAGTTTTCGATGATTTTTTATGTTCTCACACGTTCGTGCTACACCGCTGGAATATACATATATTATTACAACTGACCTCTCAAACAAACACGAGGTCATCCATCCATAGACAACCCTAATATCCCCACAACACTGAAAACTCCAGTTCCCATTATATATATATATATATATATATATATATATATATATATATATACATATATATATGTATATATATATATATATATATATATATATATATATATATATATATATATATATATATATATATATATATTAGATAGATAGACTGATAGGTATTTTCATTTACGGCCCGATTCAAAGTTATGATGAAAAAATTGAAAAATAGGTTGGACGTAAAACTAGTCATAATGTATCATATTGTTACAATATTTCATCCAATAATAAGAATGCATTTGAAAAAACATTAAGAATATCCTTGTATTAATGTTTACTTATGTTATTTTTGGTTATCAAAAAGCCTTCAGCAAATTAGAGATAAAACTTAACTTAGTAACCTACCATATTTCCAGGCGTAGAAGAGACTTTTTCCGCATTCAGAATTTACAGTTTTCGTCTATGCTAGACAGTCGCCCAAACTCCTGTACATGACATTTAAATTAAGAGTATATATTTTGGTCATATCATCATTGTTATTATAAATAACGTAACTGATAAATTTAAATGGGATAAAAACAAGAACTGAAAATTCATAGAGGCACCCACTATGAATATATAAATCAATCTTTAAACATAAGGTTTAAACGTTATCATTGATAAATCACGTGACCCTGAGCGGAAGTAAGAAGCATCTCAACAAGAGATACCTTTCTGCTGAGTGCCAAGTAAATCCAACCTGGAACACCTCAGAAAATCATACAGTTTAAAAGCTATCATTGACAAATCACACGACCCTGAGTGGAAGTAAGGAGCATCTTAACAAGGCATCTCTCTCTCCAGTGCCAAGTAAATCTGACATGAAACAGCTGAAAAATCGATTTTAAAACAAGGTTTAGACTCCATCAGTACCAGATTGCATGACTTCGAACGTAATATTTTTCCAGATAAGAAGCATCGTATCAACAGACACTTTTCTACCAGGTTTTCAGTAATTCTGACTCAAAACAGCAGAGAAACAATACGTGACCGACCGAACGACCGACCGACCGAGACTCTTTTAGAAAGGTGATGTCGCTTATAAAAAGATCTCGATAATCTAAAGATTTGTAAACATCAATATTTTGATTTTTGTCTTGTTAGATTATATGTTCTTTTATAAACATAGCTAATCTGAGACAAACACTTCGTCATTATAATCTTCAGCTGTTTGTTCTTGGGTACTAATTTCTGACTAACTTAGGAAATGTTCTTATTCGTCTAGATGTTTATTATTTGTGATTATCGTGATTTTGCATTCAATCTTCTTAAGAATCGATCAGACTAGTTATTTTTAATTCACTAAGCTTCAATGATTTTTCATGTTGTTTCATATGAAACGTCGTTTTAAAAAAAAAAATGAAGGATATAGATGACAAAAATTCGTAAATGTTAAAGGGAAATACGACTGGAGAAATGAGCTTGTTTTTTTTCAAGAACCTGCTCGTGATAATCATATGGTAGAGTGAGTGACGCTATTGCAGGCGCTGGTTCACCTCTATCTCATCATCATCATCAACTTTTTAGCATCCGTCGTTGGACATAGACCTTCCCCAAAATTTGCCAGACCTCTCTTTCGTGACTTTTGCAGAGCCAGTACTATTTTGAATTAATCTAGATCGTCACACCATCTCACTTTCTATCGGTCACAATTTTGCATATGATCAAGAAATTGTCTGACCTTCTTGCAACATTGCCAGCCGATTGCCTTTCGATTATTTTCCAACTCTTTCAACAACTACCGTTTTTTCTCTTATATACTATGCTGTCATGATCTCTCCGTGTGAGTTTGAGGATGATTCTCTCATGTGTACGCTGCATAGATCTCAGATTGAGATTCTGTATTTTGGTAAGATTCCATGTCTCAGCTCCATATGTGACTCCTTGAAAGATACATCGGTTTTATACCCTACTTTTTAAGAGTAGTGGGATTTCACATATCACAGACCTCCTCAAAAACTGACAAAAACAGAGTTATATGTGAATCCTGTAATATTGTAATATGTAAAACTTAGGCAAAAACGGCTGATGCCACTGTTAGTGTAAGGGCAGAACTCCACTTACTTCATCATCATCATCATCATCATCATCATCATCATCATCATCATCATCAAAAGCATGTCGTTAAACTCAAGACCATACGAAGCTTTGCAAGACCTCTTTATCGTGACCGTCGTGAAGACGATACTTTCTGAACTTGCATAATTTGCCATGTCTTGTTTTGCAGTTCCCAGTTCTTCATATGTCTACTCGGGATCCTCATTATCAAGCGCTCGTCCAACGTTCTTATGATATGATCATACCATTGCCATTAGAGTTTCAAGCAGTTTTTTAATGATATCTTTAGCCCCTTGCAATAGCATATCATAATCTACACATAATTTGATGAATCTATGTGCGTATGTGTACGTGTTAATGCTCCGAGATAAGTCAGCAACTGGCCATTGTGCAAAGTTGATGTTTGCCGGATATTTTGGTCCATGCATCAGACATTGCAATGTCAAGTTTGAAGTCATTTTGGGCTTGTAGTTTCTGATACGAGGATTTAGTCAATTTATATTGAAAATCTATACTGAGAGAAATATACATTTTGTGACTGTGAAAATTGATGTATTTGTGACTAGATGTGAGTTTTTAATGATATCATGTTGGTTTAGGAATAAAATTTAGAGAGAGATTGAGAGAGAGAAGAAGGAAGAGAGAGGGAGTTTGTACTTCTGCAATGTAGCAAAAAGGATCAGAGAGAGAAAGACAGAGAGAGAGAGAGAGAGAGAGAGAGAGAGCAAAAGAGAGAGAGAAGAGAAGAAGAGGGAAAAGAAGAAGAAGACGGAAAGATATTTATCTGTTTTCATACTGCCCCGTGTACAAAATTAAAACTCGCTCAATATATCAGTCAGCACACCAAACATTGACGTGTTTAATTCGGATCAGCAAAATCTACTGAAAAATAAATATCTAAAATTATCCATAATCATGGATCTAAATTTACTTATAAATATCTAAATTGGCAACCCTGGAGAATAGTAACCGAAATAATTCGAAACCTCATTCCTGACGGACTACTTTGACGGGTATACCCAATTTAAGAAAAAGAAAGTCAGTATTGCTAAACTCTTTCAAATGATACCATGCTACTGTTATACAATTCTTCAAGTTTCAAGTTTTTGATAACTCTTTGAATCATATCCTTGCAAGCGCTCGTATTGTGTACTTGTGGGTTCGTGAAATGTGGTGATTTTACATTCGGATGTACGTCTACTGAGAAGGGTCATATTCAGTTAATACAATCGGTGTGATTAATACGTATTGACACGTCTTTCAACAATTTTGAAGCGTAAAAGAGGCGCTTTGACACTCCCTTCACGTCTACTGCGATGCAGTTTCTATAAAAATAAACATATCCCCAGCGGAGATTCAAAATTTCATTCTTTCAAGCCAGACGTGAATCGTGTTCATTAGCGCTGATTAATACAACTAGCATATCTAGGCATTCATATCCCCTTTGCTGATCAAAACATTTTATGTAATATTTTCTTGAGAGAAAAAAAAAAAGATTCTATAAGCGCATATTTATTTAATGGATGGCTATTATTAACAATAATTTATAAGACTATCTTGTCACTTGAAGGCAACTCAAATATTTAGAATATCAGAGTTCAAGTCATGGCAAGTGAATTATTTCTAATGAGTAGAGCCGCAATGGGAGACAAACATAGAGAATGATGATCATGATTGTCTTTTCATTCATAGTCAAACCATTCAGATCAGACACACATACACACACACACACATATATATACATATGATTAAACTTAATTCTCTTTCAGTAATATGTTAACTTATATAATTCAATTTAATTGAGTATTATTAAGCTTATATCCTGATCTATTTACTTATACTTCATATACAGACAGATAGACACACACACACATGCACATACACATACATGTACACACACATACACATGCACACACATACATACATATATATATATATATATATATATATATATATATATATATATATATGTATGATTAAATGTCTAACAACACTTAGGGCTATAAGAAACATTCACTGATTGAAGCCAATGTAATTAAAAAATCTACATGATTTTTAATGCTTGTTATCAAACTAGTTGCAAAAAACCAAATTCGATGCCCAAGGTTCACACTCCAGTCTAGTTACAACACAATACACACACACACACATATCTATATCTATATCTATACATCTATATCTGTATCCATCCATCTATCTATCTATCTATCTATCTATTTATATATATATATATATATATATATATATATATATATATATATATATATATATATATATATATATATATATATATATATATATATGGTACTGATCAGGTTAGCAATGTGGCATAATAAAAGGCAGCCTCTGATACGTGGCTGATTTATTTCATAGAGTGCTCGATACATTTAACTTCATTCTTCGAAAGTCAAGTTGTTTTAGCGTAGAAGTGGAAATATATTACAAGATGTGGATTTGCTACACAAACTAGTTCATGTTTCTGCCCTCTGTGGGAGGCCCAGAGAGGGGAAAAACATGAACTAATTTATGTACCGAATCCACATCCTATCACACACACACACACACGCACACACACATATATATATATATATATATATATATATATATATATATATATATATATATATTGAAATCATAGTGTTCCACCTGCATGTATTCATATTCAATTATAGAGAAATATAGTCATGCATGCATATCCAACCAAAATATTACATCTTTATCTATACACCCGATAGACTCTACACATACTGACCTGAGCACACACGGACCACATAGCATCATCGTTGAGAAACACGGTCACTTAAATATGGAGACACACATTCACATAAGACTTGAAGATTTATATTGAAATGCAGATACATTTTCAAGAAGAACAGGGGAATACGTGCAGATGATCACGCATGCGCAAAGAACGCATTTAACTGAACATGCCAGAAACCCGTAAGAAAGAAATCGATACAACTTCGGGATTAGGAAAGATCAAAAAGAGCGAGTCAGACATATTTCCAAATATTGACCCGAATGATAAGGAAAAAAAGAAAAAAGAAATCATGGTTCAAAAATATGTAAGAACTAAGAATTAAAAATGATAAATGAATAAATAAATGCTTCGAAAACCAAAAGCCAAAATACGAAACAAACCGTATAAAATTCAACGTAAACATACACTACTTTGTAAGAATTGTTTCTTTAACAAGAACGAAATGAACAAACAAAAAATGATTGGATGAATAAATAATTTTGGAAATATTAAAAAAATAAATAAATGAACTAATGAATAACACAGTAAACAAATATATACAAAAATAAAATGAAATTACAGAAAGGAATACGTTCCAGAGAGGATGATTGTATGTTGGTTCAAAAAAGGAAACTGCAAAATGGGCAGAAACACAAAAAAAAATGATATACCTATATTATGTACATATCTATGTATCATTATAAGTCCGTCAGTCTTTGTTTGTCTCTCTTCCTCTGACACCCCTCTCTTTCTTTCTCTCTCCATATCTCCATCTAATTATATATTTCCTCTCCCTCTTTCTCTCCCTCTCTCTCTATCTCTCTTTCTCTCACTCTCTGTCTCGCTCTCTTTCTATATATATATATATATATATATATATATATATATATATATATATATATATGTGAGTGCATTTCTAGTTTTATACTTTGTATTTATGTACAAGCTACATATTGATATAAGACAAAACCTTATGTATATATCTATGCAAGTATATAATTCATAGGACATTAATTCTTTATTTGAGTATTGAAACACATATGAATATGTGTATTCGTATGTGTGAGTAGATTTATATAAATACTAAAAATATCTAAAAATACATACAGAGCCATATATGTATATATGTATATATATATATATATATATATATATATATATATATATATATATATATATATATATATATATATATCCTGATATTTTCATAGGGATATATGTGCATAGACCCAGTCACACACGAATACGCCAATACGCACAAACTCACCCACATTCACACCCATACTAACATAAATACAAATACATACATACACACACATATATATATATATATATATATATATATATATATATGCGTGTGTGTTTGCATGAGTAAATGTGTGTGTTTGCATGAAACGTTTTTTTTTCATTCACAGTCAGAAAAGATTCCATCTCTAAAGTTTTAAACAAAGTGAAAGTTCTCAATGCAAATTTAAAAAAAAATATATCAATAAACAAAATGTTGGCATATTTCTTAGAAATATTGATCATCAAAATACGTCTGCTTGTATACGTCACATACATGCCTTTTGTAAGTTTTTAAAAAGCTTCTTCTGATTGGTAGGCAATTCATAACACCGCATGACGAGAGAATACTGTCGCCAATGTTTATCTGATGCAGAACTTTTTTTTTCTTGAACATGTTGCATTGTTTTTTTGTTCGTGTTTTTTTTCTTCCTATGGCGTTCTTGAGCTCACGTGATGACAACTAAGCTTTGAAAATGCATTTAGCAACCGTTCCTCTCAAAAATTTCCATCTCTGCAATTCGTTGAACTTACGAGTGTTTTTTTTACTCCATTATTTGTGGTTCTATAGTTCTCATGCCAGTAGTGACTGGTGTCTTTGAATGGAGTTCAAGTGACAGCAAGTCTCTATTCAAATATCCCAGGACTCCTCCCCGTATTTTTTTTTCTTTTAGCTCATTCCAGCACTGCCGTCGTCTTGAAGGTCTCAATTCTTCCTCATATTTTCAATCTCTCCATCTTTTTGGCTATGTTCTTCGGGAACGTTCCTTGGGCTCTGATTACAATAGGCACTACTGTTACCTTCATATTCCATAAATTTTCAGTTCTTTGGGAAGGTTAAGATATTCCTCTGACGTTTCGTTTCCCTATAGTTTTTCTGTGACACCCACTGCTACGTTTATTTCTTCTCGTCCACGAAACCTAGATCTGGTCATCTGGCCTGGAATCGGTGATCGATTTTAATCTAGAAAAGTTCCGAAGCATTATATTCGTTTCTTTCTTAAGGAGGGATTCTAGTCCATGTACATATCGTCGGTCTGTATGTTCAAAATACAGTTTCCCGCTCAGTTCCAAGTGTTTCAACCTGTTCACCAGGTTGTGTCAGTTCTTGTACCTCCATTATTGTTGACTGATAGTTTTTTTTATTCCCAAGTCTAAAATAGGTATTAAGTGAATTACATTGTCAATTAAGAAGCCCAACATGACACCTTAGTAGATATTTGAGACATTTGGACTGTGAAATGATGAAAATATCAAGAAAAAGTTTTTTCTATAGAGCCTAATCGGATGTTGCTCAAGAGAAGAAATTATCTAATAAAGTCAATGCCTGAAAGAGTAATTTTTTTTCAAATTTGCTGAAGAACATCAAATTGAAGTATTATTGAATTGTTTAGATCGATGAATTTGTGCTTGTGTTCAGAATATACAGAAGTCTAATTTCGTCATTTACCGGGAGAATTAAAATGTATTTGTTCATTTAAAAATATTCATTTAATCAAAATATTTCACAGCATCAATTTATCTCGAGTGAACACATTTAATATATTCTGACGTGAAATCTAAGAATAGGGACAAAAATTACACGTGTTTTGATATGAAGTATTGAAAATGCTAATCGATACTATTAATATTCTTGTCACGGATACGCCATAATACTTTCCTTGGTTAATTCACAAAAACTAACCAATCACGTGAGAGAATTAGGAAAGCAGAAATTTTAATAAAACTGCTTTATGAAACAGATTCTCTTCGTTTGCTTCTTTGTAACGAATTACAATTTTTCAAAAAGGGTTCCGGATTAAGGTTTGGCTTAGGAAACCAGGGTATTTTTTATGAAAATGCATCACTTTTTTATTACTATCGAGAAAAACCTACTAATTACTAAACTAGTTACAATCGAAGTATCATTCAATTACTATGAATCAAAATATCTCTCATTTCTTTTTAATATTACTTATTCTATTACTATTAATTAAATCGATTGGAAAAGTACACTTTTTAAAAAAAGTTCTCATTATTTCATTGGGAGAGACTTATCCTTTGTCGTACTAAAAATAATTTGGACGCCCAGCTGAGTTTGAGAAATGTAAAAAGTACGAAACACAATTTTCAGATGGTTATACTTGTTCTTTTTAATTGAGATACATATGGAGCCATGATTGTGGAAAGTACTGTGGTACGTAAGGAAGAGGAGATAACTGGAAGAGAGAGTAGACAGTTCAATTAGATTGGGGGGGGCACAAGAGGGGATAAATGTAGGTAGTATCCGATGGAATGAGAAGGGTTAAAAAAGTAAGGTAGTTTATTGAGGGCGTGATGAAATTTTGCAAATCAGTCTTATGAACATTTGTATGAAATTTAGATAAAAATCATGGACCAGCTATAAATATTGGAAAGGATAAGGGAAACAATAACAAAATACGAGCAAAAATGGACGGAGAAACAGAGGCTTAACATAATAGCTTCGCAGCAAGCGGTACAAGATAAATGAATGAATCCCAACACTGTGTGTGGATACACTATAAGGCTGCCAGTAAAAACAGCATGAAATCAGAAATAATGATGTAGGTTCCATGGAGACACGCAGCCAATTGGAATCGTTGTAGTCCATACAAGATAAAACCCAAGTTTTCTACAAATAATAATTCTACTTCTATTGCCAATTATAACTGCTGGCTCTATGATAAGTACTCTTACGAATTCCCAGACGATCTTTCTCTAATCATAAGTAGCAGCGTATTGGTTTTCAGTGGATTCTGTTCAAGTAAAAAAAAAAAAAAAAAAAAAAAGATTCGAATGATAATCCTCAGAGCAGAAACCCATCCGAATGATTGGTGCAACACATTCCCCGAAATCATTTCTTTTACTCATAATGAACATCGTGCCAGACTGAGCCAAGCTTACGAATTCTTGGTGGTCTATGGATGAATAGCTTTTAGCCGCTATGCCTGGGCAGTTATTACGGGGGAAGTGTTGTGTCTTAGTTCTACTCCTCACTTCCCGAACATCCTGAAGGCTTCCAAACGTAATAAGGAGTTCGATACGTTTTGAAATCAGCATAACTACAGGGAATGCCTTCTCTGTACCCGGTATTCTTAGGCAGCTACCCATCTAGGTAGAAGTTATTCAACTCCTGAGGTCGTACGATAAAGTATACCCAGCTCGATTTGGCCGTAATTAGGCTCACTAAATGCCTAAAATGAAAGCAGGTGCCTCATTATAGCATAGTGTTCAGGTTGTTAGTCTGGCTACCATTATTGTTCTATTTGGTCCCATCTTCACAGATTGCTCCACTGTGGTTGTCTTATACTAGACCAAGCTAAGCATGATGAATACTTATAAAGCTAAGCTTGTGTGCCTCGCCATGCTGTAATGGTTGATTGGTTGAACTGGCACACTGTTACGATTGATGTAACTTTGCTCTTCATTGTGCCTAACTACGCCGAGGTCAGTAAATACCTATTAAACAAAAGCTGGATGCCTTGCCATGGAGGAGGGCGTAGCAGGCTTTTCTAGCTTGATTGTTACTATTTTATGAATCCGATCCTTGTAGAATCCTCCACACTTGTATCAGAATATGCTTAACTTCGGAAATAAAATACCGTCTAGCAATTTTGAAGATGTGCTATAAATTGCAATGAGAATCTTTCCCCATAAACCAGACTTGTCATCTTTTTCTCTTTCAACTTGCGAGATTTCATCGTTTGAAGCCAACTTTCATTTGGCATTCACACAATCAAAATTCAATGTAAAGATGATAAAAAACATATCAGTCTTTAAATGGTATGATAGAAAATAAAATAAAGTATGAAGTGTCCTGTCTAAATTTTGATATACTGTATGTATGAATATTTAAAGGTGGTATAATCTGACTATTTTCCTCCTCCGGGTTTTCATCTATTTTTAACGTCTCGGCCGTGTATCCTCCGGATGTTGTTGGTTCTAAAATATAGAATCACAACTAAAAGCGCATGCTCAACCAGACTAACCGTGCCATATCCGTATTTTGAGTGTATATATATATATATATATATATATATATATATATATATATATATATATATATATATATATATATATATGTGTGTCTGTGTGTGTCTGTGTGTGTGTGCCCATGTGTGTATATATGTATATATATGTATTGTGATTTAATTTTCTTTAACCAACAACACCGTTGTAAATAAATTAACACATGGACTTGGAAAACATTCTGACCATATCATGCATAATGATAGAATATCTTGTCCAAGTATTTCTTAAGACTCCAAATAAAACCTGAAGACCTTTGATAAAATGGATTTTCGGAAACGTCTTGGTAACAACAAAAGCAATTGCAAGGATGAATTTGATTCCAGTATTTGGATTGATAATGACTCACCTCAAAATTACTGTGCGTCTTTTTGGCTGAAGTGTGATCTCAGTAAATCTCCCCTTTCGATGCAGGTTAATGGCTAAGGGTTAGGAGCATGCACCATTCAGGTGGGGGAAAGAACACATTATTGGCGTTAACAAGAGGGTCACCGAGTGGCCTGTCACCCTCTTTACCGGATGGGCAATAGAATGCGGAATCACCCTCCAAAAAAAACAAAAAAAAAACAACAACAACAAGATGGGTTTGCAAATTTTTCCAACACGAAAAGTTTCTATTTTTTTTTCTTAAATTTATATTTGGACGAAGAATTGCAACATGATAATTATTTTCAACTAGCTTTTACTCTAATCCTGACTTTCAGGTGCTTTTTATCACAGCATTCAATCGGACCGTAATCCTATGGCAACGATTGTGCTGAGAGCTTTCTAGTTTGTTTTTTTTCACCTTCTCTTTTTGCAACCTGTTATTGGCCATTCGGAAGTCTTTGGCATGTTCTGCCCAATAAAAGCGGTGATTATTAGCACTTTGGCTGCCTGTTCCAGTGTAATTGAAGCAGACACTTCACTGAACAAACATAGCAGAAACAAACCCTGGAACAAGACTCTCTATAAAATACGGTACTCGATCAAAAACGCAGACACGAGATATTGCACATAAATTCCAGTCGGTAATTAGGTGACTTGGCCAAAACAGTTCTATTCTTCATTATTTCCCTTCTTCTATTTGCTTTGTATCTGTTACATGTCTCAGAATATATATATATTGTATCCAGAAAATTTTGTCCGATGTTGGCGAACATCTGTGATCATCAATTGAAATAAAATCCAAAATCAACCGAATCTGCTTTCTTCCTTAATTGCATGTTTCAGTGTTCGACCAGGTCAAAATGGTAATTTTAAATGAAACAATATTGAAATATTCTGTTTTTTATATATATAATGTTACGTACACACACACACATATATATATATATATATATATATATATATATATGACACAAAAAATTGACGCTCCCCTATTCAGGGTTGAGCATTCTTTAAGTGAGGTAGCTCGTTCATTGTAAGCTTATGCAATGCTCTTCCAACATGGAATGGAGCACTCTGGTGTACAGGGAATATATATGCGTAAGTAAATATATCGCTTAAATTCAATGTTATCGACTGTCCAGTTCCATAGAGTAGAGGGAGGATACCAGCTTCTTGGTCTTAAGCTGAGGTTTGATCCTACCTCGTGGATGGAATAATGGATAGTTTATAGCCACACGTGAGAGTTGTAATACAATGAAACAGCTGTCTGTGGGGTACACAATATGTATATATATATATATATATATATATATATATATATATATATATATATATATATATATATATATATATTAGCATAAATACCGGGTGTTAGCTTGATACAGTTATATGCGAGACGTCAGGCGGAATTCACACCACAAAAATTTTTGTATCACTTTCAATATTGCGTTAATTTAGCATACTATCCACGTTGGCGAACAATAAAGCCCCATACCAAACTATTGCTACTACTATCCATCATACGCAGACCTTCGAACATTATCTCCCTCTATTTCTTGAGAGACAAACTGCTCTAAATGACTGCAAAATGCCTGCGAGTTTTATTGATCCCTTTCTCTAAATAAACCATCAGAGTTGGGTTTAAAGATGTTTGACCCACTATTATTCTTTCTCTCTTGGTTTTGGGTTGGTCAGGCTAAAAAGTGTCTTAAAATCACACATATACACATACTCCTGCGTTGCTTATACTTTCTCAACCTCTTTCCCCTTTTTTCCTCTTCGCTTACATCCTATCATAACACCAAAGGCATAAATTAGCACTATTTCAATTTTCTAAATAGTCGCATAAGCACAAAGAGGACTGGAAAATATATTTTATTTTCCAAAAATTCTGGAATTTATGTGAAAAGTTTCCAGTGTCTATCTTAGTACCCTGTTGTGTTTCTGCCCAGCACTAACTAGACTAAATTTCTGCTGAAATATGATATCAGTTCATTTTGTTTTATTTTATACGAAAACAAATAATGTACATGATTTTAAACAAGAAGGTTTTGAATGAGAAATAATATCTAAAAGAAAATAATTATTCAAAAGGATTTTGTTTTTTGTGGAGAAAAGTTAGGGGAATATGGAAACATTTTTTTCCTGAAGAACTGGTTTGTAAATATTTTTTCTCGGCAATACAGATCATTCCAATACATTTTTTGAATCATGCGTAAAGACTTTGAAAGAAGACGAATATTTGATGGAATATCACAAACAGGAACAGTTTTTTCTCTTTAAATTTTCCAATTCTTCAAATTCTTTCACACATCACGCAATAAAAAGTATAATTACAATCTAGAATACAATACCAATGAGAATGATAAATAAAAAGTTACAAAAGAAAAAAAAAAACGAAAGGAATTGGACACAATGGGTTGCATGAAGGGAGTTATATAGACAGGCTCTTCAAGTACATAAACTAACAACGGGACAACACCAATAAAACAAAAACAACTAATATTTTTTCTTTGAGAAAATATTTTCCCACAGTTTAGATGAATGAATAAGTAAGTAAACAACAACATCTAAGTTTAATTTTAAAAAAGATAATATATTCAAATATATTCTATGTCAAAAGAACATCAACAGAATCAGTTTTTCAGAAAAAGAAGAAATTTAGACGGATGAACAGAGAACTAACTTTTGTTCCTCTGATGAAAAGATATATTAAAAAGTTATTACCTCATTCTTGTTTGATTGCATTGGTTTAAATTTCCTGCATATTTATTTCTTTTGTCAGAAACTGGAAGTCTAGTCTTCAGTCCACTTGCATCTAAACCGGAAGTGACTCAGCCATAGCAGATGAAGACATAGAGCTGAAAACTTCCAGAACGAGAAAGTCCAGCCCAATTCAAATTTATAATTCCATTCAAAATTGAATCATCTCGTGAAACCTTTCAAAACTCCTATGCCGTGCGTCTTTCACTGCAGAAAGATGTAATGCTATGTAGAGTTATAGCTCCATACATGCAAGAATGTGGCCCACAAAGTTGAACAGACAGACTATAAATATATATATATATATATATGTGTGTGTGTGTATGTGTGTGTGTGTGCGTGTGTGTATGTGTGTGTATGTGTGTGTGTTTGTATATATGAATATATACATATATATATATATATGTGTGTATATATATATATGCATATGTGTGTGTGTGTGTGCATATATATATATATATATATATATTTCCTGGAATTTCGCAGATCTCTAAATCTTCTCACGGCAGAGGACATAAGATGTACGAGAAAGGTTTTACATGATAATTCAATTTTCAGTGGAACTATAAATTAAACTGAATCCCGGCTTTTCCGTCCCGGAAGTCTTGACTTCAAGTGGTCCACATTAACTGATTTTTTTCCGGGTAGGTTTTAAGTGAGTTTGTGATTACACAGCTAAGGGAGATCTTAGTAAGTAAACAGATACGCTCAAAATTTCTATCCACATGTGTGTGAATTATATTTTTCATTCCGTTATTTTGAACAAAAAAGTAATAATTCTTTAAAAGTATTTTCTAGAAGCTGACGGTGATTCTTAAATGTTTATTATCGATTAATTTCAAATTCAAAATGATTTTACACTTTTTACGATCGTCAATATTGTGGTTTCATTTTTTGATTGTACTCTTTCTATGTTTTTCTCAGAATTCATATTCAAATTCACGAATAAAAATGGTTCGTTCTGATAATACCCTTTTTTTCAAAATTGAATTTTTGTAAAATCTTTGAACTAATTTTACATGAGAAATAATCAAGAATTTAAAAGACAAAGACAACCCTTCTGATACGGACAGCCATAACAGTTTTACATCATTAAATATAAACAGGTATATTAAATTATAAGCTTTAAGTCAAAATATTGTTTCTATTTAATCAATCCCGCTCTGTTTGAGATATCAGATATAGCTATTCGAGTTACATTTTTATTCATACTTTTATAATTTTTTGAATGTTCCTACTCAATTTTACAGTTTAAAAAGGTCACGTTTTAATCATATTTCTAATTTTCGAGTGAATTTCTAAAAAGTTTTTGGACTTAGAATTCGTATAAAAAGTCACGTGCAATAATTGAAAATTTGACAATCCTTCGCAGTTTGCAGTTTAGATATTTTTCAATGATTAACAACGGACTCAGTCAGGAGAAAAAAGCAAATTTAGAAGTATGAGAGCATTAGGACTAAAATCATGTATAAAAACGAGATAAATGAGGAATTGCTCCTCTTCTAGTCATTCATTATCGAAGCAAAATGAATGCTTCTATATATTTGACACCCAGGCAACGTTGTGTACTCCCCTAGTATATATATATATATATATATATATATATATATATATATATATATATATATATATATATATATATATATATACATATATATATAATGTGTACTGTAGAGAGTGAGACAGACTCGGGAGTGAGGGGTTAGGAGGTAGGGTTTATCAATCCTTATGAGTAAAATGTCCATACATGTTTCAGGATTCTTCCCATCATCAGTGGTGTGTGCTGTGTGTATTAAGATGTCCCATGGGAGAATGTCCAGTAGGTATCATGTCCTTGGTTGAGCAGCAGCAGTTGGTCTTGGGGAGGGCAGAGTGTGTCAAGGTAGGGGGTAGTGATGTGGAGTTAGATTTTTTGGTATGTTAAAGGGTAGTGTAGATGGAGGGGTGGTGGGGTCAAGGAGCTACATAGGTATCAACCTTAAAAGTTATTGAAAATGTGTTGGCTATGATTTGGACTGGGGTTATAACTGGCTAAGGTGAAATTTTTTTCCCATGGGTCTGGGTGACTTTGAAGCTTCCATTATTGAATAGTCTTAGATGTGGATATGAGGATATTAATGGTAGAAGTTTTGTGTATTATGGTTCTGTGTGGTGGGGGTTGTTCAGTTTAGTGTTTAATCCATTAGGATATAGGGTTTTAAGTTTGTTGATCCACATGTCCTCGTGTTTCTCTAGAAATTTAGTCAATTGGAGTAGTTTTTTCTATTTTTTCTATGATGGTAAAGCTAGCGTCATATATATATGGCAACATTAAATATATATGTATATATATATATATATATATATATATATATATATGTATGTATGTGTGTATGTGTATGTGTGTATGTGTGCGTGCGCGTGTGCGTGCGTGCGTGCGTGTGTGTTGCACATGTCTAATCAAAATCACCATTACCATTCCCCCCCGCCCTATCTTATATAAATCGTTTTAATGGTGTTCACAATTTTCATAGCATCTAATCTAATTCTTGCCCTGAACATTTTTTTGAATAATTACATTTATGGCCTCTTGCTTTAATGAGCTAAGAATAGTACATTAATATCTTTTGGAAGAATCTCTCGGTTCTTGGGCTCCGTCAAATAGGATTATTTTCCTGATCCAATTTTCTAAAAAAAAAAAATCCTCCCTAGACATCCTGTTCATTGTTAGTCTGATCTGTCACTGTTTATGATTCCAACTAGTTTTTTTAGTCCTTCCTCTGAGAGAATTTTCAAATATTTTACTATTTTACCAACTAATGTAATAAAAAGTATCGTGTATAAATAGTTCTGAACATAACTTGGATAATCTAGATCATCAGGAAAAAAAAAGAATTACGAGAGCAATTTGGGGATTTACCTGCTGGAATATGTGGGAAAAATTGGC
Source organism: Thysanoteuthis rhombus (assembly GCA_963457665.1). Classification (NCBI taxonomy): domain Eukaryota; kingdom Metazoa; phylum Mollusca; class Cephalopoda; order Oegopsida; family Thysanoteuthidae; genus Thysanoteuthis; species Thysanoteuthis major. The sequence goes on from OY735215.1 coordinate 42,339,515, forward strand.
AAAAATGTTTTTGGTAAATATTTCTTTGAACCAAACAGATTGTAATATCTAATAGAGTCTCATAAACAATTTTACCATTTGCATTGATATTTTCTTTAATGTTAGATATGTGTTTTTGATGTTTTTTGTAAATTGAGATGCTTGTAGAGATGTTTTTGTCTAATAAATATTGCAATGAACACATACATTCAGCCACACTGGTGAATAATTATATATATATATATATATATATATATATATATATATATATATATATATATATATAATATCATAATATAAATAATATATATATATATATATATATATATATATATAATGTGTAGTGTAAAGAGTGAGACAGATTCGGGCGTAAAGTGTTAAGAGGTAAGGTTTATTAATCCTTAGATGTAAATGGTCCAGACATGTTTCCCATTATCAGTGGTGTGTGCTGTGTGAGTATGTGTTTGAAGATCCCATGTGGAACCCGAGTCAACTATGTGTGTGTGTGTGTGTGTGTGTGTGTGTGTCCATGTGTTTTTGTGAGAAATGGATTCATGTGATCAGACAAAATGATCATAAATTATGTCATATTATATATATTAACTAATTTTAGATGATCTCCCATCGATACACAGTTAATGTATCACTCACCTTTTGACGTAAATAGAATAATCAATCAAAGAAAAATGGGCTGCTGCAGGAATCGAACTTGCCATCAACATAGTGATCATCTTACTATTGATCTAAACCTTGCTGGTAATGCAAAGGTCATAATAACTACTTTCAACCCGAATTGCATCTTGTTTATTCTCTGCCCATTTACTTTCAACATTATGTATTATAAGATAAATATATGTGATCTGACAGAACGAGTATGAATTGTAATATATCACATAAGAAAAAATTTGAGATGATATACTGCCACTACACAGTTAATGTAACTCTTGTGATTATATATATATATATATATATATATATATATATATATATATATATATATATATATATGAACTCCCTTTGAAGTCAAATAACTTTTATGTTAACAAACTATTAAAACACATAGAATTGTCGGATAGTAAATTCCATCGAGAATTCGTGTTATGGAGCCAAAAAGTTTTCATTGAGCGAGCAGTTATTTTGGGTCCCCTGATATGCTCACCAGACACGGAGGAGAAATTTCTCCTCCCAGTGCATTCTGTTTAAATGGCAGTCCTGGATGTTGCTACAATTGTCTTCATCTTAGAATCTCGTAACGAATCCATTCCCTCTTCCTCATTGACTATCTTGTTCCAAAACAATAGTTTCCAGAGTCCCTGGTCATATTTGACCCCTTACCTATCACAGGTTTTTCTCAATTCCTCTCTTACTTTGGATTGCCACCCAGTAAATTTTGAACTAATATATTTTCCATTATTTGCTTCTCCCTGACTGAAATTCATCCGCCGAATCCTCCACTGAAGGAAACTTATCCCTTTAAAAATTCTTCCCCTGTAAGTCTGCTATTCCTCATTTGGAAAATACTACTCAAAACCCATTTTATCAATGTGGATAATGCTGGAGAAGTAGAGCTTTCGAAAGATAGTCGATGTTCCTAGCTACAAGTTCATGTGCAAGTCCTATATTCCGAATTGTTTTTCGTGAGGCTTATAGACGGCATACTGGTCTTGAGTGAATTCCAGACACTCCTAAGTTATTTGCTTTTTTCACTGTGAAGCGATTATTATGCACAAGAAAGTCAAGCAGACCAATTTGCAAGTGTTGCGAACTGCGAACTAGATTCTGTGCCATCTTTTGTTAGATTGATGGATATCAATAGTGCAGCTCACCGAAGAGAAATGCCGAGCTAGCTAACCGTGTAACCCGTTACTATTGTAGTGAGTCTGATGTATTTTTCAGTATTCAGGAATACAAAAAGAAAGAAATAGAAAACAGATTTCATCGGTTGTTGATGATATTTAATCCCAAGGCTCAATATTTAATACAGTTAATAGAGCTATAAATATTCAAAAATGCGAATTCGTGTACAAGTAAACCTGATTAGATAATAGAAAGACGCGTTATTCAAATTAAAATGGGCTTGTTCTTCACATAAATGTAAGAACACAACACGATACTGTTTGCTGATGACTGCATTTGGCACAAAATGTTGACATTCACCTGGCATATATCTCTGCAGCAATTGTATCTATTTGAAAGAACAACAACAAAAAACAACGCTAATAACGGAATTTCTGTCAGAATGGGAGGATTAGATATAATTTCTGCTTTTGAAACGGCCATTTTTTTGCCAAGGGCACAAAACAGAGGATTCTTTTTTTCTTTTGTCTGTAATTCCTTCCCATACTCATCTCTGCTATTTGCTGTATATTGTTCAAGTCTCTCTTTCCAAATAGATTTGATTAAAATGTCAGCAGCTATGGTTTGTCACTCAAAAGAAACTTTCTTTTGGCTGTATCTCGTGTTGGGGGTGATCAATTAAACAGTTAGAAAAAGGGATACTCACAAACTAAGAAGCATGGAATATGCACATGAAATAATCACGCTCAACCTCATTTTGAGAGATCACAAGACAGCACAGTATATAAGAGAGGAAACAGGAGTGTGGGACATCATAGAATGTATCAGAAAAACTCAAATGGCAGTGGACTGGTCATGTTACGGGAATGTTAGACAACCGCTGCACATCACGACTCGCAACATGGATCCTCTGAGATCACATGCACAACTGAGGCCGACAGAATGCAAGATAGAGAGACGAACTAGACAAATAGAAAATGTTGGCTCCGCGACGCCTATCGATCGAGAAATGTGGCGAATCCAACGGCAGGCGTTAAAAGACTGATGATGATTATGACGCTCCCTAGAAAAATTTTCAAAATTCAAGCATGAATTTTGTTTGTCATGAAGGGACCAATTTAGCGTAAGCCCCCATTGCAAATTGAGCCCTGCTCTAAAAATCTTTTGAGACTGAGAATTAAAAAGAAACATTTTTTGTTGGTATCATATGGACTAAATGTTGAAATATTTACCCCTCTTGCTCGATTGGTGGCCGCGACGCACACATAGCCAACCAGCCGGCCAGCTTCATTCCAAAGTGAAGGAACCTATGTTAACAGTTATGAGGATAGTTTTGGTTGACGGTTTCGGATATCCCCGGAGAGTATAACGAGCTTTGTCGATCCGGTTCAGAGGAATTATTCGATTGGTTTCCTTCTCTCGTGCCTTTCTGACAGGCGTGCATTAATGAATACGATTCGTTAAATAGTCTTTGACAGATGACATTCAGATGGGTCCAAATAAAACAGAGAGCCGCAAATGACACGTGATTGGCCAGTAGCCAATAAAAACAATAGACGTAACAACAGAAGAAATGGCCGCTTGTCAACGTAACCTGCTGGGGTTTAGGATTCGTATTCTGTTCAGGTCTGAAGTCATTAAGAAAGGAAATTTCTTATTGTTCACTTTTTTCCAATCTTAACTTTCTTCCTTCGGAGGCTCAATTGTTCTTTCTCGTTCAAAGATGTTTCTTTTTCTTTCTTTCATTACTGAAACTTACTTTCACATCTTATTCTCCGTTCATTCTCATGTATCTTTCCCATGCTTGATTTTTTGTTTTCAGTTATACTTTATCTCCTTCTTCTTCTTTCATTACTTTTAGTCTTCTTCCTTCTCAAGCCTACTATAATCCGTTTCATTTATTTCTGGATCCATTTCATGACTTCGAAACCTGTTGTTTCCTTTTTCTTCCATTTATGTAGATTATCATATTTTATTCTGCTTCTTCGTTTGTTTTGTTTCTTATTTCATTCGGCCATCTTTTTTTTACCCTTACATCTTCTTCCTTTTATAATTGCTTTTTTTTTTTCGACTTTTACTCGTTCCTTTCCCTTACTTCCCTTTCCTTCTCTTCCTTGATTTTTTCTTTTTCGGCTATTTCTTTCGGTTTTCACATCTATGTTCCCTCTATTTCACGTTTATTTTTTTCTTGATTCAAGATTCACACTTTTTCTCGCCTTTATTCCATATCATCTTCGTTCTAAAATCTTTTTGATTTTTGCACCTTCTCTCCCTATCATTTCCTACTTGGATCTATCCTTCACTTTGTTTCTTCTTCTTTACATATCGATATTTTCTATCTCTTTCTTTTTCGCCTTATTTCTGCCTTTCCCTTGAACTTAGTCATTCCTTTCCTTTCTCCTTCTTCGCACTTTTTCTTCTCATTTTTCTTGACCACATCATCATCATTATCCAAATCGTCATCCCTTTCATCTTCCTTCCTTCCCTCAAGTTCTCCCTCTTCTTTTTATAGATCTTCCCTTTCCGTTAATCCCTTTGCTCTCCTCTTTGTCATCTCAATTACTCTCCTCTATCTCCTACTCAATCTACTCATCTTGGCGGTCCTCTTTGACGATTCGAATTTTTATATTTCGAGACATCGTGGGCGTTCGCTAGAAAGGAGAAACTTTCCTGTTTTAAATCCAATTGTTGACTTCGTTCTGTGCTTCTATGCAATTATAATATCCAGACATTCATGGAATCTATATAAGGAAAGAATAAATGGGTCTTATATGAACAGAATACCAAGTGATAAATGTGTTCTTTCGTTATAATGACTATTTTAATAGAGTTTGTCGTCAAGAGGATTTGTATTACAGCAGAACCTCGTTTGGCCAGCGCCATTTTTGGTTACAAGATACTGAAATTGGAATTAATATGATTTGGGTCAAAATTTGGTTGGAGGAAAGGAATAGCCATTAATATGATTCCGTCCACCTGCATGGCACCAGAGATAAATCTTGTTTTATTTTTGTTTAAGAATACAATTCTATCCATTTATACAGCACGTACAACACGTGAATAGTTACTGAATAATACATCTATAACCTTTGACATTATTAGATAATAATAATAATAATAATAATAATAATAATAATAATAATAATAATAATAATAATAATAATAATAATAATAATAATAATAATAATAATAGAGTAAGTAACAAAGAGAGTGGAAAACCAGGGAAATGCCAGGACCTGACAAGGAAACTGAAGTGGGATGTGAAAGTCAGTGATACAAGCTGCACTTGGAACCGTGTCAAAGACTGTGAAAATGAGACTGCAGGAACTGGGGATAAGACGAAAGGTTGAGACTATACAGACTAAGGTATTATTGGGGACTACACAAATCCTGGAGAGAGCACTAGGAATATGAGATGTACCACCCCAGCTGTTAAGAAATGGCCAGAGAGCTAGGAAAAGGGCTTGGTAGGGATGGTGCAAACCACAGCGGTATAATGATAAGTTGGGGCGATTTGAGAGCAGGGTTGAAGACCTAAGGAGATTTGCTGTTATATCTAGTTGTATCTGAAGGCTGAGTCACTCAGCCTTCAGATATAACCACTAGTCAACTAGTGTGAAACTAAACCAGAAAACTGCCGTGGACTGTAAGAGTGCAAAGAAGAGGACTGGAGACTCGAGGAGACTTGCTGTCGCTCAGTCCCTAGCGGTGACTTTCAAGCAACTGATGTAGAAATGCAACTGATAACAATAACAACATTAATAATAATAGAGGGCATATAAGCAATGGCTTTACTTCCGATTGAATTAGCCGTGACAGCATCTATATTGAAAATATCTTTTCATTGTTCTATTGCAATAGTACATTTTTCAGGGTCCAGTTATGGGCCGATACTCAACCCTCCAAAGAACCCCAACTCTCTTGCTATTCACCCACAGCTTTGAAATGAGGTTGATTCATATCTTTCGTAAAGGTATTCGAGCAAAGCAAAGCCTCTGCGAAACTCGAATTCGTTTTGCTGATTGCGTTGTCCGTACTAGTAACCGTTCAGCCACTAGGCGCCTCCATTTGTACGATACTATATTATTGAATACTGTACGTAATTGAACCCACGTTTCCATCGACAGAAGAGTCCGGAAAGACACGGGCAAGGTCCGTGTCCATTCGAGGACTTTTAAAAGTTGTCAGTAATGACAATGATGACATTTGTGATGCAAAAGTCCTGTGCATTATCTCTTGCTTAACATTACAGATATTTCAGAACTGCCCTCGAATTTCACTCTCCATTGCTTGTGAACAGTAAAAGTCGAGACCAAATGACTACGTTCCTTTTGCGTATTAGTATCTTGTAGAGTCACTTTTAATCACTTATAATGGTTTTGAAAATCCACTTTGTACGAGGTGGGTGGTGATCCGGAATTTTCCAAAAACCTATTCTCTACCAATTGAAACTCAAAATAACTTAGAGGTAACAATTCAAATGAGTCATAATGAAGTCTCTTTATAAAATAGTTAGCATCAATTTGTGACGACGCTTGGTCGTTGGTGGAAAAAAAAGAAGAATGATTAGGCCTTGGGCCTTTGCAATGAATATTGGCAGATTGCCATTTTTGCTTCAACAGAGTTCCTGACTACTTTTCATTAAAGAAGCCCGTGTAGACAGCTAAATCAATATTTGATCAATCAGATAAGGGCGTTTGAGTCTGTTTCGTTCATTCTTCTGACTTTGATTCTGAGTATTGTTTTGATTTTTGTTGGCTCGTCTTATGTCTGTTATTTTCTTGTTTTATTTCTTCTATCTATATTTTCTATATTTTGCATTATTCACAGATGTTTTCTCTCTTTCTAACGGTCTTTCTTTTCCGATATTTGATTTTTGTTAAACTCAAGTCCTAACGTAGGCTTGATGTTTCTCTACCATGACAAGAAAGAAAACAAAAAAACGATCCTCCCGAAATTCAGGGAAGTAAAAATCAAGGTTTCCCTACAGCGATTTGAAATCATAACTAACTGGTTGATAGTCGTATTTAGTATCAACGGAGCTAAATTGACAATTTTTACATTTTTGCTAATGCTATACAATATTCAAGAAATTCCAAAATTCTATCGAATAAACACTATGAAATTACCATTTCCCTAGCGTGATTGGAATCAATTGGTACCCTGGTGCCTTATCAACTGTGCCCAACCGACAATTCTCGCATATCAGCAGAAGCTTATCGTACAGATATGCAAGGGTGAATGAATACATTAATATCGAGAAGAGATATATTTTCAATTCTTTCTTTGTTATACATAAGATAACAAAGTTGCTGTAATCATCTTCAGTCGGAACCAGAGTTGGAATAAATTTGACCCTGCAGCAGTCAAACTTGTTCCCTCCGTTCTCTCTTTTTAAGTTTTTCTTTTCTTTTTCTTTCCTTCCTTCCTGACCCTTTTTTTTCTTTTTTTTAATTGATTTCTATCTTTTTTTTCTCTCGTCATCGATATCTGTTTTTCCTTTCGAAAATATTTTTGCCCTCTACTTATCCAAGTCTTTATTTTCCTTTTGTCAAACTCCTACTTCAGAGCCTTGACTCCATCTTCCTATGTAACAACAATGGTGGATGACAATGACCTGACCCGAAATCAGTGACGTAATGCTCGAAAAACAGTGTCGCAGTGATGTATGCAAAAACTGATGGCAAACTAATGAGTGTGCAAATCAAAGGAACTGCTACTAATAATAGAGTTGAAATCTGTATCAATTTTTTTGATTCATCATCTTTTTCACTTTCAGTCGTTCTTCCTTTTTTTCTTCTATTTCTTCTTTAAATATTTCCTTTTTTTCTTTTCTTTTTCCTTTTTTTGCTCCCTTATTTTCTCTTTACCTGTCTTTCTCTAATCCCCCTCTCTCTCTTTGTCTCGCCACTTTTTTTTTTGCCAGTCCCCCCATAGTTCATTCAATTGTTACTATTTTAATTCTGGTCACCATCCGACCTGGTCATGCACCCCCCAGCTTTCTCCTAAAACGATTTCTCTTTAATCATCGGTGTTACTCAGACTTCTCCCCTATCCTCATCCACCTTTCGAGCCGTTAGCCTCTTCCCCTTCTCACCAATGGTTACTTATTAATAATAGACATTCTAATTATTTCCTGACCCTCATCTGCATATCACGTTCATTCAGTGACCCCTCTTTTGTAATTCTTTTTCCATTCTGCTCTTTATAAATATTCAAAAACCCTCGATAACGATTTAATTATGGATTCCTTTCACCATCATTCTTCTATTTTCTACTCCTGGTGGAATATATTCATCTATCTTCATCTTCTCCTTCTCCTCCTCCTCCCCCTCTTCCACGTTGTTGTTGTTGTTGTTCTTCTTCTTCTTCTTCTTGACGTATTTATTCGTGTTAGTGTTTATTTACCGGCATATATCTCCACTAAATGTTTCTTCAATCAATCAGTGAATTCAATTATTGCAATTAAGAAAACAGTGCAGATTGCTTATTTTATATATGCCGTTAGTCAGTCACAGCGATCTAAAGGGCGGGGATTCCTTGTAGTTAATTCAATTGACTCTACTAATCGATTAACACAAATCAGTCTTACGCAAGTAAAAATTGGAATGAATTAATCACGTGAAGTACACACATACACACACACACACACACACATATATATATATATATGAACACACACATATATATATATATGTGTGTGTGTACGTTTATTCTCGGTCTATCCGCTTCTTTGAACGTTATAGTTGTGTATTGAAAAACTCTATCGATGGCAGGTTCGATTCTTGCTGCAGCCCCATTTTCTTCAATTGTTTAATCTTTTCACCTTGTCTCGTAAGAGTGATACAATAATTTTGTAATGACGGAAGATCATTTCAAATAAGTTTCAACATAATAATGCAGCTTATAAATCGCATACACACTCACATATACATAAAGTCTAAAAAGCTTTTCAGCTTTAAACACTAAACATTAAGAACTTTGTCAAAAGATTTTCTCATATCATTCAAGTCACACATTTCCCCAATTTCTGTCAATGCAATTTATGTAAATTTATCCCGTGTTTTCTCCGTGTAGTACATGTTTTATAATCTAACCTCTAACTATCATGGATGTAATGGCAATGCTTTTAATATCTGATGGCCCGCCGATCTATCCCAATTTTCTTTACTGCAGAAAATACGCATTTCATTGTCTGTCCAACAATTATCCACCAGTGTCAGCAAGTACCCCCTGAGTGTCACACCAAACTTGGCAGTTTGAAACGTACACTGAACCTGGTCTTCAAAACTATCCCTTGGTACGCTCCTATACTTATAGATTCCAGAGCAATTCAGACACCTCCACTTCGACTCCGATACCTGTACTATCAATGACAACAAAGCTCTCTCTTTTTTCCTCTACACGATCGATTGTATTGATCATATATCATTATATATATTTCATTTTTACTCTTTATCTTTCATTAATGTTCGTGTATTAAATGTACGTCTTAATTGTCCTCCCGAATACTTGTATGTGTCTTTTTAGTGAGTTCCATCTCCCTAACCACGTTCATAGTTGTCACCCATTCTCTTCGTACATCTGTCTTCCTCCTTCCACATCTCCTTCCACATCGCTGCTAACAATAAACTATGTGGAGGCAAATTCTTTTGTCTCCAACATCTTTGTGCTACCCATTCCTCGACGAAAACTTTGAGAATTATATAGAATATATTTTTCCACAATCAGTTCACATTCCAACCAATATTTCCAACGAAGGTTAACTGACGTAGGTTACCCTAAAATGTTTTTAACAATGACGGATGAGTTAGTATAACAATAGACATGACTCATCTTTCATGTTACTTCTACTGCATGTTGACCCCTATGAAGATTAAATCTGTTGTGTCGGTTTTAATTTCAGACTGTATGCAAAGCAACTTATGATATCATCTTTAAGAATACTAATGATACGGAAAAAATTTGTCAACTTCCTATCTCTACCAACATATTCAACTGAATAATCAGATAATTGATTTCCGCTAACCTTGAAATTCAATCTTCTTGGTCGTATGAAATCAAGCTTCTATTAATTGTTTTTTTCAAACATTTTTGATTATCTAATAAAGTATTCTTGTATTCATATCATCGTACAATGTTAAAAATAACAGACAAACTTTTTTTAATTTTTTGTTATTTTTTTAGAATACTGTTATTTTCATTATGATTTTATATTTATACTTTTAATCATAAACACATCCCTTTGTATGCGAAACTGAAACCAACACAATATATATATATATATATATATATATATATATATATATATATATATATATATATATTGTGTTAGTTTCAATTTTGCATATAGTGGACTCTGGTTCCACATGTAGACTTCAAACCCAGAAACGCATAGCACAAACCACTGAAGATAGGAATAAATCCCGAAACATGTCTGAAACATTAGCATCTACGGATAAATAAACCTTACCTCTAAACACTTGACTCCCGAGTCCGTCTCACTCTTCACAGTTCATATTATATATATATATATATATATATATATATATATATACATATATATGTATATATATATATATATATATGCATAGTATCGGTATAGTGTATGGTTAATCTGACAATATGCGAGTAAATTCGTAATATCAGATGGCCTATTGTACAATCGATTTTTTTCGTCGTTTCACCATATGTGGCTTTATCAAGAAATGTGGAAGAATACGAGAAAATGATTTATTTATGTGTGGCCTATGGCGTTAATCAGCTATCCACTTGATTAATGATTATCCGTACCTACAACAAGCCACAGATTGCCAATAAATACACAATTCCCTTCTGTATCCAAACGTTCTTTCATAGAGCCAGCTAGGGAAAGACGTCGCTGTAGAAGAGATCATTTGTGCAGTTTGCCTCCTGATATTGTCATTTCACTTTCATACATACATATATGTGTGTGTGTGTGTATTTACTTAACTTTACAAATTTTACAGAATAAAGTTATCAATATTTAACAACCTATTTCTTACTTAATACACTCAACCCAACAGCTATCTATTTGTTACCGACAACGACCATTATACACTGAAAATTTCAGATCAAAATTCACCTAATATCTTTGTCAGTCTACGGACACATCCATCTACGACACCAACATTTGTTAATGTACACTTGCAGATCATCAACAGATGTAGTTTGTGAATCTTTGTTAGTGTCCGAATGTTCTGGTTTTAGGCTCTGCTGTTGAGCATTACTCAGCAAACTGCCATTACAACTACACTACGTTCATCACTGGGTGTTACCTGCTGCTAACCTTTTGCAAAATTAGACAAAACTTTCAAGTGCCTAAAATGATTTTTGAGCAGACTATTCGTTACCAAGTTCAATATTCACCTTTTGTTTTGATCGGGTTGTCTTGTGCCTGACAAAGCTAAGCTTAATAAATATTCCTGCAACTACACTCCCTAAGTATGCCTTACTGCACGTATGACAATATTAGATAGTATTAAGAGTCAAAACATTTTTAAAAATCGATATAAATCTAAAATTGGTCGAAAAAAAGAAAAAAAAAAAAAGAAAAAGAGAAATCCGGCATGAAACTGTAGCCAAAAATTCATCGTACAGGGAATAGTCGGTGGGTGTGAGAGCATTTTATTTATCGGCCCGATCATCAGCTCAACAATAAATCACTCAGAACCGAAGTAAGATCAGTTAACAGCAAGGTCAATAAGCTAAACCAAGCCAGCACGAAGACGCCTCTTACCCTCTTAATGCCCAATAACCTCCGTTCGGTCCGACCGGTGAAGTTAAATTAATCTTTCGACTCGTGTCCAAAGAAAAAAAAAACAAAAACAAACAAACAAAAAAAAAAAAAAACAAAAGAAAAAAAAAAAATATTGAAATAAAATGGAACAAAAACACTGAACTTCAATTCAATTATTTCCCTCCCACAATTTTTTTCTAACTTGGCTCCGTCTCTTCCTTCCGGTATTGAAGTACATTTTCCCCTGCTTTTCGGAAGAAGCGTTTCTATAAAAATCTTTACCGAGTCGAAAACAGCAGCAGCAGCCTTTTAGTGTTTGTCGTTAGACATAGACTTTAACAAAGATCCAACAGGGCTCTCTATCATGGGAGTCACCGAGCTAATAGTTCTGATCTTGCCTATTTCGTTTCACCATCTCATTTTCGCCGGTCGTAGTCTCGCATATGATCTCGTTCACCTATAATTACTGATTGCAAGCGCAATGCCAAGTAGTTGCCAAATATTTTTACAGCATGACCAGTCAATTGCCATTTGTGTTTTCAAATGGATTATTTAATCGTTGATTCATATGGCTCAAAAAACGAAGATGATGGTCTTAGGCTCAGCCATTGAAGCTTGGGAAAAAGGAAGAGGTTGCACGCTGCCTCTAGAACAGTTTTCTGAAAAAATGAAAGCAAGGATAACTCTATTCACTGATCAAGTTTAGTTTGGCACAAGGCCATCAGAATGGGCTACCCAATGAGGATCAAAATTGATGTTTTAAAAGTTTGAAGAAATAGGGAAAGCACTACGTACCAATCAGACGAGTGGGAACGACCTGCTGGCTTCAAAAATCAGCAATCAAAGCACTTGCTTCTACTTGGGCATGAACACTGAGTTGCAGTGTCGTTAGCTGACTACCAACTTCCTAACCTACCAAGCAGGCCTGATATATTTCCTGACCTATGCAATAAAGTACGACACTTAGGAAAATTATTTCACATTTCACTTATTGGGTTCATTAGAAATAATGTAGAAAAAAACGAACGTTCCAAAAAATAGTGGTCAGCTCACTTTCTGCTTGATGCTGCAATCGGGAAAGGCAGAAATTATTCAGGTTCCGTTATCTCTAGTATTTTGCCGTGGCAGTTTCAATACAATGTCTTGTAATAGTAGATATATTAAGCCTGCTTGGTGAGTTAAAAAGTTGTTTATCAGCGACACTACTAGTATTCAAGTCCAGGTAGAAATGACTACTTCAAATGCTAATTTTCAAAGCAAGTCCGATTGGTGCAGCACATTTGTCTTTTCCTTATTTCCTCAAATTTGGCCTTATATCGTGGTAACCTAAACTTGGAAAATATCAAATATCTACTTTTTAACGAAATATTTTTTTCGGCTTTCTTTTTATTATTTTTTTTTCTTTATTATTTATTATACCTACAGTAAGTTCATTACATGGATATAAACTCCGAAAATATTCAAGTATTATGACATATGGGAAAAATTATAATGCATTTTTCACCCACGCGTAATAATGTTGGAAATAAGTATTTCACTCTCGTTCTAATTCCGCTATGGATGTATGTACGTATGTATGCATTCTTTCTCTCTTTCTTCACTCTATTCTCTTCCGATTTAAATTTGTTTTGGTGCCGACATCGATTGTAAGTTTTTGTCGCTACTTGCAGTAAGTTTTCAACAAAAAAAATGTGCCTTATTCCCCAGGCTGAATCAGCTGGAAGCCAAGATGTCCCTTATCAGTTGAGACTCTCTCTTGTTATACAGTATGGAAAAAAATGATAATCTCGAAAGAGTTTGAACCTGCCTCACAAATAAAAGTTATATGTTTTTAATCGTTTCTTGGGGGTGTTATTACAAGTAAGCTAAAATCCAGAATTTCGAAAACAGGCTCTCTAGGTTTGGGTTGAGATATTTATTTCTTTATCCAATTTCCCCCCTATGTGGACAGTGCCGTAATTTACAGAGCTTCATTAATATGGAGTGCAGACCTAGCTGAAAGTATGGGGTAAGGATGATACACACTCCCGGTGCTTGTTGCTAACCTTGAAGAACTAGCTGAAACAAATGAACTTGCTATATGTGAAGCCCGGGCAAGAACGGCTGATGTCGTAGCCAGCGTGAGGGGAATACTTTACTTTACTACATAGGTGAAAACTTTCGTTATTGACGTTCAAATGCAATTCACGACGATTTTATAAATGCAAATTTCCATATAGTGTCCCCTGTTCCTATTCTAAAGAATTTGGGCGTCACATAATTCCAACAATTCTTGGCGTTCTCGGCGTTTTGCCAGTGAAATGAACCCATTGTTTCCATTCAACTCGGTTCATGTTACTGTTAGCATTATAAATCGTAGTTAATGATAATAATAATAAAGGGATGTAATATGGTAATTAAAACAGAGGGGAAAGGCTCGAAAAACCATGCAAAAGCTCCGAGAGTATGTCTATAAAATGTAATGACCAGATTTCCACACAATAATGAAGTTAAAAACTGTTGTTTTGTTGTCTATCAGAATCCAAGACTGACGATGATCTCCAGACCCGCATAAAAAACACAATTACGTAGACAGTCTGTTACATTTGATGCACTGTTTCATGTGTACTTGAATGAATTCATGGCGCAACATTCTATAACAAAAAGTTGATAGCTTTTAACTTCGTTGTCATGTTTATATGTGATCAGTGCAGTGAATAATTATCCCTTCTGGAACCTTTGTATGACTTTTGGAGACGTTTATACGTAGTCTCTAACCATATTTTACACCTATAAGACTAAAGATTACCATCACCTTCAATTAACGACGCTTTAAGTGATATCTCTTTCAGTGTTTTCATCAAATTATTTTCCTTTCATTTCGTTTTTTATACATTTAATATTACTCATGGTTAAAGGTGAGCGATGGCTATGTGCAAATAGATAGTGGGAATCTTTCATTCCCCAGGAAGATAGTCTTTAAAAAAAGTGAGTGGCAATTATCTATTCATTTATGTACATACGATGCCTAATCCACACTTTGGTTTTAAATAAGTGTAAATTGTTCGAGGAATAAGTTGGTTATTCCATCCGAATAAAGTAGCTGTCGGTGGCTAGCGTGAGAAAAGGAAACTAAGTGCCAATTTTGAACTAATGTTCTTCTCTTAGTGGCGTCCGTCTTTCATTTTCTAGCTTCCATTATTTACATTGAAGTTTTTTCCCCAAAATTTCTCTCTTTTTCATTTCCTTTATTAGGTCATTAATTTGTATTTTTTCTCCAATCTTCCGTTTTTTTGCAATTTTTTCTTATCTAAAAATACATTTTTATATCGTTTTCTCTTTTTATTCTTTCGTTCAATTATTCATTCTTTTCCGATTTCTTTTTATTTTCGGGATTTCTTTCTATTTTTGTTCATTCATTCAGCCATTTATTCATCTATTCTTTCTTTTACTGTTTTGTCTTTTCTTCCTCATTTCTATCTTTCTTCCTTTAAACATCCTTCATTTTTAAAAAAAGGTTTTTCTTTCTTACTTTTCTTTTCTCTTTCTTTCGCCAACATTAATTCTTTACACAGTTTCTTCGTTTTTTTCTTTTTCCCTTCTTTTATTCCCTTTCTACAAACTTCATTCTTTGTACAGCTCCTATATTTCTCTTCTGATTCCTTCAATTCACCATTTTTTTAAATCTTACTAATTCGATTATCCTCTCACACTTTCGTTTAGTGTCACTTGTTTCCATTCATCTTTCCTTACTTTTTACTCTACCCTGGAAAAACCTAGTAAGTTGAAATTTGGTAGAAAAATATGTTAGACCCACATTTAGGCTCATTGGGTTGTACTATTTTTTTCCATATCAAGGTGTGAAAATTCTTCCCCTCATTTAGAGATTTTGCCCAAGAAAGTCAGCCATTCTCAAAGCAATCACAGTTTTTCGCTTGTTTTCTCAAAACTGACTTCAAAAGACTTACTAGATTTTTCCATTCTACTGTAGCTTCTTGCCAAATCATTCTTTTTCTATCATATAATTACTTCGCCATTTTTGTTCCTCCCTTTTCTCTTTCCGTTCCTCTTTTATTCCTACTTTCTTTTCCCTGTCTTTACTCCTCCTACTGACCCATGCATTCCATTTGCTCCTTTCCTCCACCACTCATTCTCCCTTCTCGATATTCTAAACCGCATTTACTCCCTATCTCTTAGCCTCGTTTTCAGTCCTCTTTCTTACAGCATGCTCACAAATGGGAGAAGCACAGAGCTTTATAGATTCTCATAACCAATTTATATGTAATCACAAACGGAAGTTGATAGTGGCACTCTTCCCGGCTCTCCTGGTTTCAGAAACGTGACCCCCACTCACAAGGACCATTCTTATGATTTATTTTTACAAACGAACGCTGTTCAAGACATGACACATTATAGGCGACATGCATTTCAGTGCAGATCGAACTCCATACACTAGCGTAGGAAGCCACCATCTTTTTTGTTTATTTCATTTAATATCTACTCTAACCCCTCTCGAATCACCGTAGCCCCACAAATATCCGACCAACTAAGGCAACTGATTCTTCTCTCTTTTAGTGTCTGTGTGTCTGTTTGTATCTCCGGGCAACAAACACCTTCCAAAAGTATCTTTCCATCTTTTTCGGGCATTTACGCTTATTTTGAACCCTTTTTTACAAAGAAAAATTTTAGCCAAATTGTCTATTTTAAAAGATGATTTCAGATAAAACAGCTGTTATTTTTACCTGTTTTTTTTATATGTTTCAGGCTAATTTTTTAGATTAGTTTTGTTGGAGATCTATTTTTCAAGATGATTTTAGATAAATCATTTGACATAATACTCATGTGCGATACGGTGATCCATTCATCCAATACCTTATACCGTGTAATGGTGTTTTGTGAAAGTCAAAAGTCATAGGGTTATTCATCAAGATAGGACTGGGACTAAAAAATTGTTTGGTAAAAGCCACAATTTACAAGGAGCTACATCTTAACTGAGCAGAACTGAAAGATCAAGAAGATGCTATGTTTACAAAAAGCATTCCAGGCTTGGTAAAGAATAGAAATGCTCGGTCATAGTGAATGTGATGGTCACACAGTACATAAGCTCACTGAATGGCACCTCGATACACATCGAACAAACTATTCGCGAGAGTGTCTGTTAACGCACACACATTACGGTTCTATCTATAGTTGCCAAGATACATCAAGGCCAGCCGGTTCTTGAGATATTCCAGACCGTTGGATAGTTTCCGGGAAAACCTAGTATGGAGAAGGTCGTCTATTACGACCTCTTAAAATAAGGCAAGAAATCACCGTAGATCTTTATTGCTTGAACGAGTGAAGAGTGAAAATTTACACAAAAATGTCCTGATTTGATCAACAACAGTTTGCAACTATCTCCCTTCCTTTCCATATATATATATATATATATATATATATATATATATATATATATATATATATATATATATATATATATATATAAATATATATATATATATATATATATAATTTGTGGAGAATACAGTGTCCAATGGCGTTTATCCTTCCAATTGACACAACGAATTTCGCCATTTTCTTTTTACTATCTTCACTTCCTGACTAATATTACCATTGAAATGGCTTTGTCGGAGATGAAACCAGAAAAGCGATGAGATTAATGGCCAAGTCGTGCGACATTAATTGAACTTTATGCGTATTATGTTCACACTCCAACTTCCTCTCAGGTTTGTTTACCGTCTCCTTCTAGGCAGAGGCGGCTAGTTTTACGTTCCACGAATCTATCAATCATTTGAACTAAAATTACATCATTTCTTTCTTTCTTTCATTTTTGATTGTTTTTGTGGCTTTCTTCAAACTTACCTATACTTCTTTCTGTCTATATTTCTTTCTTTTTCATTTTTTTCCGTTTCAGTCCGGTTTTTCTTTCTTTCTGTCTTCTTTGGTTATTTTTCTTGCTTTTTCGAACTTTGTTTTTCTCCTTCATGATTTTTTTTCTTCATTTGGCTCCTGTGTTTTCTGCACATTTTTTTCTTTCTTTCTCTGTCTATCGGTCGTTTTTCTTCCTGTTTAGTTCTATCTTTCTTTGTATCTATCTTCCTCTTTTACGGCCTTTTTTCGTAGATTGCAGTTTTTTCTTTCTAACTTTCTTTGGTAAAAGTATTGCTTTATTATTCACCTTCTTTCTGCGCTCTTTCTTTTCTTATCTATTTTTCGTCCATTTTCTTTCATTAATTTCCGTGTGTATTAACTTTTCTCTTTCTCCTTCTCTCTGAGTACTTTGATTCTCTCTTTTGTTCGTTTCAAATTCTTTTTTTTTCTCTCGGTTTCCCGCACAGTTCTCTATTTTTCTTCTCTCTTAATCCTGATGACGTCTCCTCTAAAATCTATTTCTTTCATTCTTTTTTTCTCAACGATTTTTCTTTCTTTTATTGATTTATGTTTTTTTTCAATTTTTTTTCTCCTCTATTCCTTTTTTCCATTTTTTATGTTTAATTTATGTTCATTTAGTTTCATTCAATTATCTCCACTTTCTTCTTCCCTATTTATTTGATATTTATTTTTTCTATTATTCATTCATTTTTCATTTTTTCTATCAGTTTTTCTTCTTATTTTTCTCAAATCTTTCCTTAATCCATTTTTTTATTTTCAGTTTGCCTATATTTTCACCAATTCGATGTTAGATATTTCATAATTTCTTTCTTCACCTTTTTCCCATCCCCCATTTTTTTTTTCGATTAATAATCTCGTATTTTTCTATTTTTATTCACTTCTTTATTTTACAGCTTTTGTAACTATTCTTAGTCTCTTCTTATCCTTTCAGTTTCGACTTTCTCTCCCTTCTACTTTTTTTCCTTTTTTCCCATCCTGCTCTTTTTTTCTACTCTTTGCCATATTTTTCTTTTATTCTTTTCTCATTCTTCATCCCAGGCATTTACATTAAAATTCGTGTTATTTATTTTCATCTGGAAATCTTTTCATTTCTTATTACCTCCCTTTTTCCTCATCTCCTCATTCTCCCCTTACACCTTCTATTTTTTTTTTTTTTATCTCACATCTCTTTTCTCTCACCAATCAGATCCCCTCTCTTTTTTTTTTCTTACAAACCTCAATCAACAACCGAATATTTCTTCCGAAAGACAATTTTCTGACGTCCTTTTTCCGAATCTTTCTCTACGGCATCATTTTCTCCTTTCTTTTCAAATGTTTCATCAGCCATTACTGCGCAGACGCAGTAGAAACAAGCCAATAACTATTCCGGTCGCTCACACGATATTTTAATCGCCGTGTCGCATTACGAAATGCTGGTTCTGGGCCAAATTTACAATCGCATCTCGTCTAAATTTCTCCATACTTTGAAATAGAGAGCCGATTATGTTTCCAGCTGATTCGCTAGGCGATTATAAAGAGTAATTGCGTTCAGGAGACAAGGAATTGGGCTTCTATATAGAAACAGAGAATGAAAATCCTTTGGGTTGGTGAATAGACTCGTCGTTCAGGTTTATTGAAATAGTTCATTTTGGAGTTTGTAAATCTAGAATTAATCAGTCCTTCTATTAATCTATCTATCTAAGTATGTACATAACTATCTACCCATCGAATTCGATGTATCAATAAATGAATAAGTAATGCAAAGAGTAATTAAGATTTTAAAACCATAATCCCCTTTCGTGTCGTGGATTGATTGTGAACAGATCTTTCCAAAACATAGAGCGCATCTTCAGCATTTTTTTTACATCCCCGATTCTGCTCTGGTACTTTGAGCGTTTTTTGGAAAGTGTCTATTTACATTGAAACCAGAGATCCATTCACGATAACAAAAAAAAATAAGATAAAAAATTAAAAAGCTGATCATTGTTCGTCATATTTCATGAAAGATGTATTACAGATAATATGCTGCTTAATCATATATATATTTATATATATATATATATATATATTGCCTTGTGGTACCAGATTGGATAGTGGATTGTCTATAACCACACTGAAAAGTTGTAATACAACAAAACGGCTGTCTGTGGATGACACAACAATAATATATATATATATATATATATATATATATATATATATATATATATGTATATATATATATATGTGTGTGTGTGTGTGTGTGTGTGTGTGTGTGTGTGTGTATAGTTACATTTATATCTATTGTTCATGAAAATATCATAATAGCAGAGGATAAATTACAGTATATGATATATGAATGGACTATGTTACGGTTAACAATGCACATGAAATATCTTCACCGCTCACCGCAGCAACTACAGTTATTATGGTTGAGGGGTTTGCCACGATGCTCATTCATCCACTATTCATCGTCTATGGTCTTAGCTACATCAATGATAAAACTTTTTGCCCTGATTTGCACTCACGTGGCAGAGATAGGGATGTCTCTACCAAGGGTAGTAATGTGAAATGACCGCGGGTAGCTCCAGCCAAAAAATAACCTTCTATGGCCATCTTCATTCTTCATACTTTAAATGTTATCTTTTTCCTCCAGATTATTTATAAATACGTTTAAACTCCAAGATGAGTTATCGTCACTTCATGATTTGGTTGTATCATGTCATCTATCTATCTATCTATCTATCTATATATACATATATATATATATATATATCTCAATTGCCCCCGCAGTCTTTTCCAGGTTCCTTGAGAAAACCTCTCGCCTCTGGCATATCACTATTGTTGAAAGAGACCACAAATCTTCCTATAGGCAAAGTTTTCTGAATCATTCCATTACATTATCGGGTAGATGTAATTGAATAATAACACATAGTTAAAATATCGGTCACACCTGACAAAAACTTATGATGAAAATAGTTTTTTTATAAATATACTTATCATCTATTTTATCTAATTTCCGAAATGATTAAGCAGTAAAGATGTAAGTCAGTTATTTTTTCAAAGAATTAAAATCATTTTTATTACTAAGTAGACTGTGTCAATTCCAAAAGTGCATATTTTGAAGGGACCAGACTGTATGGTATGTGAAGTAGCTACCCATCAATTGTTTTGTAAAATAGTTTTCGGTACTTCCGTCACTTCGTAGAACTTCAATTACTTTTTTCAGTGTTGCAAATTTAGATATTTTATATCTCAATTCTGAAGATTCTAAAAAGTAGAAATCAAGGGAGATAATGTAAAGAAAATATGAAATACTTATTCTTTATTTTGAATCTATTCCACTATATTTCTCGAGAACCTCCAATCCAAAAATTGATCCTACTTGACACATCGCCATCTCAGATCATCATCATCGTCATCATCATCATCATCATCATCATCATCATCATTCTTTTGATGTCCATTGCTGGACAGAGCTTCCCCAGGATTTGCTACAATTCTCTATCATGGGCGTTGCAGAGCCAGTATTTTCTAAATTTGTCCAGTTAATCTCTCCATCTAGTATTTTGTCGGCCTCAGTTTCGCATGTGATATCTGGGGATCCATGTTGTGAGTCGTGATGTCCATTGGTTTTCTGTCACTCTTGCAACATGGCCTACCCATTACCATTCAAGTTTTCTAATAGATCCTATGACGTGTCTGACTCCCGTTTTCTTCCTTATGTACTGTGCTGTCCTGTGATCTCTCCATGTGAAGTTGAGCATGATTCTTTCCTGCACACACTGCATGCTTCTCAGTTTGCAGGTCTGTCTCTTGGTTGAGTTCCATGTTTCAGCTCCATAAGTGACAATTAGGAGGAAGCATTGGTTGTATACTTTTCTTTCTAGGATTATTGGTGTTGGGTACTGACAAATATATCTGGCAAAGGTCAACTCCGTACTCCTGTTGGCGTGTGAACAGGTGCATAAACGCATTCCAAACACACATGGTTTTTGATTGCAGTGAGATTTTATATCTTATTATTGGTATTACTAAAATAATAACGTTAAACGTATTATTTTGGGTGATATCCAGCGCAACTGCCCCTATTAACCCAGCAGATATCATTAGAAAGAACTGTGAATCACATAATTCCTGTGCGCAAAGGAAAATTGTACCGTCATGTCCGGTCCATCTCGTACAACCGTTGACATTAACAAAACAGCTTCGTAAATTACAGTTGTATTTCGTGTTTTTCTTTCTTTCTCTTTTCTCCACATCAAAAATCTGTTCGTATTTAATTAACCCTTTGGCATTTGTATTTGGTCAGCAATAATTATGATATGAAAGCCGAACATTAGATGTTTGAATACAGATTGTGATCAAAGAAGAGGGAATCATAGAATGGCTTCTTTTCATTGATTTAGATCTGGACTTGTATTAAAAGTAACTTGTTCCATTACAGATTTCTAATGGAGGGAAAGCAAAAGAATTAATTGCTGATTAAGTCCTTCTTTGATTGTTGATAGCATATTTATATCTTTAGGTACATTAGAGATGGGTGTTATGGATGAAATGGGAACAAGTCTGCTTAGTCACTCAGTAGGAACCACCGACTGACCAATGTCTTTTGTCAGCAAGCCATGTTGGGTGATCAACGAATGCATTGATTATCTCGTATTTTGGCAGATCACTAAAAACGCCAAGATTTCCAAAAGTCAAGAGTGAACGCTACTGGACACAAAGAAACTGACCTACTTAGCATTACATTGTAAATTGAACTTCATTGAAAACCTATTTGAGGTTTGGGATATTAAGAAAAAACCAAAAAAAAAAAACCCCAAAAAACAAAACAAAGAAACAAAACAAAAGAAAACAAACGAAAAATCCTCCAAATAATTAGGAGTTAATGTTAACATTTTGAGCCACATAGCTAGCCAGTCAAGTTGAATCACTTAAAAACTGAAGAAGTCTATGCTGACGGTTTCATCAATTTTATTGATATATATATATATATATATATATATATATATATATATATATATATATATATATATATATATATAACATGTGTAAAGATTAGTTTAATGGTTCATTATAGATTGTACATTCAGTTTCACTTAAAATATTCTCAAATGAACACTTGAGTCCGATTCTTTTCTACCATTTATACTTTTCTTGAATTCCATCTCTGCCTACCATTCGGGGGACTGACTCACAAAGTTATGGTTTTGGTCAGTATTTATGTGTGTGAATATTATCGTGTGTGTACAATGAAGATATGATATATGTTATACAGAGAGTATACCGAATGCCTTTTTGTAGAAAGACGAGAAACTGAAGCCAATATGCTGAGCAAGCATAACAGCAAACCAAAATGAAATCAAAGATTTTTGAAGCCGAAATGATAGATACTTGTCTTATTCATTCTTCCACAGAGCATTCAATATCACGTTCCCGGTGGTTTCCAATGCAAATGACCTAAACTTTGCAAAAATCATTGGGAAGTTAAACTGGGATTCTCTATTGATATAACTCGAATGATATAACCAGGGGTGATGGAATTTTGAGTGCTAAAGATTGAGTAATTGTTTTCGATTCCAACATCTTTGATTGCTGTTAATGTTCCAAGCTACCACGTATCGTCATCATGTTTTTGAAAAATATATGAAATGCGGAGGCATCGATAATGGCCTGACAAACCGAAGTGTATTCGTTGTTTATAAAACAATATGCTGAGGAGTAATAAACTGAATGTTTCAAACTAAAAGGTTTTATTTTATGTATAAAACAATTCAAAAGTTTTTATTTGCAGCAAGGATGTACAAAATCATTCCGAATTATATAAGATTATTAAAACGATAAGACTATAAGTTGCTTTTATAAATTGCTGCCGTTGATGATATAGTGGAGGTTGTAGATTATACTTTAATATACCTCTAGATGTCTTCCCAGTTCTTTTTCACTTTTTAACAAAGAGATATTTTTTTCTTTTTCCTTTTGACACATTTTTTCACTCGTTAATCTTCAAGAAAAATGTTGCTTCGACTCTATGTGAGTTCTGCATCAAAGTTTTTCGGCTAAAAGTATGTTCATTGTCATATGATTCTAGCTTCGTATCCTGTTGGCGTTAAAGTTTTTCAGATTTCATGTCTGTTCATTGTCTTCAATCTATGGCTTCATGTCCATTCGACGACACAATGGTCAGTTTCATAGTGGCCGTTCGACGTCATAATTTTCGACTTCATGACTGTTTTGTGTCATTATTTTGTGCTTCATGTCATCTCGAATTACCAAATCCATGTCTATTCAGTGTCATTGACTTCCGACTTCATACTCATTTCACGTCATAAATCTTTAGCTTCATGTTATTTCGACGTCATGGACCTGTTAAATATATCTATCTATCTATCTATCTATCTATCTATCTATATATATATATATATATATATATATATATATATATATATATATATATATATATATATATGTATATAAAACAAATATTCGATGCACGATGTTACATACAAATATAATGAACCAATGATATATGATTATATATATATATATATATATATATATATATATATATGTATGTGTGTGTGAGTGCGTATATATATATATATATATATATATATATATATATATATATATATATATATATATATATATTCGAATATACCTGTCAGCAGAAATGAAAGGGTTATTTTTGTATGGATAGTCAGTAAGGAGCCTAAAACTATTTTATTAGAAAATATATGTTTAATAATGTCTTAATGTGTGATGATCAGACATGAAGTTCAAATAGTTTCTATAACGTAATATTTTATTTGAATGCTATAATAAAAAAGTAAATCAACCAATGCGACCAAACCGTTGGAGCCTAAACAAACAAATAAACAAACAAAAAAATGCACATAAATCTTTCCATCGAAACTCATTATAGAGTTAGTTAAATATCTAATATGAAATATACCAGGTCTGATTAGTCATTCAATAGAAACCAACGCCTTTGATAGCCCACCATGATGAGATGATTATTTGAACAAATTTGGAAGAGATGATCAAAAAAACATTACTTCTCTTGCTTTTTGCTAGGAAGTGATCATTAAAAAAAAAAGCCATTACACTTAATTCATCTGACTAAATCTTGTTAGTTTCCCTGGATCAAAACAAGGAGAAGGTGGTCTGTTATGCTGAGTTGCTGATTTTTGGATTATTGGAGGAATATGAGAATTCATATTTGTAAGGCCTAGAGGAAAGAATCACACGCTGCCTAAAACTACCTTCTGCAAAACAAACGTTGAACTCTATTTCCACTTTGTGTCTCTCGTTGTAAAACGAAACATTGGCGTAATGCAATGTTTTCAAAAGCAGCAGATGCATATATATATATATATATATATATATATATATATATATATATATATATATATATATATATATGAACATATTTCTAGCTATATTTCAGCATGCACAGATCTCTCTGTGAGAGAATCACAAGAAAATAAAGAAAGTGTCTTTCATGTTGAACGTTGTTTGCGAACTAGACATCATCAGGAAATTGTATTTACTTGCAAAGATACTAATTTTCCACTTGAAGAAAAAGATACGAAGGATTTGAAACGAAAATTGGAGAGACCAAAAAAGAAAACAATACCGTCAATAAAACGAGTTATGTTAAAAAAAAAAAAAAGAAAAAGAAAAGATGGAATCAAAGGCTTCTAAGACAGTTGAAACTATCTCTAACTAAATGCAAAGATTAGAAAAAAAGGTCAAAGATTCAGGGGAAAAAAATCGGTATATCGGAAATTAATCGATTTTTCTGTATTCAGCATATGGCTCCTAAGTTCTGCAAAACAAAAAAAGTTTATCCAGACAGGTCAGGGCAGGGGTGGGGGAAGCAGTCACGCATGCGTGTAGATTTTCCACAAAATGGAGCATTCAGCCTATGCAAGTCGGTATGCATTCATATATGTAGAAATCTGTTCATACTTCTAAGTATCCGTGCGTATAGAGATTAACTAAATTATATTTAAAATGTGCATAAATCATAAACACACTTCTGTCCCCTCACACACATGCACGCATGCACACACACACACACACACACATATATATAAAGAGCGACAGATGAATGCATAAATGCATATATTTTTATATGTGATATATAGGTATAAGTTTAAGATGTAAAAACAATATAGCTTTACATAAGTTTATCTGCAGCCTAATGATGGAATAAGCATTTTTCTTGCAAAATAGATATTAATTCATCGACACTACCCCCTCCTTGTCAATCCATTCAATCTAGTGGTGAATATCAATCGTGTATGTCAAACATTATACAGTGGGAATCTCAGATCAAATTTCAATAAACAACTGATTCTTAGGCTGCAAACTGGTTGCTGTAACATCATAACTTACATATATTTATATATATATATATAAATATATACATATATATAAATATATAAATATATATATATATATATATATATATATATATATATATATATATATATATAATGAAGTGAGGATGTGATAAACCATCAAGCACTCTATCATTGAACCAATCACACCTCGGATAATGTATTATATTGTATTGCATTCCTGATTTGTTATAATTGTGTGTATATATATATATATATATATATATATATATATATATATATATATATATATATATATATATATATATATATATAAATGTATATATATATATATATATATACATATATATACATATATATATATATATATATATATATATATATATATATATATATATATATATATATATATATATATAATGTATGTGTATTCATATATCCTTATTGGTTTAGTAAGAGGTAGTGCCTTTAGACAAGTCAGTCCTTGGAGAAAGGCCACTCAACCCCTCTCCTCGTTGTCAATTATAGCGTTGCAAAGAAAGGAAAATAAAGATAAAATGAAATATGATCTGGCAATAAATAAATAATTATTGTACTTCATTTTAGAAATTCACACAACACTGATTGATAAATGACAACGCTTTAGCAAAAAAATCGAATACCACGACATCAAATATCATTAGAGTAAACTGTAAGCAGCACTGTGTCGTTGTATTGACGTTTTGAATAAATATGGATACAAGTCTGAATATCAATAGTTTTTACCTGTTGGCCTTGGGAGCTCAATCGGTAAAGCGCTGTCAGGGAGTGGCAGGCTCCAAAAGATAAGAGTTGTGAGGAGCTGTGCTTTTTTCCACCTCCACTTCCAGCCACTTCTTAATCATCATGATGATCATGATCATGATCATCATCAGTCTTCTAACGTCCGTTGTTGGACATATACCTTCCCCAGGATTCGCCACATTTCTCTATCATGGGCGTCGGAGAGCCTTATTTCCTGAATCTGTCCAGTTCATCTCTCCATCTTGTGTCCTGTTGGCCTCAGTTTCTTGTGAAGATCCATGTTGTGAGAAGTCCATTTTATGTCTTTCATCCTTGCAACGTGGCCTGCTCATTGCCATTTGAGTTTTTTAATAGTTTCTATGATGTCACAGACACCCGTTTTCGTTCATACAATGAAAGATTACACTTCTTAATACTGCTAGTTCTCAGACAACATTTCCTACCTCATTTTATCAATACTAGTTTTCATTTGCAGCAGCAGCCATTTTAGTGTCCGTTGTCAGACATAAACATTCTCTAGGATCCGTCTGAAATCTCTATCATGGATATTGCAGTGCCAATATTTTCTGATCCTGTCTAATTTGTCATGCAATTTCATGTTTTGCTGGTCAAAGCTTTGTATTTGATCCCTGGGGATCTATTATGGGAATCGTGATGTACATTAGTTGTATGGACATTCTTGCAACATTATGATGGATAATGAGGAGTTGACATCAGCTGGAGACCTTCCTTTTTGTCAAAACACGAATGGGATTTTCTTGTTCTTGAAAGTTGAACTTGCTCTATTGAAAGCTCCTCATCCTAGGAGATATTTAATTAAAGAATGGCATTGGCTGGGATAGTTTTCAATCAGAATATATGATTAACATGTGACAGGGAGTTGGCAGAGAATGACAGTGACTAAAAAACACTCACTTTTGGTTTTTGAGCAAAAACTTGCCAGTTCCCTATTTTTTAATATTTATTATCTGCAACAGCCAACCAACGATCGTCAGATGACCCCAGGAATTCATTTCGGTAGGATATTTTCTTAAATAGATCTTTCATTAAAATTTATGGAAAAGGAGCATTTTTTTCCAAACTTTCTAGTAATCTTTTCTTATTTTCGTACAAGTCTCTAGTTCTAGTGTGAATAAATACTCCCAAAAGGAAATAATTCTTCCGTTAGCATCTCCCGCCATCTTCAATATGAGAATGTAGTATTACTGTTCAATTTCATGGTTGGCGTGTGTTTTCTTTGATGTTAATTTACAATTTAATTTTACCGTCAAGTTCGGCATTTGCATTTAGTTTGTGTCGGTGCTATAAGTGTTCCAGTGATGTCACACACACACGCACAAACACACACTCATATATACACACACACACACACACACACACACACACACACACACATATATATATATATATATATATATATATATATATATATATATATATATATATATATCGATTGAGAACAAAGAAGGACAAATTTGTGCTTTTGATAATATATCTCTCAAAAAAAAAATATGTAGAAAGTATACCTATTTTTGCTAAGATTTCATTGGTTATATTTTTGTTCATCAAAGAAGTGAGAAAATCTTTCCTTATTTGGTTAGAAAGGTTGAAGAGACGTTTTCTCCCAAAAGAAATGAAAAAAGTAATTATGTTATATATGCTAATTGAACAATATATATATATATATATATATATATATATATATATATATATATATATATATGTATATATATATATATATGTATATATATATATATATGTATATATATATATATATATATATATATATATACATATATATATATATATATATATATATATATATATATATATGTATATATATATATATATATATATATATATATATATATATATATATATATATATATATATATATATATATCCTAGTCCTAATTTACATTTTTTAGGCAAACAATTTTCCGAACCAAAATTTTCTATTATCTTTTTTTTGCTCATGAATAACACAAGGATTATTACAATAAAATCAACATGGTTATTAGTATAGCTGCATTTTCTCGACAAAATGTCGCTTTTTTGTCAGGAGTCTGTTTATGTTTGTTTAAAGGTTACGAGGGAAGAGAACGAATGAAAAATCGATAGAATGACCAAAATGTCAAAATCTTTATAAAATGGCTGTCCTATATACACTAACTGCGCAGAATTGTAGTTGAAATGATGAAAAAATGATGGGGAGTTCATAAATGTGTCATTTTTTCAATGTATCTTTCACGACACAGTGGAGTTGGTATCATGTCGATGATTCTGGTACTTCGCCCCCATGTTGCTTCATCGTTTTACGCTTTTTTCTGTTTACAAAGGATTTAATTGGAGCACTCCCCTTTCGGATAGAGGGGGAAACTAGTATATATTACGTTTCCCATACGAGCATGCTCCAATACAGTGATGAGGCATACTTGCACAATCTTTTCTTCCTTCAAGCATTCACTTCAACGAATACTTGCACATAAATATCAATAAACTGAATTCTGTACATAAATATCAGGCGAAAACTTTAAAAAAGACTCATTCAATAACACGCAAATACAACTAGCTAAATAAATGCCTACATATAAATACGTAGTTGCATCAAGCGAAAAGCAGGAAACAGAATGAACTCCAAAGGACTTTTTGCACTTGGCTTTTTCTGTTTTTAGGAGTTCTGAAGCTCTCATTTGCGCCCCTAATGACAGGCCGGGAAATTGCATTTATGATTTGCAGTAAAATTAAGCGTCTGGAAAAGACTGCATTCTTTGTGGCTTTTTTTTTCGCGGTTGTGCAGTTATTTTACAAATTTCTGTGACTGAAAAAAAAAAGGATGGTGAAAGTTCAAATTTGCTTACAGCTTCATTTCGGAAAGAAAGTAAAAAAATGAATGCATAAATAACATAAATAATATGGCATACACAAAATGATATGAATAATATAATATAATATAACACAAAAACACTCAGCTCAGTTGATAGATAGACGGACCGATCGATATATAGATAGATAGCGACTGACTGTAATAGGAATGGAGACACTGTGAGACACATAGGTTCATAGATTGGCTGACAGACAAACAGGAAATGAGATATTGCTATTTTATGATTGTGTGTATTTGTTAATGAGATGAAAGCGGCGAAATATTCGAATTTATGATGAAAACAACGCAAATAAGATTAATGATTTATTTTGTAAGTACTCACAGATATATACAGAAAAATACTCATCCATGTATAGATATTCAATGGTCACGTATACTTTTAAATACGCATCTATCTACCGATCTATCTATCTATCTATCTATCGATCTATCTATCTATTAGTTTTTCATGTTTTTCTTTTCCCAAAATGTTCGTCCTGTATCTATCATTATATGACATTTGGTGCTTATAGTCTCAACTTACTTTATTTCAACGATCGCTGTTGATTGTATTGATACAGTTCTCATATAGGATTGTAATTCTCTCCAACAATTCGTCAAAATTGGAACATTTTTGTTCATTGATTATACGATTGAAGATGAAAGAAAAAAAAAGCAAGATTATGCTTGATTTTTTATTTTATTTCCATTTCAAGAAAGGTAAAAATGCAACTCAATCGTTTATGGAGAAACTACTGTGAATGATTGTATGTTTCAAACTGGTTTGCGAAGTTTTTCTTACTTGAGATTTCTCCCTGAACGATTCGCTACATTCAAGGAGCTTGTCTTACGTTTGAACTCCTTGTTACCTGTATTGTTAACATGATACCTGGCTAGATCCATCCCACAACTCTCTCCAGGCTTACTACCCGAATGTAATGGCAGGAAATGGCAGAATGGATCAGCTGAAGCGTTGCCATGACAAAGCAAGCAACAAGAAAGAATTCACTCGTCCAAAAAAATTCTTTGGGTGGTAATGACCCTTCTTTAAACTAGGGATAGGTTCGCTACATATTTTCCCCTTTGCAACCTCTTGTTATTCCGGTCTGTAAACGAAGATAAAATCTTTTATCTGCAGAAGATTACAAAATGTACGTAAGTCAATTCTTTGTTGAGAAAGGTAGAAAGGTTCTGGGGTGAAATTTTGAAATTTGGTGGTAGGCGAATGAAGACAGTGGAACACGCGGTAAATATGTTGTTATTATCAATAAATTATTTACTTTTCGTTGATCCATTATTACTCCCTCCCTATTTTCCCATGAATTCTACCCTCCTTCCTTCCATGTTCTTTCTTTCTTTCTTTCTTTCTTTCTTTCTTTCTTTCTTTCTTTCTTTCTTTCTTTCTTTCTTTCTCCCACCCTTTCTCTGTAATCCCTTTCTTTCTCATGTCTTTTTCCCTTCCACACCTCCTTCCTTTCGCCTTTACATCTTTCCACATAACCTTCATTTCTTCTTCCCTCTCTTTCTTCATCCCCTTTTTTCTCACCATTCCTTCTTTCCTTTCTTCTTCCTCGTATTATTTCCCAGATATCCTTCTTTCTAGATATCCTTCTTTGTGTTCATTTTTTCAGCTATCCATTATTCCAGCTATTCTTCCTGGATACCCTTTCTTTCTTCTTTCCCCCTCCCTTCATTCTTCTCTCTCCCCATACTTTCCTTCCTCCCTTTCTTTCTGTCCTTGTTTACTTCTTCCCAGATATACTTCTTCTGTCCCTTCCTTTCTGACTTCCTTCCACATATATTGACTTATGATATGGTTTAATATCCAAAGCAAATATCATTTGGCCACTCTTGAACTTGCCTCTGTTCAGCACCGAATCATCTCCATTCCTACCATATTCAGTAGGAGTGTTGTTGATAAAGTATTTTATTTCCCGTGAGATATATTTTCCATTTGATGCATCTTCTCAATTGGAATTTCAAGATATTTTTCATGCATCTCTTAGCAAGGATATTGCTATTATGAACTGTCTTTGCCGAATTTCTTGAGCGAAGATTCATTTTATTCTAGCCCCTATCTATTCATCTTTTACCTTCTCAATTTTTACATTTTTTTTTCTTCCTCATCTTTTCTCTTCAGTTTTTTTTCATCTTATTCCTAACTTTTTCTTCCTTTTTTTTCTTTCTTTAATCTCCTCATTGTTCTTTTTCCTTCCTG
This sequence comes from Thysanoteuthis rhombus, assembly GCA_963457665.1. NCBI lineage: Eukaryota > Metazoa > Mollusca > Cephalopoda > Oegopsida > Thysanoteuthidae > Thysanoteuthis > Thysanoteuthis major. Next base: position 42,371,119 of record OY735215.1, read on the forward strand.
CCTTCATCAATTTTTTCTTTTCATTTTCTTTCTTTGCTTTTTTCTTTTTTTGTTCTTTTATTTTTTTCTCCTTTGTTCTTCTTCTCTTTTTCCCTTTCTTTTTTGTCCTTGTCTCTTCTTTATCATCATCATCGTCGTCGTCGTCGTTGTTGCCGTCTGCATCAACTTCATCTTATTCTCCTTCTTCTCCATTTTTTCTGATTTTTCCTCTTCTTCTTCTTAAATTAAGTCCATCTCCCCTTTTTTCCCTTATTCCTATTCCTTCACCTCTCTCACTCTTCTCAGATTTCATCAATCTCTGCCCTTCTCCTTCCATCCTTTTCCAATGTCTTTCACTCCTCTTTCCACACCTTTTTTCTTCTAGATTTCCCTCAGGCAAAGTTTCCCTTTTCTCCTCCTCCTTTAACTCTTAATTTCCACTCACCTTCGTTCCGAAATAACTGGAAACTGCCATCAAAAATCAGAAACTAAAACACTCAACTTTCTTCAGTTTTTATATGGGTCTGTCTGTCTTAGTCTATGATTGCGTGCATATGAAACGTCAATGGAGCATGCAGACTGAAAAAAATCAACATTTACTCCTGGTGACAGAAAAATGTTTTTTTATTCATGAAATCTCCAAACATATTTTTTGAGGGAGGTTGCTCACTTTACGATGTAATTTTATACTAAATTGATTAATCAGATTGTGTCTTTGGGCGGTCGCATTTTTTTGTTGAAAATGTGGATATTTTCTTTAGCAATAACCACCCAACAAAAGGCCAGAAAGGTAACTCATTCATCAATCACCACTTGCTTTATTTAATTTTAATTGATCACACCCAACTATACAGGCGGCCAAACGACATTCATTATGTGACAGTTTCTCTTGAGTGACTAACTAGATAGGTCGTCTTTATCTTTTCTACTTCTTCTCTATTGCGTCATTCTTCTTTTCACTGTTTCATTCTTCAATCGTTTTTTGTCCCCTGTCCTCATCATTTTCCCTGCGTCTTGCTCTCTCTTTTACACCTCCTCCCTCTTATTCATCGAACTCTTTTTTTTCAATATCTGCTCACCATGTCTCTTCCCATTCCTTCACCCTCTTTCCATCAGCTTAATTTTCCTTCTACACAAGAGCTAATTTTCTTTTTAGAAACTATTACTTTCTAAATATCACGAGGTATTCAGTTTTTTGTCAACACTTTGTAGTTCGTAGGTACAGCCAAGTATAAGATTTGGTATACATTCCTTTTTCCTTGTTCAAGACTTTCAAATCTGGTCCTTCAATTTCGGTGTAGCAGTTGGCCTGAATATCAAATTTTACAAATATTTTAATCTTATATTTTTTCACGTTTGAACCGTAGTCGTTTGCATAGTTCCCTGTAATTGACCGTCCCTACTCTGTTATGCGGACTTTTATATCTTTTTTTTTCGGCCAGTACATTGCATTCACTTATAATGTTGTTCACACTACCATCTTTTTATCCATAGAAGCAGAATTTACTTTTTTGTGCATTTTGCCTATTTTTGACCGTCTTTCTCTCCTTTTTCCCGACCTCCAGTACCATTTCCTTCATAGAACTTATATAACTTGTTACGAGTTTTATCATCAGCAAATTTGGAGATATTCTGAGACAATATTTTTTTCAGATTATGATATATGGAGACATTTGTCTTTGAACTACGGATCGATACTTCTCTGCTCTGTTCATTTTTCTACCAATCAGGAACAAGATTACCACTGCACTGCGTCTGTTGTAAATTGCATCGCGAGTTTTCATTTATTGCAAATTTAATAGCAAGTAATTTGTCCGTCTGCTTTTTCTTCTTCAGTTAATAAACACTTATTCTCCATACAGGTAATCAGGCGTCTGTGCCAGTAACAGGCAAGATATGAATTTGAAGAGAAAGTGGCAATATATAATTGATTTTAAAATCGAATCCCCTGTTAATTTTTCATAATTAACGGAGTGAGTTACCCTTTTTGACCAATATTTGGAATTTACAACCTATATTTGTCGGGTGTCTTATGGTTAGATCAAATGCTTTAAGTATGCCCATGTGTTTGAGTGAGAACTTTTGTGTGCAAGAATATTTTTTGTTTATTGGACAAGTCATTAATACACCAGCTTCTCTCTCAACGATCTAATCTCTTCTTCCCATCTTTGATGTTGATGAAACGTTTTGGCTGAATCATTTTGAAGCTGTCCTTAGGTGTAATGGTGGAGGAGGAGATTGAATCGTCTGGAGAAAAGTTGTTATACGAATATATTTATTCGGATAATAATAGATATAGATTTATTGAAACATACATTGATATGCGCTCAGTATCCAGCTTACATACAGACACACATACTCACCCCCCACAGGTATATAAATATACATACATTAATTATAAATTGAATTATATTGTATAGATACTTTTTTTAAAATGATCTCTCGTTGTTAGATGGTTAATATATCAATCGTTTTGGACAACATAAATAGAATGAACAATTGAACAGAAAGGGGCTTGCTGCAGGAATCGAACCTGCCACCGATAGGGTAGTAGTGATGCACCTATCATTGAGGTAAACAGCAGCAGCCCATTTTTTTAATGGTTCATCCTATTTATGTAGTGTAAATACAGTGATGTATTAACCGTGTGACAAAGGGAGATAATTACAAATAGGTATCTATATGATACAACGCAATTTGAAGTCCATTCTGTCAGATCACATACATCCATTTCTCCACACACACACACACACACAGAGACACATTTATGAAATCGACAATCAGAAATTATAGTTCTCGTCAGAGGTTACTTCTTGAACCCCGATCCATGCTGCTTAATCATGGGTCAGAGAATATGAAAAAAAAAAAAAAAAGAAAGAAGATTTAGTGTTGCAATAAAAAGCAACAAAAAAAAAGGAAATAAAAATCAGTGAAACATTTAAATACAACTACTTAACCTAATAAAGAAATCAAGATTATCACTCCAAACCCTTATTTCTAAGTGCTGAAAGAAAGGTTTGCTTATTTTCTCAGATTAAATGCCTGATGAAGGCTCAAGATTCGATTATCCAAAACTTTGTGCTGATAATATCAAGAATGTCTGAAATTTTTTTTTTACTGTAACGTTTTGTATGTATCACTGTTCTCCTCATTGAGAGTGTTGTGGGTGAGGTAGGTACTGACAAAGGTCTATGTTGTATTTCGGTGATCTTACATGAACGATTATATCGAACATGATTAGGTTGTCAACCCTTAGCTACGGGGAGAGGTTCTTCAACTATAGTCCTTCTACTGGGCGAAAATGAATATCCAGATTTGATTCGGTGATGGATCAAACCATCGTTTACTGGAATCAAAATAATCCTGAAAAGAAGTGTATACGACCAATGCATTCTCCTGATAGTCACTCATGGAGCTGAAACATGGAACCTAACCAAGAGACAGACCTACAAACTGAGAAGCGTGCAGTGCATGCATGAGAGAATCAAGCTCAACCTTACACGGAGAGATCACAATACAGCACGGTATAAAAGGTAGAAAACAGGAGTCTTAGGCATCATAGAAACTATTAAAAATCTCAAATGGCATGTTGCAAGAATGAAAGACAATCGATGAACATCACGACTCACAACATGGACCCCCAAAGATCACATGAGAAACCGAGGATGACAAAACACAAGATGGAGAGATGAACTAGACAAATTTAGGAAATACTGGTTCCGTGACGCCCATGATGGAGAATTATGGTTAATCGTTGGGAAGGTCTATGTCCAACGACGGACGTTAAAAGACTGATGATGATGATGATGGTGATCAATTCACAAATTTACACACAAAATGAGATACGTATCGCTGTCGAATATCACTCAAACATACCCATTTATTTTCTACTCAGCGTACGTTTGACTTGCATCAGTTTAGATAGACACAATGCCAAAGAACTTGGGCGCCCGAGGAGGGTCTCATTCTTTTTGCTGAAGAATTGGTCGCCAGGATTATTTTTCAAACTATTAGATTATTGAAGACTGGCGCCGAGAAAAAGAAGTATTTAATATTTATGAACATAAGATATGTATTGTATTTGTGTATCTCAAAACATATAGGCACCCGGGCTTACAGGAAAATTCATTTGTTATTCGGGGTAGGAAGATGTCGGAATTCCCGATGGAACGCCTCATCTATGCAGAAATCGGAAATGCTGAACCTGATCTTTACCGAAATCCGAACTCTGCATAATCGCAACTTGAAGCATGCCCAAGTCGAGTAGAGACAGAGAGGGGATGAGAAAGGGTGAAGTAAAAGCCTGGGGGAAAGAAATATACTAGAGAGAGAGAGAAAGAGAGAGAGAGGGGGGAGGGGAAAAGGATGTTAAAAAAAGAAACGAGAGGACGGCAAACTAATTTTAATGTTAAACAAGAAACGGACGGACTCTGTTCAAACCTGTGACATTATTTATTCAATTTTTGATAGGATTTGTCAACATTTGTTTCTGTAATAAGACTATTTATTTGCAATTGATTTGCAAGTTCATACCCGATAAAGTCGGAAACAAAAAATAAAATAGCTATTGCCTCATAAACAAAAGGAAAAATATCGTCCGGAATGAAATATGATTTATTGGAAAATCAAAATAGGTTATGAATATATAATGTATACATTAGTTATACATACCGTATCGTCTGCTTTCTTTCTTTCTCTCTATCTTTCTTGCTATATTCTTTTTTTCTTTCCTTTTTTTCTCTCTTTTATACACTTTCTTGTATTCTATCCTGAGGATGGATTTTAAAAGGGAAAATATTACGTAAGAAAAGAAAACATTTCTCTTTCTCAACCCATTCTCTTAGTACAATCTTTTTTTTATGAACGCTGAGAATCTATTCAAATTTGGTATGAACGAACACGATTCTTGCATCCCTATGCCTTATGACGTTTGTTACTGGTAACAAAAAAGAAAGATTAGGTTTAAAAATTGGAAACAGAAGGAAACTTAAAAATATACATATTTCTCGCGTTCTGAAAGTTGGGCTTTTTTTTGTATCACAGATCTGAGCTGTTTTATGCACTGACGTAGATTGACCATGACAAAAAAAAAATTCGAGACGAAAGAAAGTACGTACTAGTCGAAAATTATTAATGGTTGACTCAATCCAATACAGAATAAATAGAGTACTTTTATTTAGAAGATGAAAATGAACAGTGAACGGTGAATTGGAAAAGTACAGAGCGACATCCACTAGCAAAAAGCCAAAAAATACATCAACCCAAATGTTAAGTTATAAACAACAAAGATAAATGCAATGCAATTCTTATCTTGTCTGTTCTCAAGACAATCACGGGATGCTGAACCCCAATAGATATTTTTGATCGACTATGATATTCATATGTATTTGTATCGACTATAATATTCATATGTATTTGTATCTCCTACCATATCAATAGGGAAATACTCAATCCATGGTGTCCTTGTGTGGTTTATTATTTAGTTAAAAAATGCTAACATTCGGTGCCTGAGATCTTTTCTGATATTTGATTCTAATATGTTTATGCTCGGAGTAGAAACTATGACTTCTGGTAGTTTGTTCCAAGTTTGAGCAGATCAGCCTGAGAAGCGCTTTCAAACCCCGGTGGATGTTTGGATTTGTGGCTTCTTGCTTTGCCCTCAGGTTGTTCAGGTGACTCTAGCGTGATTCAGGAGCGGTTTCTGGATGATGTGTGTACTTTCAGGATATAGGTCAGCAGTCACTAATGGTAATTCGTATAAATATTTATATCTTTTGAACTATACATTCTAGAATCGACATCTTAGTTTCTGATTGTGCCGAATCAAAATCAGCAGGAAAGCAGATTAAGTATTTATCAACATTTCATAAAGCAAAAAAAAAACCAAACAAACAAAAATCAAAAACAGTTAATTGAGCAAAATTAAAATATTATACTGACGAAATAACAAATATGATCAAATGATAGGTCATACCTTTTGAAACTAATGAAAGTTATAACTATAGTGTCAGAACTGATATCTTTTTAACTAATTGCCGTATGTGATGTGGTTTGACATTTATGTATATATCAAAATGCAAAAAGGAATACTTTAGAGATGTAGTCAGTCTTAGAGACGAATACTTTTAGAGTAACTAAAAGCCATGTACCGTAGACTGGCGTTGAAGCACTTATACTTACCATTGCAGTTGCAATTAATCAGTTCATAGCATATGTTTTGGGCTTGTCCAATTGTCATCAGCTTTGGTTTCCATTAAACATCCTTTTCCGTCCAGCCCAGTCTGCGGGACTTAGAAATCTGCGCTGTTTGCAGCACTTGTTCCCACACGTCCTCTTTGGAAGACTGCTCCAAGCACAGGCTGTTGAAAAACTGCTTGTGTTATTGGTATATTCTCAAAAACACTGGATTTTCTCGCAAAGGAATTCTAGCCTTGCCTCATTTACGTTGGACAATTCACATGACCTATTGTACATACGCAATTTATCTCTCGAACAAATCAAATATGTTTCCAGGGACTCTTGAAGGGGAAACTGCCAATTGAATGAATGCATCAGTGACATTGGTAGATTCAGCCTGAAACCCTCCGTTTGACTATCCATGCAAAAGAAAAAAAATAGTGTCATTCACAGTAAATTAATGATAAATTGCTAATGTTGGATCTTTTGATGGAGGCGATTTAGCAGCAATTTCATAAGATTTTATGTATCTTCAATGCTTTGCCGTACCAAATGATATCAATATTTCATTTGCTGGAATGATATGCGGGTCTGACCCAATGTGTACAACTGCATCTATATTTGATGTTCTTACCATTATATCTTTATGTCTTTTATGTGCAATACTCCTCTAAAAACAAAACTATCCTGGAGTCTATTTCCCAATGTAAGCAATGTTCTATAGTCAGTTATCATCTCTAAAAGGTGATGAGAGTGTTTGATCATCATAAATGCTGTAAATATCTTCACCAACGAAATCAGTGCGTGTAATCACGTTCGCTAAGGACCTGAAATATCGATGTTCTGTTCTCATTGATAGGAAGGGAGCTTCTCCATTTAGTTGGTACCTTTGGAAAAAATCAATTCAAGACTTCTCAGTACTCTTATTCCTTTCAGGTTGTGAACGTTTATTGAGTTTTGTCCAGCAATATCAATGATATTGTTGATCATCATCATCTTCATCATCATCCTTTTAGTGCCTGTTTTTGGACATATTCCTTCCTTAAGATTAGCCAAATCCCTTCATCATGGGCATTACAAAGCCAAATCATTTTGAACTGGTCAAGAACTTTACCCCATCTCATATTTTGCCTGCTGCATTTTCATATATGATTTATGGTTTTCATGGTGTAAAGTATGATGTCAAACATTCTTGCAATATGGCCAGCCCATTGCCAATCGAGTTTTCTAAGGGTTTCTAAGATTTTTCTGACCCCTGTCTCCTCTTTTATCTACTGTGCTGTCCTGTGATTTCTTGCATGACTTTCTCTTGTGCATGTTGCATGGTTCTCAGTTTGAAGGTCAATTTTTGGGTGAGGTTCTATGTTTCAGCTCCATAGGTGACTATCAGGTGAATACATTGGTTTGATGGGTATCTTTTTAGGACATGTGGGATTTTCTTGTTCTTGGAGGTTGAGCTAGCTCTATCAAAAGTTTTCCGATCTAAAATGAGCATATGCTTGATTTCCTCTTTTGTGAGGATTTCATTGAGACGATCATCGAATCCCCAGCAGCTATTTTGCCATCAGCTGACAATCAGGAAGTTTCAGCCTCATTAGGAGTCAATTTTAAATGAGGTGAGATAATGTTGGCCATCTCCTCCAATAGGATTGTTACAGAGGGTGCTCAGATTTGTTTAATCATTTACTGGACAGGATATTCTTGTTTTCGCAGGGATTTTCTCTGCTGATTTCACATTTTTCTCTTGTGTGCTCTCTGAAACATTTCTTTAGTAACTATTTCTGCACGACAAGTCTGCACATATATACAAATGTTGCATATTCACATCATCAGGGATGACATCAAGTCCCCTAAAATTTTTGGCAACGTATTTGTACTAAGCACAAACATCCTTTCTTGTACATTTAATTCGAAACTGCAATAGCTCTGAAGTTTATTTCCGGCGAATTATACATAATTTCCAGTCAGTTGAATTGTTTATCTCTTTGGAGGAACATGGCACCTCAATATCTACAATCAATTTTACCTACATCTCTACCTTTAGAATCTC